>JAJHJA010000276.1:600000-1001127 GCA_021202915.1 Heliconius himera | reverse complement strand
TAGTATATTGTACTACAACAACATTCAATTTTATTAGTTCTATAATAAAATCCGCGACACCACATATTTAATTTTTATGTATAAGTCGCAATAAGGCATTTAAGGCAAGTGAAAAAAATAATCTAAAATTGCAGGGTGATATTTCACCATTCTTTATTTGACTAAGATATTGAAACTTTCGAGCAAAAGTTATTTCATCATCAAGGAAATTTTATGAAGATAAGCTTTGGCTGTTACAACATGTTATTTGGATGTATACTTTTCGAAAAAATGTAAAATTAAAATAATTCAACGCTCTGTTTACGGCCGCAAGCCTAGGCTCGAGTCCCGCAGTCCTTGCCGCCGATAACATGAAGCAACCATGTAGTGCACTGCTTGCATTTTCTGAGAATTATGCAAATAAGTTGCTCATAATTCAATTTATAAATTATATACTACTAAACGAATTATAGGTAGTGTGCAGGCGAAGCCGCGAGTGGGCCGCTAGTGTTATTTATGTGAATCAGCAACCCTGGAGCAAAATTAGTGGTCCCGATTGTGCTCTTAGAACCTATATATATTTTCTATATATACTCATATCTATATTTTTAACTAATATAGATAGGACTATAGATACTTTGAATGAAACATGAAAATAAATACAAGAAGGTACAGTAGTATAATATGAAATAGTTGAGTCTGGTAACAAATAAATTGTCAGTTGAGTTGCGTGCACCATGCACATTGTATACTTGGTGGAAGTGGCTCGTCTACAGTGTACGTGTATTTATATATAATTTGATAGTTTTTGCAATTCCCGCTACGAGTAGGGATAATAATAAAGGCAACTTGAATTTTTGATGGCCCCCGTCTGAATATGGTATTGCTACTAAACCACTTTTTAAGCAGAAATGTATTCAATAATAAATTTTGTTACTTCTGTTTTAGACTCGACGCGACGAGTTATATTTCTATAGTTTTGGTCTGATTCATCTAACAATTAAATTTTTATACGTTTTTTTTAGCTTTACGCTTTATCCCACATCTGCTATAGGTTAGGCAGAAGGAACCTAGTGCTAAGAAGACTGGAAATAAGAACTAGACTTTAGAAAGACTTTAGAAATTTCCTTGATGATAAACTTTCGCTCATAAGTTTCAATATCTTTGTCAAATAAAAAACGGTGAAATATTACCTTCAATTATTATTTTTTTTCACAAATTGCCTTATTTATAAGATTGTCACTTATTTATAAAAGATATACAGTGTCGTGGATTTTATTTTAGAACTATTGAAATTGAATGTTTTTGTAACACAATGTACTTACATATATTTGACTATTTCTGCAGCGCACGCGGTTAAAGTAATACGACGGCATCTATTATTGCTATTTCGTTATTTAAGGCTAATTAAGAATTAAGGCATAATGTTATATAGCATACAGCAGTCCCTGAGGATGTAGCTTTCATACAAAACAACAAAAAATAAATCCGTCCAGTAGTTTCAGAGATCTTAGAGCTTAAACAAACAAACAAACTCTTCCGCTTTATTATTTTTATGTAGGAAATCTAGCACTAAAACATTGTATTAAATTAAATAATAAAATTGTAACATCCATATTGAGAATTGATAAGTTTCTTGTCGGGTTTTCTGAGCAAAACTGTCTTCCAAGGCGGTGGTATCTTTACAATTCGTAAGTGCTTTTGAAATTCTATTTGAATAAAGAATATTTTGAATTAGTTAGCTTATTATAATCTTTAACTGTAACTTTTCTAAATCCAAAATTGATTCACTAATAACGAATTGCCCAAATAATTCCCAAATATACAACGAAAGATTGATAAGCACTATCACTGTTTGATACTATTATGAGGTAACAGGCAGCGTGTGAAGGTCTGGAGGAAGCTACAAAAAACACTCAGTCACGATGTTCCGCAGCAGTCGGCGCACGTCCCGTGGACATGTCCCGGTCGGAGTAAAATTACATTTCCGGTGTAGTATACGTGCTGGACGTGTGCAGCTCAACTATGGGATTCGCGGGGGTATAAGGGGAACGGGCACGGGGGGCCCGGGAGCAAGGAGGAGGGTACGTGATAGATAAGGGCTGTCGTCGCCTAGAACGTGCGCCTGCGACTAGTAGTAGTATCTTCCCTGGTTCACACGACGGCTATCAAGGATCATTCATGTTTGGTCCTTACCGTTTTCTGACGTTTATCTTTATGATCGGACGTTACTTCCTCTTTACACGAGAGTATAATACTTATTTTTCTTATAATTTTGTTTTGGAGGGGCCAGTCGTGGCATAGGGGCACAAGCATGCGACTGTAAACGTGACAGATTGTGGATTCGATTTCCATTTGAGGGAATAAATTATTTAATATTTTCATTTTCCTTGCTCCAGTAAAGAGACAAAGCGCGGCGATGAGCTCTGCCACTCAACACATGGTGCACCCAGAACTCGATCGAATACAATATTTAATATCTTCATTTCCTTGATCTCATCCATCCCATCATAACTAGGCAAAGCGCGTTGTTGAGTCCTGCCACTCAACACGCAATGCTTCGAAAATTGAACGGAATGTCTTTTTTATTTATTTATTTTTTAATTATTTTGATATAACAGAACTGATAGGTATTTATTTTTTACTATTTTTTTATTTCGCACGATAAATATAAAAGGAAAAATAGAAAAGTTTTATTTTACATAAACAGAGTTCGAATAAATGGCCGTTAGCGTCACGTCACGTCATCAACACTAGTTCTGCTTGAATGTAAATAGTCAAATTAGAATAGTATCGAATAAAGCTACAATTCGGTGACTTCATGTATGGAATGTAGCATCAGTGCTGTCGCAGGATACATTTCCTAATAATAGCAAATCCTCAGAAAAGCATTTCACGTCATTATGCTTGGTAACGTTTGCCAGGAATTAGTATTTGCATATAATTCTTATTGAAACACGCGGCCTCTTGACCATCACACTAATTAGACAATTTGAATATTCACATGCAACCACTGTAGGCGAAGGGCTCATATTAGACAAGAGCATTTGTACCGGAAACTACTGACAGAGCAAAACATACCGAAGAGTTAAAGCAGAACGCCGATAATCGTTCGCGTTGGGTAAAGTCTTAACAGTGCAAAGTAAGACGTCGGTGGCGAGGCTGATTTACATCGTAATGTATGCTAAACGACAGCAGCCGCGAGAATTAGGCTAGCGAGTGCGGGAGCGACGTGTCGGTGTGTCGGTGTGTGGGGGCGCCTCCGCATCACGCCCGCGCCGCTACACCGCATACACTTGATGTCGGTAACCAATTAGCGACCATCGAGCTGACGACCAGTTTATGTGATCACGACTATCATCTATTATGCTCGAGATACGATTGGGACCACCGATGAATATTAAGAGGGATATAGCCTTACCAGTCATTTTTTTATTGCAGCCCTGTGGGTGTAAATACGAGGAGACAGCTAAGAGATGACAAGGGAGCTTCACGTCGACGGGATATACGATTCAAGCCACGTTATTAATAAGCTGAGGTCAGCGCGGCTCGTGATCGGCTTCCTCTCCTACGCCGCGCCACGAACAAAATAGTCGAAAAAGGAAAGCGCGGTCGTGACGGGAATGTCGCCGTTATGTATTTCAGGTCGCACTCATTGTATTTTAAACCGCCATTGTTTCGTATTTCGCGCCTGCGCACAACGCGCACGGGGGATATCTATCAAAAGGTGCGTATCCAACGCAATATGCAATAAGGAGTTTATCGTCCGAGTATATGTCCATTTGTCTCTTCTGTTTGTGTCTTTTGCACGTTTTTAGGAGAGGCTGATTAGCATGTAAGCTGCAAATGACATACGTGCTGGAGTGGCGGGAGGCATGCGCGGGCGCATGTGGTCTCACGGTCGTCGATTGATTAACGGTGCGTTTCGCGCTAACCTGGCGCTGACGTGAGAATGGCCGCCGAGGACGAGCTAATATGCGCGCAACATTCGGCTCATACAGCACACAGTGTCACGAGGACGCGTGACAGAATTGCAACAGCTAATGCTTACGAGAGAACTGGAATGTTTCACACGTTATACTCGATATCACTGCCATAAAATCATTTGAGAAACATATGATAACATAATTATACGAGTATACCTACATATAAAAATTAAAATTAGCTTCACGCTGTATCCCGCACACAGCAGAGGAGGCAAAGGGAACCTAGTGTTAAGACACTCCGTTCCCCACTTTCTGCAGAATTCTGGAGGCATTGCGTGTTGTGTGGCAGAACTCAACGCCGCGCTTAACCTCGATACCAGAGCGAAGAAATAGAAATATAAATTTAAGTAAATATTTCATCTCCTCGAGTGGGGATCGAACCCACAACCAGTCGATTTTGCAGTCACACCTCGTGCCGCCGCGCCACGACCGGCCTCTACCTACATATAACTTTAAGAAATCAGTAAGTACTGTTAACTATATCCGTATATACATACAAATATATATAATCGCAAAAAACATGTTAATAAATTAAATTGTACCAGATAATTATAAGTAATGTACAATGTAATCCTTCCATTCTAAGTACAGATATGCCAGAAAATGTTTTTTTTTCTCTCGTCGCTCACTATATTAGATACCGCCATTGATAGAAACGACTAATGTCCAGATTATGTTGACCTAACGGTCAGTTATATTATGTAAGAAACGGTGTTCCTCTCTGTATTTGTTAAGTGTTAAGTTAATATGAGATAAACTGATGAATGACACTGTTTACCATGAGATAGTAATGGAAGTGGCTGAACGAGACGGTTCATGAATTACAATCGGCAGAATATACGCATAATTACTTAAAAGGTTATTTAGATTATCTAGAGTTATATTATTTTTGCAGGTTTTAGATACAGTGTAATAGACATACATATTATTGTTTTTTTTTCAGCTTCACGCTGTATCCTGCACACAGCAGGGTAGGCAGAGGGAACCTCGTGTTAAGACACTTCGTTCCACTCTTTCCACCGAATTCTGGAGGCATTACATGCTGAGTGGCGGAACTCAGCGCCGCGCTTTGCCTCGACGAATCGAACCCACAACCAGTCGATTTTACAGTCACACTTTAAGCCTCTGCGCCACGACCGGCCTCAAATTTATTTCCTCATGAAATATTGTTTGTCTTTTTTTTCATGAAAATAGCACAGCAAAGAGCCTTTTTGCTGTTCTTTTTATTATTTTTACAGTTACATTAATTGAAAATATTTTTACTATCATTGTTAAAACTGCTCTCATTTGACATTGACACAAAAATAATGATTACTTGAAACGTGATGCTAAGCAAAAACGCCAATTGCTAGTTCATTATGTTTTTATACCAATCTGTATTTAGTTTCTTACTAGTATTTACCTGCGGCTTTACCGAAGACAATGTGAAAATTACTAAGTGTCGAGTATGTAATGCATCTAATGTTGTTACCTCAGGCATTGTTACAGGGATGTGTCACATTCTAAATGCCTAAAGTATTATGATATTACCTTAGGCATTAAGAATGAATGGCCAATCTAACACAATTTTTTTTTAATTAAAACCTAGTTCTTGATATTATTGCTGTTAACCAAACAAATTCTTCAGATTTATATTAGCCTAGATACAGATATAATTAAAAACTACAAAATAAATCATAAAACCCAATAATAATACGAGTGCAAAACCACATAGTCCCTAGGAGCGAGGTTAGAGGCGCCGCGCCGGTAGAGTTCGTTTCCCAGGCGTGTTATCGCAGCGGCATCGCGCCCGTACACAGCGACTGCGGCGTATGTACCTAATATTATATTATAAGAAAAGGATATTTTTTTATATATACATACAATCCTTGGTTAGTAATGAACTTATGTTTTGAGCTTTTTAATATTGTTGCGAAATCATGAATTATAGAACTTTCTCAAATTGTAAAGCGTGAAAAAGGTTGTATTTTGCAGCCTCACACTTTTTACAGTGTACAGTCACTTTTCCACTTTCCGATGAATTTTCAAGACATTGCGAGTTGAGCGTTGGTGGAACTGAACGCCGCCTTTTGTCTAGCAGAGCGGGATATAAAAATAATCCAAGCTCTCAAAACAATCCAAGCAATTGCATTTGTAGTCATACAATCGAAAAATTAACAAGCTACAGCTAAGTATATCTATTATATAGATATAAATAACAGTTGCTTTACAACAAGAGTACAGACAAATGAAAATAATATAGATAGATAATTCTATATAATTTTTTTATATCTCATGAAAATATAAATATAAAATGAGAGCTATAAGAGGTTAAATGTTAAATTCGCCGAAAAAAATGGTAATAAATAATAAATATATTTTTTTCAATAATAATATTTAATATATATATATATATATATATATATATATATATATATATGTATATATATATATTTTATGGGTGCCGACTTTTTCCCGACTGCTAAGGAAGGGTTATGTTTTTCGCGCGTATCTTGTATGTATGTAATATTCTTTATTACCTCATATCTCCAGAACCGCTGAACGGATTTACACAATTAAGGTATCGTTAGATTCGTATTAGCAGCCCAAGTGTTCTTAGATAGGTGACGTTAAAAGAAAATAATCATGGCGGCTGTGACACGCCTTTGGTCTTAGTGAAAAAATATTTTTTCGTTTCGAATACCACAATATGAACACTACAAAAACTTAATACGAGGATTTCAAAAAGGTATATCATAATTATCATTACTATAATGATTTCTAACAAAAACGTGAAAAATAAAAAAAATATTTGTAAAAACAAAAACCCCGACTGCATAAAACCAAAAAGAAAATAAACAAGCCCAATAGTTTATTAGGATTGACAGTCGGGACCTATAAGTAATTCTTCAATCAATAAATTCTTTACCAGGAACCTCGCATAATTTAAAGAGGTCCCGACAGTTAATCCTAATAAACTATTGGGCTTGTTTATTTTCTTTTTGGTTTTATGCAGTCGGGGTATTTGTTTTTACAAATATTTTTTAGTTTACTCTGGATAAAATTCAACCTCTAAATTTTATTTCACATTTATTTACGTCGGCTTTATTAGATTTGTAAAAAAGCTGGAAGCAGCTTGTAATGGGCTATTAGGTTGATATTTGGTTAAGTGCCTGTTGATAACTAATACCAATCGAAATTTTACGATAAAAAGCGATAGGAATAAAGTTATATACAATTTAATTTGCTACAAATAATGACATACAATTTTCTATAGGGTAGCGAGTTTACGTGATGCAGCGCGAAAACTCTTTGCACCACTTTTCCCAAGATGGCGACCGAGGGACGAGGGTGGCGACCCCAAAAACCTAGGTGAGCTTAGAAGCTCAGTAGACTGACCCCTCTACAAGTTCGAAAAAACGCAACCATAAATATTACTTTTTAATAGACTAGTGTGCGAATAATAACTTATTTAAATAGTTTTTTTATATTAATAATATTTTGTATTAGGATATAGTTATTTACAATTATTTGACCTTTTAAATTTTTTCCTATAAAGTTACTAACAACAAAAATAAAATACATAAGAACTTCGACGTAATCCAATATGTACGTAAAGATACTTATCATTTTACATTCTTGTAATAATTTAATGAACATACGTTGTTTATCCAGTGCATACTTTTTATACGAAACTAATTTTAAGTAAGTCACCTTGTCTTTGAATATGTTAAACGACTTAATTTAATTGTATAGATAGCTATTAAATGTATTTTTTTTTTCATTCCATACCTATTTGAGATCGTATTTGAATAGATATGCCAATAAATATTTTAATTACATGTAAGGAGCAGCTTGTTGTTGTTTTTTGTACAGAGCAGGGAAGTAAAAATGATGTGAGAATCGAATCCATAATAATTGTGTATCCTATAGCGCCTAGACGGACCCGTCTTTGTTTGTTATTTAATGACTTTCATCATGCAGAGATAACATGCCAATATGCTGGCACTGACTTCAAAAATAATATATTTTGAAAAATAATAAGTAAGAATCAATGAGTTCACTCATTATTTTTCAATTTTACTTACTTTATTCTTTTTCTTCCTCTTGGCATTAACCCCGGGGTCTGCCTTCCTGGTCAATTTGCTCCAATAAGCACCGTGTTTAATGTCCTCGATGTTGTTTACATACCGACATCCAACCTGCGCTTCCATGGGCGTCCGGAAGGTCTCACTCCAGGGACAGACATAGCAAGGCATCTTCATACGATATAGTTAGAACTCCAAGAGCGTTGCTTGAAATAGCGTCGCCACGTTGAGCCGGCGCGCAACGTGGCGACGCTATTTCAAGCAACGCTCTTGGAGTTTATCTGCTACATTATGACATCAAATCTTGCAAGTTAAATTTGATCCACTTCCCGGTTTCCGATTGAACTGAAATTTTGCATGCATATATAAATCGGAAGACAATGTAATATTATTATTTATCTGATGATAGAGCTGGAAGGTGGTAATTAAACGACGCAGCCCCATCGAGTTGATCTCGTTTGATTCCTCTTGACGAGTACTTTGATACTATATGGTAACCTGGGACTGATGATGAAGCTGGAAAGTAATCGTAGGAACTACTTTATTAGACGACGCAGCCCCATCGAGTTTGAGCTCGTTTAGTTCCTCTTGACGAGTACTTTGATACTATATTGTAACCAGGGTCTGATGATGATGCTGGAAGATGGCCATAGGAACTCCGTAATTCAGAGTTTGGATTTGTTTGATTCAATTGAAAATCTCGAATTAAAAATATTAAAAAGTTAAAAATAAAATTAAATAAAAAAAGACCTTTTTTAAAAAGAAGCTTTTATTATTTTTTTATAAAATGAACTATAAAGTTAAAAACAAATTAAATCTAATAAGAAATATAACAATCAATAAATAAGAACAGCAAGAGGAAAAGAAGGTGCTGAATATTTTTAATTATACCATCAAAATGTAACAAACACCCTTTTATTATTTGTTAAGTGTTTTATTTCTTATTAGAGTTAATTTATTTTTAACTTTTCAGTTCATTTTATTAACAAATAATAAAAGTTTGTTCTTAAAAAAGCTTTTTTTTCCTTCAATTTTATTTTTTACTTTGTTCCCTTAAATAATAATGAGATATACGAAAAAAGTTAATATTTTGTTTGTGTTTACAGTATCGCCCTATTATCCTGCTAATAAACTAATATGCATAAAGACAATATGTATGTACATACAAATAAATATGTAGTAAAGTAATGTAAAGGTCTTATATACATTGAATCCACCTGGTGCAGTACTACCGTTATATCAACTAAAGTAAAGACAGTTGAAACGTCAACAAAAACAATTGTTTGCTTTAAAAAAAGATCAAAAATGCGAATTTTAACTATGTTTTTGCTCATAGTAATTTGCAGGTGGTAATTAATTTATTTAGTTGTTTTCCAGTTTTTGTGATGTCAATGTAATGATAATAGCACCGTATAAGTAATTTTGAATACACATGTATTTTCTGTTATGTTGATATCAATCTAGGTTTTACATGTTTTTGTTTATTTTCATAAGTTATATTATAATATGAAAACAGACAGTTATAGTTATGATAAATTATTAATTTTAAAATTCCGTTTCACGCGGCTTTATATTCTGCAACTCAAAACGTAATGTCTCGAATAGGTCAGAGAGAGAAAAATTAAGTATTTTGACGGTAGCTCATCTGTATTTATTCTGTTGTGTGGAGAAAAGCCAAATAAGCAAGTAATAAAATTAGAAAATATTTAATTTTTTTTTTTTTTGATCTAGTGAAATTTATTCCTTTACGGATTCCGCCAGTCAACACGAGGTGTGTGTCCAAATTATGTCTTGATACGGGGACCCGGAAATGAACTAATAAAATTTCATAATTGTAGGTCCATGGGAAGTATCCTATGGTTTTGATTACGCGGCAAATTTCATACAAAATGCAGCAAAATCGATGCATACGCAATGCTCGTATCTTTTGATTGCACTGATTTAGAAGCTTGATTTTTTTCTATGTCCCAAAGAGACAGATAGATATCAATATCTCAAGATAAACGGTATTGACAGATGGACAGGCGGCCAACAAAGTGATCCTATAAAGGTCCCCTTCTTACCTTTTGAGGTACGGAACCTTAAAAATCATTCCACCGAGTCGAGCGAAACTCGCAACTGTAACAACCAACAAACTTTTAATATGAATATATATGTAAGTCTAAATTAATGATATGATATCATGTTTTAAAAAATACAATGACACTAGTATCCGTTATAAAATTGTATAAACCGTAAAAAATATATTTTGGGTTGAAACCCTACGTGAAACAACAATAAACATTTCAACATAAAAAAAAAACAATCCTGCAAGTAATATAAGTAGGTAGGTATGTACAGATTTATTATCATGACTATGTTTTTACTTCAGCTAAGGTCAGTGGCGCCAAAATTCTTAAACAGTATCACAAAAAGTAACGGACGCCCGCCGCCCTCACCGCCCACCACGCCCGCGCCTCGTGGTACACCACGCCATGGAATTCGCAGCAGCGGGCTGCCACGGTAATAACAGCCTCTAAGCGCACTGAATGTAAATGGTAATAAATGCTGGCCTCTTATAGCTTGTGACTGATGTACTGGTGTCGTGGACCTGCTTCAAATGCCCCAAATTGGCCAATTGTCTAAACACCGAAGCAAGTATCAGCGGAATGTAGCGACAAATTTATTATGATAAGTAAATTGACAATATTAGTAATATTATATAGTTAATATTAATTTATAATGCTTTAATAAGAAAGAATAAAAAAAAAACGGCTAAGTGCGAGTCGGATTCGCCGACTAAACCTTTCGTAAAAATTTCGGGATTGTAGGTCAACGAACATAAAAACTTTTAAAAATGACAAACTTCAATTTGTGGTCATATGCACTCATTACCGGATCGTAGGTCCACGGAAGGTACCATATAGATTTGGATTTGTTTTAGTTTTGATTGCCTTTACTTAGAAACTTGATGTTTTTGTGCTTCAAGGGACCATAAACCTATACATTTAATATTGTTTTAAGCTTTATACCTCCTAGTGATCCTATATGGGTTTTTACCTTTTGCTACAGAACCCTAAATGCAGACTTTAAGACATATGTCATTTGGTTTTAGATAAAGGAATTCGAGTTTTTGCGTTCTAACGTTGATCGTTACGACTCGGGCTTATTGTTTACGGAATACTTACAGTGCGTGCGCGTTCGCTGCCCATCGAAATTACAATCCTCGGATGGCCCAAAAAAATTGGGACGTAATCTGTGAAATGTCTCAAAAGCAAAATGGTAGAACACGACAGCCTGAGTGTATCGATTTATTGATTGAACGTTTTGGGACGTATAAAATAGTCAGGCATTGTGTGTTTTTGCGCTCGCGTAGGAGGCGGGTGCGGAATAGCAACAAGGCGCGCCTGCGCATCGGAATGCGCCACCGCCACCTTGCGCGCTCTCCGCGCTGGCGACGCTCGTGCACGCAAAAACAGAATGCTATGCTATGCAACAGTAACATCTTCCAAATTGTACCCTTGGTCTGGGATATCAGCTTATACCACCCGTCGTTAAGGGTGCAAGTCCCGCGGACGCGTATAGTAAGTGAACGCGCTATTTCTCAGAGATGACTTCTTTATCAGCTACTTTAAATGCTGCATAGCCCAGCATCCCTGGAGACTGATACATTTCTTGCTTTCTATATGATACTACATAATATCAAAAAGAAAAAAAATGTTAAATTACTTTATCTTTATCTCGTTCGACACTCGTTATTATTTAATTATATTAAAGAATGACACACATAAATACAACCATAATAAACAATAAATTATTACCTATACTTTCTAAAATATCTACATCGGAAAATCCATGACAGCTTTCTCGATTTCTTTCCTAAGTATGGAATAACACTTTACAAATATTAAAAAATATTTAAAAAATAGTATTCTCTCTTGTCAAACGATGATTCTAAGTCTTTCTAAATCTTTGGGTACTGGAAATTTGTAAAAATATCCCTACAGAGATGCTAACAACATAAATAAGTAGTGCAAGCGTATAAGAATTCCGACGTAGCTCGATGAGAACCACACGGCTTTTAGGTGGTCAGAGCGCTTGAACGGTTTCCAAACAGGCGCAGGTTCAAATGCCGCTAGGTTCAAGTAGCTTTCTCGATGTTCATATTTCAAATGTAAGTAGATATTTCAGGCAGTTTTTTAACTAAAAAGAATTTCTAATTTAAAAAAGTATACATCATAATGTTCTTAATATGACATTCCGAAATTTTATTTCGAATAGATTTTCGAATAAACATATACTCGAAGGGAACGGAAAGTCGCCGAGTAATCAAACGTATACCCGTAGGGTACTTCCCGTGGAGTTGCAGTTATGAAATACTCCAAAAAGTAATAAAAAAAAATATTCATAGGAAAAAAATCATTACAAAAGTTATAATTACATTACGTTTGAATGCATATGGGCATATGTTTGTGCAACCTTATGTTTGTGAACTTGTATAAGTTGTACTTCCCTTTGACCTACAATCCTAAAATTGGGCTGGGTGAATCCGACTCACACTTAATTATTGCAATAAAATATTTCTCAATTAGTACAGTAGTGAGGGAACAGGTAGGTAGGTCGCGGGCGCGGGCGCGGAAGCGAGCGCGGGTAGACGCCGTTGCGCGTGACCGTGCCTGGCGTACACTGCTTCTAAAACTTTCATATATAAACCGTTTTTACCTTGTAACTCAAGTAATACAGTGAATTAGTTTAATATTCTTTTTCCTGTTGCTTCACGGGATACAGCATCCCGCACATTGCAGGGTAGGGCAAAGGAAATCTGGGAACCTAGTGTTAAGACACTCTGTTCCCATTAAGACACTTTCGTTCTCCTCTTTCCACTTAATTCTGAAGGCATTGCGTGTTAAAAGGTCATCGGGAAGTACAACTTATAAAAGTTGACAAACTTCAAGGGACCGTAAACCTGAATGTTTGATATTAATTTCATCTTAATACCTTTACGTGATCTTGAGATAAATGGTTTTGACAGACAGGCAGATGGACAACTAAGTGATCCTATATAAAGGGTTCCTTTTATACCTTTTGAGGTACGGAAGCCTAAAAACAAACTATAAATGGTAATTGCAATTAATATCAAATATTTTTGGATATTTATTTTGTAGACAGAGGTATATATTGTATTTTTTTTCCACTTTTCAAGACCTTCCATGTATTACGGGACTCAACGCCGCCACGCCACGTCGTCTTCAATACTTTAAGAAAATAGGAAAGTACCTAACTACTTTTATGTAAATCGACGATAATCAACTAATATGAACAGTTTGAGCACCACAAGATCGCAGACAAGAAGTGCACGTCCTCATTACACATTCCACACTCGTCTATACAATATTTATGTCACTTGGAGTTTTTTAGCCGACGTCGCCTAGCGCGTACGAGGCTCCCACCGGTACACCAGTTCAAATCCTACGCCTTAAGAAATAAGAACTAGACAATTGTATGGGAACGTGCGTAAGTAATGGTTAGTAACGTACTGGCTACGTGACCCAACTAGCGAATGTGGAAGCATTTTCAGTAACAATACAACGTTGACCGTCCGTCGCAGCGCTCGAAAAGAAAAGCACTGCGCTCTCGTCGCTAGCTGAGTAGGTACCATTGTCTGACTATTGTTGAATGTCGCTTACAAATTGAATGCGACGACTTCTATACATTATTATCTAATTGTTAGAGGTTTATTTGAACATTACATTTGGTACCTGATCGTTGTGTAACTTTACGTTTTTCTTATTTATTTATATAATTTAATTTTAATATTTTAAATTAGATTAGCGTCACGCGAAAGGGTTTGCCCGTTCGTAGTAAATAATTATTAAAATACTGTATCAATACATTGTTAGCTAAAATGTCTGCCAATTCAATAAAATATTCATTTCTCACTTTTTACTTATATTATTGCATGCAAATTTTTATATTGGCATAATTATTTTATTTATGGGCCAATTGAGTTAAGAAAATTTTGCCAAAATTCAATAATGAAAACTTTATTTAAATCGGTTAAGCCGTTCTTGATATTAGATTGATAAAACTCGCAGAAAAACTGACAAACAGACTAAAATTTAAAAA
This sequence comes from Heliconius himera, assembly GCA_021202915.1. NCBI lineage: Eukaryota > Metazoa > Arthropoda > Insecta > Lepidoptera > Nymphalidae > Heliconius > Heliconius himera. Next base: position 986,990 of record JAJHJA010000276.1, on the reverse strand, counting down.
AAAACATTGTTTAGAGTTTAGTAATTACATTAATAAATGCCTCCAACAGAATATTTTTCCTTCCACGCGCCACGGAACTGTGGAATGGCCGCAGCAGTGTTTCCAAGTCGATATAACATGGGTACTTTCTAAAAGCGCGTCTATCTCCACCTTAAAGGCCGGCAACGCACCTGTAGCTCCGCTGGTGTTGCACGGGGTCGTGGGCGGCGATCTCTTACCATCAGGTGACCCGAACGCTCGTTTGCCTTGTCCTTTTCCATAAAAAAAATATATCTTCCATGTAGGTACAGACAGCGATAAGTCACAGTTTTATTATAAGTATATATATAGATAAACGTTTACAGGAGCTTATAAAATATACAGGGTGGAAGTATCAGCGCTCCTTTTACGGAAACAGCATATAGGGTAAAATATTTTAAACCCGTAACTAAAGAAATTAATCAAGATACCTCAACAGTTTAAACGTAGGATTTTTTTTTCATTTCACGATTTTTATCCATACCTGTATTTCGTGTGACGCAGTTACTACTACAAAATACTACTAAAGGTTAAACAACTTTGAACTTTGCCGCCAATACCTACGACTCGATTTCGGAAGGAGGCGTATGCGACTGCCCTTTGATAGGTTTATGTGTGCGTTCGTCGTTCTTGACAAATGGCGTTTTATATTACAATATTTTTATTATTTATTTTATTTGAAAAAATAACTGTAACAATTATTTGAAAAAGTAATTTTTAACGATTCTTATTTTTAAGTAATTACATAATAACAGCTTCACGCTTTTTCCCTCATAGCAGAAAAGGCAGAGGGAACCTAGTGCTAAGATATCTAGTACCCCGCTTTCCGTCTAATTTTGGTAAAGTTCGTGTTTCCCTAACAATATTTGTTGCCCACCCCAGAAATTTTAATAACAATAAAACCCCGGAAAAGCGCGAGTCGGACTCGCCCACTGAGAGTCCGTACAAAAATTGGAGGTCTCGAGCTTATTCTGAAATTCAAGCTTAGCTTAGCTAGCCCTTTCATCTGATACCTCACTTGAACTAGCGGCTTTAATACCAAATAACCACAAATATATAGTTTTCAGGTTTTTTTCTGAACTAATATTACCTGTATATGCTACCTGCAAAATTTCATAATTCTAGGTCAACCGAAAGCGCCTTATTAATTTTGATTCCTTTTATTTATCGAAATACACGTTTTTTGCAGTATTAACCGCCATATCTTTTTTTAAGTCAATGTAGAAATACAGTTTTTTTAGGAAATCAAGAAACCGTAGATCTGAGTATATAATTTGAATTTCAATTCGATATTCAAGAGTTCCTAAGATAAAGGCCCTTGACAGACAGACAGACAGAGACAACAAAATGATAAGGGTTCCTTTTTCCCTTAAAAGATACGGAACCCTAAAAATGTATGCATTATTTCTGATTTCTTACTTTGTTTCTATAAAAAATATATCGCCATGTGAGAGATTTGTAACCTTATTTATCTACATTCTCATTGAAGCTGATATCTCGTGGTCTACATTTTTGCACTTTTATAGATGTAATAACGATAACCAGTTTTTTTGTAATGTTAAATTTTACCTATACTAAGTATCTCAATATTTAAGATTCACAAGTCTGATTGAATTAGATCGCAAGAATCGAACACTGAACCGTCGCGTGCAAGTCACAATCAGTCCCCCTGACTAACTAAGTAACTAAAATTTTTCTATATATATATATATATATATATATATATATATATATATATATATATATATATATATATATATATATATATATGTATATATATATATATATATATATATATATATATATATACATATATAGATATAGATATTTTTAAAAAAGAAATCATCTCTACCAAGTATTGTAAGAAAACAATAAGATATGATAGGTTCATACCATTATACAACTTTACGATTCTTAAATTATTAAATCAAATCAGCTTCACGCTGTATCCCGCACTCAGCAGGGTAGGCAGAGGGAACCTAGTGTTAAGACACTCCGTTCCCCACTTTCTGCCGATTTCTGGAGGCATTGCAAAGAAATGGAAATCTTAAATTATTAGTTTCATTGAATTGCAAATTACCATATTTGTCTTTTTACCAGAGTGAGGAAATAAAAATATTTCATAACTCTGTGTGGAAATTGAAGCCACAATAATCGTTTACTGCTAGACTTGTGCCACAGCGCCACTGCGGCTATATTTTTCAGAATAAATAAAAAAAAATTACAGATAAATATATATATTAGAAGATTAATATAAATTTTCTACTCTTTTCGCCCGACAATATGCTTAATTTAATAATATATATATAAATAATAATGAAATTAACTATTTTATAAAATGTATAAAAAGTAAGAGTTTCTACCATTAGGTAGGTACCTACTCAAATCCTCGAGTTCACTAACATTTAAATCATTTAATTTTTCATAAAATATTTATTTGGTAGTGTTCAAGCTCATCCACAAGATTTTAATACAAAGATTGAATACATTAATAAGGCCGTGATGTTAGTAGGAACACAAAAATATGATTTTAAATTATTTGTTAGTACCTTTCTACAATCAGGTAACAACTTCAGCAAGCTCCAGTAACAAGTAGTCAGATACAAATCTTATTTATTGCATCTTCAATTAGAGGCAGTGCTGAGGGCCATCTAGCGTGAGGTCGGGGCACCTCCCAGGTGACCGGCCACTGTAGCGTGACGTGCTGTCGACTGTACCAGGCGGGACATGGCGGGTCCTACTATACTGGACGTCGATACAATGACTACACTACACTTCATGCAATGCAAGTGCCATTGTTTTTCACGCGCTACGTTTTTTTCGCCTTGTTCCCACCAGCCAATGGGAGGCGTGCGTGTTTGTTATTGGTAGAGCGCGCGGGGAGGCGCGGGCGTATGCGGGTTAAGGGGGAGAAGGCGGTGCCTTGAAGTATTCGCGCCTTTTGGCAATTCTTGAACGCTTCTTATTTTGAAAAGTATACTTTTATTTGTAATTAGTGGGTGTAAGGCTAGTGACGATGACAGACGTCAGTCAATTATGTTGTTTTTTTTTTAATGAAATACGTAGACCCTCCATTTATTTTACCTTATAAGCTCAGTTCAATATGCATATGAAGCCTAGTTCAGTACACTCTGAATCGCAATGTAGGAAGAAAGGACCCAGTGTCACTCTGCTGCCTTGGCTTTGGCAATTATAGAGGCACAACGTGCTTAGTAGGAAAACTTTGTCTAACCAGTTGTTTGATTTGTTTTTTGCCGTGTGATCCCGGCCTAGAATAGGATCATCCTGGTACTGGTGGTGTCGTAAGAGGCGACTAAAATACTTGTGGTAGAGTCACGTCGCCAACAGTCTCAACACACATGGGCAGACTGGACCGGATCATTACCACCCCCAGCATTTCAAACCGGCGTTAAGTAGTGGCTTTATGCCACTGCGTTTCGCATCAGGTAATGCCGGGGTCCGGCGCCCAACCCATCTTAAAGGCCGGCAACGCATCTGTAGCTCCTCTGGTGTTGCACGGGGTCGTGGGCGGCGGTAATCACTTACCATCAGGTGACCCGAACGCTCGTTTGCCTTGTCTTTTCCATAAAAAAAAACCAGAATGGGAAACACATACCTACATTGTCAATTTAAAAATTAATTCAGCTTCACGCTGTATTCCACATACAATAGGGTAGATTAATACAAATTTTAAATATTATTTATCCAAATACAAAACATTTTACAAGAACTCTTGAAATGTCGAATAGACCTAAAGCTACCACTGACTCATAAGTTTGTTGTACTAAGAAGAGTCGTCAAGAAACATGTAGACCATATAGACATAAGAACATTTTTAGTAGAAAAGCCTGAATGACTAAAATTTGCAAACAAAAGTACTAAAATTTGCAGTAATAATTATTGTGAAGGACTGTTAGTTAGACAAGGAGCCCTGATACGCGATGGCGCACAGTTAATAATGGGATTGCCTCACCGATCGATTTCGTGAATTCGAAAATTAATTATTTAATTTTTCTACATATTAACTTTTACTACGGACCACTTAAGCTCGTAACGCTATATTAGTTTTAAAGGTATACCTACGAGTAGGTACTTACATTATGGTAAATTGACATAAGTATTATTACAGAGCTACCATATACGGCACATAATAAATATGCAATTGCAATTATATACCTTGTAAAAATTAAGGCAGGTATGGTGAGTACATGACTATGAATAAACACAACATATAAAGAATGTCCAGTCAACTTTATGGGTGACTGTAAACGCATCGGGAATGGTTTCGTTCTATTGGAATTAAAAAAAAAAAAAATTAAATTAGCTTCACGCTGTATCCCGCACACAGCAGGGTAGGCAAAGGGAACCTAGTGTTAAGACACTCCGTTCCCCACTTTCTGCCGAATTCTGGAGGCATTGCGTGTTGAGTGGCAGAACTCAACGCCGCGCTTAGCCTCGACACCAGAGCGAAGAAATGGAAATATAAATTTAAGTAAATATTTCATCTCCTCGAGTGGGGATCGAACCTACAACCAGTCGGTTTTGCAGTCACACCTCGTGCCGCTGCGCCACGACCGGCCTCATTGGAATCCATCTATTGGAATAATAAATTATTTACATTTTATCTCGCCGAATTTTGGAGACATTGTGTGTTGAGTGGCGGAACTCAACGCCGCGCTTGGTCCTGACGCCAGAGCGAAGAAAAGAAAGTACAAACATAAATTAATACTTCATTTCCTCGAGTGGGGATCGAACCCACGACCACTCGCGTTTCCAGTCATACTTTGTGCCCAGCCATGATTGATAAAAAAATATTTACAATCCTCGGGCCAACGTCCGTCTACTGTCTGAATGAAGTGTCTTCACCTAACTGATAAAATTTTACAGATTTTACAGATTTTTTAATCTACGGGTGTAAAATTGTATTGATTGATTGTTTTTTAATCTACGATTGTTTTTTAATTGAATTTTTAATTTACGGGTGCAGAAGCAAGCTATTCTTGAATCAATGCGATATACAAAGCGTGCAGAATTCGGAAGAAAATGAAAACAATTAGGTAATTACATATAGATAAATAAATCAAAATCAGCTTTATGTTGTAACCCGCACACAGAAGGGAAGGAAGACAACCAGTCGCGTTTACAGCCACACTTTGTGCCCCTGCGCCACGACTGGCCTCTATAGATATACCTGATATTTTTTTTATTTTACAAAATGTTCAATATTTGCTCTGAATTTATAGCTAGCTACTATAGCTTAGCAGCTACAGTAGACAGTGAGAGACGGTGGGAATATCTATATAGAGAGCCTTTATCAGTTATATTAGATCCTTGGAAGCACACGTGAGGGACATAAATGAGATAAGAGCACCGCGAGAGATACTGTCGTGACGGAGGCGTCGCGTCATCTACTTGGGTGTTCTCTGATAGCTTGGGAAATTATGTGAATGAGATGGTGATTGTTTTTGGGTTACTTTATAGGGTTCCGTACCTTTTAAGGAAAAAAGGAACCCTTATAAAATCACTTTGTTCTATCTGTCTGTCAAGAGCCAATCTGTCTGTCTGTCAAGAGCCTTTATCTCAGGAACATTTCGAGATATCGAGTTGAAATTCAAACCATATACTCAAATCTACGGTCCCTTGATTGATTTCCTGAAAAAAAAAATTTACATTGACTTAAAAAAGATATGGCCGTTTATATCGCAAAAAACGACGACGACTTGTTTGCCTAGATATATGAAATTTGGCAGCTAGCATCTGCAAGTATTACTAGTTTAGAACAAAATCAACCTTGTTCAATCAGCCAAAAATAAATATTTAAGTCCCCCAAATGGGAAACGAATCTATAACCGTCGCGTTTACAGCCGCACGCATGTACTCCTGCGCCACGACGAGCCCAACATATCAAAACATTTTCCTTAACCTATTAAAACATTTTTAGTTTTAAATGATGTCATAAAAACAAAAAGGTTAATTTTGAGTATTGTAAAACTTTTAGTTCTTACAGCGAATACTCCGCGCTCGATGCCCGCACTCGCATACCTACATAGCGTTATTTAGAAGCTACTTCGAAGTATTATATATTATTGGTGGTCACGGAATCTTAAGCACTCGAGAACAAAAATTCTAAAAACAATATGGGCTTAGTTACAAATGCATTGCAAATATGCTTAAAATTTGATTAATTAAAACGTTTACTAATTTAAAGAACTACACATAAATGAGAAAAATATCAATAAGTAATATAGCAAGCGTGTTTTTAAAGGGAAAAACAGAATTGAACGAGATTTTGTACGTAAATTATCCAAGCGTTTTCGTTTCCCGGATGTTTGTCTATGCAAGCAGCTCTCAGCGTTTGCAAATAAAAATAAAAGCTCCCTCTAGCGCGGACTTTCGCATTTAAATCGCTCTTCGCGAGACAAAACAAACTTAATATCACGAGCACTCACACCGCCCTGTGCCCTCTGCCCTCTACCCTCTACCTCGGAGTATAAAACTTGAAAGCAAGACTTAACGCTAGTACGCTAGTACTTTGAGTAAAATTTCGTGTACCTTTAAGCATCAGTAAATGCGTCGAAGGGCACTTGAGGTGGCAATCTTGATGCAATGTAAATACTTTGATACCTAACGATCGTTAGTAAAAAATAAAGGAATTTAAGAGATTTTTTTTACGATAATTGCGTGGAGAAGAAGTGCAGAATGCCAATATTTATTAATAATAATAATTGCTTACATTAAATCAATAAATAAAACATTACACTCAGTACCATGCATTTAGCAATATATACAACACTTTTGTATTTATAAACTGACATACACGTTGCTACGGCAACGCGTATTATTATAATACGCGTCAACGAGTTCTCGAGTATTATATTATTATACACAATATATTGAAAGCTCTTCCATAAAAAAGTTGCTTTATTATTTTGTGAAAATAATAATTACTATATATATTTAAATAAATAAATAAAAATAAATTAGCTTCACGCTGTATCCCGCACACAGCAGGGTAGGCAGAGGGAACCTAGTGTTAAGACACTCCGTTCCCCACTTTCTGCCGAATTCTGGAGGCATTGCGTGTTAAGTGGCAGAACTCAACGCCGCGCTTAACCTCGACACCAGAGCGAAGAAATGGAAATATAAATTTTAAGTAAATATTTCATCTCCTCGAGTGGGAATCGAACCCACAACCAGTCGGTTTTGCAGTCACACCTCGTGCCGCTGCGCCACGACCGGCCTCTATATATATATTTAATTTACGCAATTTTTTAATTTTTTTTGTTGAGTGGCGAAAATCAACGCCGCGTTTTGCCTTGTTAATAGTAGGTGGCAAGGGAATGAAAATATTAAATATTTAATTTTTTCAAATGGGAATCGAACTTAGAAGCTAACGTATTTACACTTGTGCCATTGTCTTAAGAACAGGGTAACTTTACATCTAACGTAAACTTGTTTTAACATCTTCCTATCTAAAACAGACTTGTCTTGTGCTGGTTTTCCTTCTTTTTTCAAATATTTAAGTTAAGTTATGAAGCTATCGTCGATCGAGGGGTACAAGGGTGTGACGGAAACGAGCCAGTTGTGGGTTCAATCCCCACTCGAAGGAATGAATGATTATTTCGTAATATTTTCATTTCTTCGCTCTGGCACCAAGGCAAAAACATGGCGTTAAGTTCCGCCACTCAACACGCAATGCCTCGAAAAAATCATTGGAAAGTGAGGAACGGAGTGTCTTAACACAAGGTTTCCTCTGCCTACCCTGCCGTCTGCGAAATACAGCATGAAGATAAAAAAAATGTATAGAAAAAAAACATAATTAAGATATAAGAGTAGTTTTTACCGAATCGTTAAGAGACCGTCGCGCGTCGTGACCAAGTGGCGAAGAACCACGTTTGACATGCAAAGTGAATCCACTGATCACTGCAATACGCATCTCCTGACACTTGTCGACACTTGCCGACACTCCCCGCGATGTACAGACGAACTGAAGGACACTTTGTTATAATTAAATGTAAAAAATGAGAGCTTTAGGGACTGTTGTGAGCTTAAATATGTTTAATTCATATTTACGATTATGTTTAAAATAGAATTAAACTAAGATCAAACAAATGATCATAAAAAAGAAAATTTTAAATGGCAGAGAAATAAAATTTGTACCTAATATATAGTTTGATAGTTATGTAAAGCTTTTATCTTTGGCAACAGGAACGCCTTGTTTTTAATCTATACCGAAGACTTTGCTTATTCCAAGGCACTACTTTATTGAATAAAAAAATATGTTGGATAGGAAATTTATCGAAAAGCATTTTACCGATATAGCATCAGCTATAACAATATAGATTATTAGATCACGTTAATCGTTTTTGTAACCCATTGAGAATGTGTCCTACGTTACATACAACAAAAGATATTCATTTGACCACGGAGACCACAAGCCACAGTCAAAATCTAGCTTTAGATAAGAACAGAAAAAAATATACATGCAATTAGAAAAAATTAAGTATAATAATGAAATCTAAATAATGGGCAACTATTTTGATTTAATTATTATACTTGATGAGGCAGTCGTGACGCTTGGCCATAAAGTGTGACTATAAACGCTACTGGTTGTGGGTTCGATACCCACTCGAGGAAATAAAATATTTATATCAGCTTCATGCTGTATCCCGCACACAGCAGGGTAGGTAGAGGGAACCTAGTGTAACACACTCCGTTCCCCACTTTCTGCCGAATTCTGGAAGCATTGTGTGTTAAATGGCAGAACTCAACGTCACGCTTTGCCTCGCCACCAGAGCGAAGAAATAGAAATATAATTTAAGTAAATATTTCATCTCCTCTCTCTCTCTAATATAATAAAAACAAAAACATTGGATTCGCCCATCAATACAAAACAAACAAATAAACATCAAAAGCATTTAAATAAGGAGACGTGATGCTGTAGTGTAATAAAAACGGCTTTCGATATCAATTGACGTTGACCCGCGCCCTACCACGGCACAGGCCTACGCGTCGCAATTCTTTAATAGGACGTCAATCAGTGACGCAAAGTCGCGTGGCGTCTAACGAGTTGCGTGGCGATACAACAGTAAACAAACAAACAGACAAACTGACGGGGAAACGGGAGCTTGGCCCCGTCGATATCGCCGCGGGAGGTGCCTTCTACTGGCCAAATTAATGAACTTTCATTATTCTCAGCGTTCCTACCACATTGTGAACCGCAATACTATTGTTAACTATATTAAATGCAAAATGTTTTGTATTATTTCTCTTTTTATTTATTTCTTTTTTTTTTTTTGGCAATCGCTAATGAATCGACGTCAATACAAATCAATATGTTTTGTTTTCGCGTGGGAAAGGCTTGATTCGATTATGTACGTAAGTATTTTGTTCTTTCTCTCTCAGGTATAGGGTAAGCAATGTATTAACAGTAGATAGAGTAGGACTAAAGTAGATGGACTTCAGTGGTTCTCTCCAGACTTCAGATTTCTCTCTCCTTTCATACATTTTGGGAGACCTTGTGTTTTGAATGGTGGAATACAACTTTGTCTTAGGTAGGTATCTACATATAAACCCGATATAGGTAAATGGCACAGTTGCAACCAGTCTGACTGTAAACGCAATGGTTGGAAGTAATATTCAAGTTCGGGAGAGTGAATTTGTTCGTTTCCTCGCTCTGGTTGAGCTCCATCACCCTACCCAATGCCCAGAAAATTAGGTTGTAAGTGTGAAACGGAGTGCCTTGACACTAAGTTTCCTCCGCCTACCTCGCATAATGCTAGGTAGAGCAAGAAATTAAAAAATGGTCATGTAATAAAATTATAAACATAATCTATTCTCAAAATGAATAATGAACTCACAACTATCGCGTGTAAAATCAAATAGAGCACTACGATGCAGCACAAACGTAGCATTGCGCACAAAACAAACATTGCTTAATATTTAACTTAGTAAACAAATATAGCGTATAAACGTTACATCTGATACCCTTTAGTTAGTAGTTTTTAATTTGCCACCGGCCGCCGGTCGCCCGCCGCGTCCGGGGCAATAGGGATCACTCAGTGACAGCCGTACGCCCGCAAACAAGCGATAGATGTCAATGCTAAATTAAACTATTGCGAATATATTAGCGACCCCCCGGTGAACCCTGGGGCAACCCTTGCGCTACACGGTCATACACGAAGAAATATTAAATCTTACGAATATTGTATAAAGATATAAGATGGATAATACGATTCTCTAACATATGGTTTATTTATATAATATGATTTGTAAATCTAATTAGAAATTATGGTGATGAGAGCATGTGATTAGCATCATAATGTATAATATAATGGAATACACCTAAAACTGGCGGACGTAATCGAATGCCACCAGCAAGCACCCCGTAGAGTTTGACTCGTTTGACTCGTCAAAACAAAAAGCGCTGTATAGGAGATAACCCTTGATGAAGTCGTCGCGATGTTTGAAATGTGCGTAATTAAAAGGCGACGAGGCGCGTCGCGGAGGGCCCTCGAGCCGCGCCGCCCGCCCTCGCCGCCGCCCCAACCCCTCAGTCTGCTCTCTGGTACACGTCACCGACTTGATTATGCAATTTGCTTTCCATTAACATGTCCCATTTTCTTCTGGAGTCGTAATTCAAACAAGCACACGTACATACAGACACTTGTCAAATAATTACGAATTCCTGCTTTAGTTTCTTAACGTCAATCAAAAGAAACGTTAATTTTAGAACAAAATCTATAAGGTTTTACTTAAGCCAGATTAATGCACTGTTTCATTTTATCACCATATCACACAGATATCATAATTCCCATAAAAGCCATAACCATCATCAATCTGTTTCAAAGTAGCAATCATAAACTAAAATGCGGTTTTCTATATAGCAAGTAGGATACGTGGGATAGAGGAGTCCACGTAGTGCATAAATCCTTGGCTCGCACGAACGTGTTAATAGACACTGAATGGCGAAGAGATCGTATCGGCGAGTTCCGTAGAAGGTCGGACGCACCTGCGCCAGGCTCACGGACCTGTACCCTATAGACTGTATGTGGTGGCGTTTTTGTCGCCTCTCATTGTGTCCCCTAAATCATATTCCTATTATGGCCAAGGAACCCTTTACGCGATTCTCCACGGCGAGTGCTCGCCGCTATTCACACATCGCCGGATTATTCACATTGTCTACACAGTGATTTATGTGGGAGGGACTGTAGCTAGTATCAGTTTTTATTGAACGCGACAAATGTTAGGATAGAAAAATATTATTAATATACTCATCGAGTCAATTGCCATATTAAAATAAAGTTTAATATCTAAGAACAAACAATTAAAGTCAGTAAATGGTAAATAATTCAAATAATTTAAATAGCTGACGGGTGTCACTCGTAAGTCGTGGCTGAGCTTACGTCTTAGTCGCATATATTCGGAGATCGATTGAAAAAACACTTGCTATATATGCAGAGCGTATGCGAGGATGTAACGGTGAGGAGGTTTCGAGAACTCATCAATATTTGATTTCATATTTGTGTTGTAGATGCGCGGACGCAGCCGCGGCCCGGCTGGCGGCTTGTACATACTATTGTTCAAATGAATAGTGTTTGTCAAATCAATCAGCGACTGTCGGTATCGGTAACGTCTATGCTGATATTTGATTTAATATTAGTAGAGTATTGTCCTGTGTTAGGGCTAACATTTATCAGTAGAAAACTTCCGGCAAGTTCTGTAAACCAATCTTTTGAATTATACCAATAAGCCTCTTTTAAACTTTTACTCAAAATGTCTATCAAAATTATTTTTAACTTAATTTTTATATAGATCAAATTTAAAACAAAGTGAAGTCACGTAATGTTTTTGTGTTGATCGAATAAAATTATTTAAATGATGTTTAGTTTAGTCGAAGCCTGGAAAATTCAGTATAAAGAAAATGTATGAATTCTAAACGCTAACTGTTGTCTGATTTCTGAGAGAGTGTTGACACTGACCCATCTCGACCGGGACACGCCCGCCCGGTTACCTAATTACACGATTTTTATCTACACTCTCGTATTTTGATATATTTAGATTATTTACTGAAGAGCTGAAATAATTTCCTAACAAAATTTATTAAATAATTACACAAATTAAATTTATTTACTGTATACTTTGAATAATATCTTGTCGATTTCTAAATATTCTAATAGAAACATTTCACTCACACTCAGAAAAAAAAAATACGATCGATGTTATAAAATTTTTGTGCTCCTTACAAACTAAATCAGAAAATATAAAAATAATCAATAAATTGTTTTCCCTGGATATAGTAGGGCAGAAGAAGAGGAACCCTAACGTTAAGTCCCGCCTAATTTTGGTGACAATACGTATTAAGTGGCGGAGCTCAACGCCTCGATTTGTCTACGATTTCCCTTAGGGACCGATCCTTCCACTATCCCATTGATAGCGTCTCACTTTAAGAACTCCACGTCACCCTTAATTATAAATTTGTGTTATTAAATAAACGAGCATCAATATAGAAATCAGCAACATTTCGGGGAAGTATTATCCTTAGGCCCTACCAAGGGATTTGGTCGACGCAAAAACGCGGCCATTCCCGCTGTTACCTGTTAGATTAATCGCGGGTACAAGTTGTACCATCTGATAGCGGCCGCCGTTTTTATTCCAAATACAATATAAACCGATTTTTTTTATTTCAACACAAAATTACATGAGATGAGAGTTTGTTTACGTGTCGAAACACAATTGTTGAATTAGAAAAAGAAATATTTGTTTATTTTTTGAATACATTAAAAAAAATACAATATTATTTCTTATTTTTTATATCATTATTTGTTTAATGTTTATGTATTGGTTTATGTAGTTCTCGATGTGACGTAATTTTGTTATGTTGAATTAGTTATAAAGTAAAAACTTGTCATACTTGGTCATGCAATGAATTGAACAGATTGTTAAATACTACTTGCTTTTTTTATTTAAATACTACTTGCTTTCTAGTTCTAGGTAATAGCTACAGAAAAAAAAGTATTAAAAAAAAATCAGCTTCACACTGTATCCCGCACACAGCAGGGTAGGCAGAGGGAACCTAGTGTCAAGACACTCCGTTCCCCACTTTCTGCCGAATTCTGGAGGCATTGCGTGTTGAGTAGCAGAACTCAACGTCGCGCTTAAGCTCGACACCAGAGCGTAGAAATGGAAATATAAATTTAAGTAAATATTTCATCTCCTCGAGTGGGGATCGAACCCACAACCAGTCGGTTTTACAGTCATACCTCATGCCGCCGCGCCACGACTGGCCTCTGGTATTAAAAGAAATGTAAAAATAACAAAAGGTACGGACCATAAGTCTGTAGTGTAAGAATTAAAAAAAAAACTACTTGCTTTACTGATTTAAGAGAGATCTCTCAACAGAATTAATTTTATTTACAAAAAGAGCAATAATAAAAATTTAGAACTATTGAGGCCAGTCGTGGCGCAGGGGCACAAAGTGTGACTGTAAAACCGACTTGTTGTGGGTTTCGATTCTCACTCGAGGAGATGAAATATTTACTTAAATTTATATTTCTATTTCTTTCGCTCTAGTGTCGAGGACTAGCGCGGCGTTGAGTTCTGCCACTCGAAAAGCAATGCCTCCAGAATTCGGCAGAAAGTGGGGAACGGAGTGTCTTAACACACTAGGTTCCCTCTACCTACCCTGCAGTGTGCGGGATACAGCGTGAAGCTGATTTATTTTTATTTAGAACTATTCGATGTGCACAATGTTATATTTCAGAGTAAATTAATTATACGTGTTCGATTACAACTTAAAGAAAGCTTTACACTGTATCCCGCAAATAGCACTTTAGGCAGAGGAAACCTAGTGTTTATATAAATATAATAATTTCATTAAATCGGGAGATAAATATCACGTTTTGACTTGTTGTCAGAACGAGAATATGAAAATAATTTATTCCTGTGAAGTGAAATTGGACTCGAACCAACGACAACACAAGGAAAAGTTGTTTACGGTGAGACGTGCACATTTCACACAAAAAAACAATTCAACAAATTTTTATTGTTCTTGTAAACCTATACAATATTTAATAATTATCAAAGGTCGTGTCGGTATCCCGGGACAATAGCTTCTGCGGGCTGCTTCAGCTATACGAACGATGTCCAAAAAAACACCATCGCATTTCTGACAGGCGCAATACTTAAACTTCTTTAGATCGAGCGTGATATATGGCGGTCGGGACGATTTGATTTATACACCATTATTTTTCAATGGAATTTAATAATGTGACACTACTGACTGCACCAGCGCGCTTTTTTGTTAATAGGTACCAAATAGGAATGTTCCATCGCTCCAACTTCGACAATTGTAACATTATAAGCCTTTGTTATTTTTTAGAACGCTACCTTATCTCGTTAACATTAATTAAAATTAATTAATTATGCAATAAATGTCAAGTAGATCCAAACTAGCAGATTTTTTTTATTAATTTATACAGGAAACGCCTTATATTAAAAAAATATAATGCTCGATTGACATTTAACTTATAAAACACTCGTTACAATTGGATATTTGTAATCCACATTAATTATTTATTCAATATGAATTAATGAACATCCTATTTTTTTATTGTGTTAGTCAGTATATAAAATTATATTCGTTAAGAATAAGTTAGAGATCTGGATATTCATTAAAAATATGGATCCCTTATTTAGATATGAGTATGTACATATGTCTAGGTCCCCAATATGGACAAATCTATAAAAACAGGCAGATGGCGCCACGGCTATTATAGAACATAAAAACAAATGCATCATGTTTACAATATTTAATTTATTGATGCTTACACATTATCTTATGAAATTTTCATGGTTTAAAAGAAAATTAACAAATCTTTACATAAGTTAGCCGAGACTACTAAACCACAGTGAGACAGCCTTCGATGACGATTTAAATTATTTTTCTTCTCTCGATCTAGTAAAAAAAACGGTGTTGAGTTCCGATACCTTCTCAACACATAGTGTCTTGATTTTGGGCAGAAAGTGCGGCCTTATGAAATCGTGAAGCGTGCTTACCTTAATATAAAAATATTAGGAGGTATATATAAAATATTACAAGGTATGAGTGAACAATCGACAATCGGAGTATAACAAAGGGTGGCGGCGCTTTGTCCCGGTCGGCCATAAGTTAGGTGCGCGTGCGCAACAAAACGAGCACAATGCGCGGGCAATACGGTAGCGACGGGGATTTGCATATCGCGCATCGCGGCTATCTGCGCACCACGGGGCCGGGGTGTAGGGCGGTCACTTCTGAAAATAGTAGTTATAAATTTTGTAGAATATAAAAATATAAAATAAAAGATAGAGGCCGGTCGTGGCATAGGCAGGAAAAATGAAATATTTATATAAATTTATAATTCCATTTCATCGCTCTGGTGTCAAGCGCGGCGTTGAGTTCCGCCATGTAACACGCAACGCCTCCAGAATTCGGCGAGAAGTTGGAAACGGAGTGTCTTAACACTGGGTTCCCCCTGCCTACCTTGCTGTGTATAGCATACAGCGTAACGCTAAATTATATGTATAATAAAAGATCTAATACTATTCCAGAACATTTAAGTTATGTTACCTTAATAAGGTCTTTGATTTTTAAGATTATTACACATTTAAAATGAAACTATTTAACCGGATTAATCGCGTATATTTAGTATTATACATTTTTGGAAACCCGACGTTTTCGAATACTTTGCAGTAGTCCGTGGTCACGGATAGATTGAGGCGGCATTTGGTCTGTCGTCAGTTGACATAATTATCAACTACCTATATATCAAACTACCCCCAACGACTTCTTAATTGTCACTCGTACTGCTCTAGATTCTTTCAGAATGAACTGAATGTATCTTGCCCCATGATATGCTGGGTTTGAGACTTCAAAGACGTTGAGTGAGATAATGAGTGGGTCCCAGGTGGTAAAAACTTTCCAACCGTCCTTCTCGCCTCGCGGATACTTTTAGGATGATCCGAATTTTAGGATGATTCGAAATTTTCTACCACCTTTTTCCTTAGCGAGGATTTGGGGTTTATCAAACGTGATTTAATGGCTGGACTTATCCACACAGTCTGACTTCGATACATGCCCTATCTTTCCTATCTTTTGATTGCGTGGACTTAAACTTATTGAAGTTTGATTTTTTTCTGTGCTTTTGGGGACTGTAGAAATCAATATTTGATATTAATTTCAGTTTGACAACTCCACGTGATCTCGAGATAAATGGTATTGGCAGAAATAGAGGGAGTTAAGTTTTTTGTTGTTAAGTTAAGGAGGAGTTAAGTTTTTACCGTTTTGATGTACGGAACCCTAACAATATGCATTGGCATAAATAAACGACTCATAATCGTAAGGATATTTTTTATTAACTCTGATTACAAGTAAATCATTTTTAAAATTTTGATTTATTTTAATATTATTGCCTAAATAAATAATAATAAATATTAAAACAAACCAACATACCAACATTTATTTAATAATATAAACTCTATTGTATGTAGTGTATTATATGTCGACAACCCTGAACTATACGCTGTGTAATCTGTACAAAAAATTCTTCACCGAAAAATAATGCTGCTACACTATAAAGGGGCGAATATCGCATATTATTGTATTTTACTTTTTCATACTTGCTCATAATATACTGCGGTCAGTATAGTCTTGTATTCGCATAACACAGCGTCATCTCCGTGCCCGCACTGTTCTACGATTTATCGATTTTACTATAATCTATAAGGATATATATTTGAGGACAGTCGTGGCGCAGCGGCACGAAGTGTGATTGTAAAACTGAGTGGTTTTGAGTTCGATCCCCACTCGAGGAGATCAAATATTTACTTAAATTTATATTTCCATTTCTTCGCTCTGGTGTCGAGGCTAAGCGCGGCGTTGAGTTCTGCCACTCAACACGCAATGCCTCCAGAATTTGGCAGAAAGTGGGGCACGGTCTTAACACTAGGTTCCCTCTGCCTACCCTGCTGTGTGCGTGAAGCTGATAAAAAAAATGTTTTGAAAAATTCATTACAAGGCTAGCGCTTCACTCTGCCAGCCAGTGAAAGCATGAATTAAATAATTATTACATGGTTGTTGTCGGCATCTATTCATAAATATATAGTTACACAATGTCTATTAGTACCTAAGTATTAAAATAATTATGAAATTACAAAACTCTTTAACAAGGACTCTTTCTCTTTTTGTATAGAAGTGTAGAAGGCCCTAGGGGCATCTACCTTTTGAAAATTCAAGGCAAATGTCGTTTTAGCTAGGAATGGGTGCCTTTTAAATTTTCAAAAAAAAACAATGTCCCAAAAACTGGGGGGCGCATGTGGAATATATTTAAATTTCTAGTATGCGCAAAACATATATATATTCTGCCACCACTGCGATGACTCCCTCGACGAGACGGTCCAGCACACTCTGGACGAGTGCCCAGCCTTGGCGTCTCAAATTCGCACTACGCACGACGTCATAGCGTAAGACTTATCGCTTCCGGCCATAGTTGGCCGTAGCTCGAGGAGTCAGTGGAACGGACGACGGAAGCTTCTGCCGAACTCGCCATACACCACAAGAGACCGGGTTGTCGGATAGTGGCACACGACCACTGCCTCCTGCCCTAATGAGCCGGTGGGCGATTAGCTTTAAGAAGCTGACTGCTAACCTAGCCCGAGTAGGCGAGTGCCAAGTTTCCTATGCCGCATTTCACGGAAGATTTTACTCCCCGTGGCTCGCGGCCAGTAGAGGTCGAGGAGCAGCAACGAGAGATTTTTGTGGGTGATTTTTGTCGGACGGCTTATAACCTGCTCGAATCCCCACTCGGGCGGGTATCCATAATAGGATTCCCTCACGTTAAAATAAGTTCTTAATTATTTAAAATTTAAAATGCTACTGAATTTAGGAATTTAAGTTTTGATTACTTATCATAGTGCAGCATAGGTATTGTGCATTATGGTAAATTTTATATTAAGAGAGTTAATTACAAGTGATTCCTTCTTGTTAAGTTTAATTAAATATATTAAAATAATATCTAAACTATATTGAGTAGTAAGTAAAAATTATTATATTAAAATTATATTTGATGATTATTTTAGTTTTAATTTCAAATGTTTATTGATGTAAAACTATATTGTTTTATTATTTAATTGTTTTATGAAAATTTGAAATTTTATTATTTGATAAATGTAATGTAATTTACTATTTTCGTGAAAATATGTAAAAATATAAAAAGAGTTTCGTGAAAATATAAAAAGAGGCTTTAAAAATACTAATTTTGAGAAATCTCGAAAATATCTAAAAAACCGGAATACCAGCATGTTTCTGGAGTTACTATCGAAAATATCGGTTTTGTGACTCTTAGTCATAAATGAGATATTTTATTCTAGATATTATTATTTGAAAAATTACAAGTGTTGCATACTTTTTGCTATCTACCTAATAAATGACATATTATGTACGCATCAATCTCAGTACATTGTCAGGATATGGCGCAGTCACGTGGAGCCACGTGAGCTATTAACATTCATTAGAATTGAGTGACAGCGGCTCTGTGGCGAAGGGGGGACAATGCGCAGGCGCAAGGAATTTTCCATTATATCCACCTAGCAAGCATTAATTCCAGTAAGTCCTTCAGCGACGCCCTATTTCTAGACACTTTAAATATTCAATGAAAATATTGGTCTATGTTTTTTTTCCTCGTTCTGTCACGTTGACAGTGTTTGTACCTAGAGAATTCATTAAATATATGTATATAGGAAAAAAGCTATCTGAAGGCAAAATAATGTATTTATTTATAAGTATACCTATTTTCAATTCAAATTGTGTAACCGTTACATTAGGACACGTTGAACGGGGAAATTAACAACTGTTATAGAAATACGTAGTGAAGTAATTATTGATTGTAAGAAAAAACGTCGTAATGCATTTGTGTTTATCTATACTTATAATAAAATCGTAAGGGATCGCTATCCGTACATGGGGACCTTTATTAATGTAATAGAAACCAACACAACAGACAATGATTTGTCTGTTTGTTTGTTCACGCTAATCTTCGAAACAGCTTAACCGATTTAAATGTGGTTTTCATGTTGGATTTTGGCAAGCTTCCTTTAACATATAGGGTTGTTTTATTACAATCGGTTCATAAACAAAAAAATATATCAATTTAAAGTACTTAGTTCGAGAAATTTGCCAATTGTTATAGCAGTTATTTGATGCAAGTGCTTTGCTGAATTGACTGAATCTTTAGCTTTCAATTTTTATGATGATAAAAAAAACTGCACTTGCCGTGCAGGCATACTTACTTTCCGCCTACGTAAATACTTAAATATTTTTCTTTAAATACAACTATTTTACTTATTAAGAAAACGTATACAAATTTGAACGCAGCGGGATTTTTATACGTTTTCTTAATAAATATTTTTCCTTCCTAAGTGTAGAATAACACTTTAAAAATGTATTTTTTTTTAATTACTTAATGAGGCCGTCTTCGGTCACTAGATTCCCTCTGCATGCTCTGCTATATGCGGGATATTAAATATGGGGTAAAGCTAAAAAAAACTGTTAACTTATATTTATACATATAAATAAATAAATACCACACTTATTTTAGTCGCCTTTTACGACACCACCAGTACCAGGATGATCCTATTCTAGGCCGGGATGACACGGCACAAAATTCACTCATATTATCTATATATATAAAAGGACATGTACCTGGCTGACTGAGGTAAGACGCACGCACAGCCGTAACCGCTGATGGTAGAAACGTGAAATTTGGACAGATGTTTATTTTAATAATCTGGACATCCACTAAGAAGGGATTTTGGAAAATTTTAACCCTAAAGGGATGAAATAGGAGTTGAGTTTTTTAAAACGGCACCGATTTTTATAAAATTTGAAATTCTGACTCTTAAAAATATTTCATTGAACACGTATTTCATGGTTTTAGAATTTACTCATTAAGGGTTCAAATAATGGGTTGAAATTTTATATGGAAAAATCTTAAAAGCGCCACCGATTTTTATAAAAAAATTAATTCAGACTGTTAAAAATATTTTATTGAACACGCGTTTCGTGGTTTTTTTAGAATTCACCCCTAAGGCTACGAATAAGCGGGCGAAGCTGCGCGCGCTCACTAGTTAGGTTATAAAATGAACGGAGATTTAGGATTCTCTAATGTACCTAAATTGACACCCCTCAAGCAGCCGCGTAGTGCTCGCGATTTTTCGTTGATACAGAAAGATCTGTGGAGTAGTATATAATATATGTTTTTCATTGACTTGTTGCCATCTTATAGAAAGTACCATGATCCCATTCCTGTAGAAATTTTGAGATTTTTGATTAAAAGAATCTGACAGGTAGTGTTGACAGTATTCTTTTGAGGTTAGCTTTATGCTTCCTAAAGAGTTCTGTAATGACCGAAACAGGTAGAAATCTGATGGAGCAAGGTCATGGCTATACAAGCTCTCTCAATTTTTGCTGCGTGGCTATAAATGAGTGCGGTGTGGCGTTATCATAGTGGAACACTACGCCCTTTCTATTCACCAGCTTGGACTGGTTTTTCTCAATAGCTTTTTTAACCTCATCAGTTGCTGATAGTAGAGGTCAAAATCGATAGTTTTACCCGGGGTAGTGGACGATTCCTTTCCAATCCCATCATACACATAGCATCACTTTGTTCCGAGTCAGGACGGGCTTTGCCACTGATCTTTCAGACTAAAATTTCCAGACATTAAACACTAGAACCACATTTGTGCTACTCTTATTGATACCGCATTAGGTCCGCAAAACCGCACAAATTTTATTCGCGGCGTTCGTCGCTTTTTACCTTTTTCGTAATAAAACTTTAAAATGTACCGAATTTCTTCGTTACATACGTTCATTAAAAAACAATAAAAAAATGGCGGAAACTAGTTTTTATTTATTTATTGCATCTTCAGAATGCCTACCATTTAATCGTACTAAAACCAGCCTGTTACATTTAGTACAGCCAAAGAAGTTTAATCACTAATAATACATTCAATATACGAAAATATTTTTGCCCCGACCTATTATATATACAAATTATGATATATAGGTATGTTACACACCGCAGGAATGCAACCAACCGCGTTTTTGTGTAATTTTAAATATGGCCAATCGTTGACATCTGCACCGTACATAAATAGGAATATGGACGTGGGAATGGTTAGATGATCTAAATAACTTAATTCAATTTCCAAGAAAAATTCAAGATGTTTGTTTCAAAAGTTAGCTTCTTACACATTAATATGAACGAAATAAAAAGATGCAGTTTTAATCATAGTATGTACTAAGCCCCTTAATTAGCCCTGCCCTCAAACATTTGTAAATATATACTAATTTACATTCAATTATAAAAACAGAAAATAAAATAAATTAATGGCTATATTTTAAAAGCTGTTATTATGTAAAATTTACATTATAATGGCAGTCAATGTACAATTCTTTTACGTATATGCCCATGTATGGGTAAATATTGAATTATACACATTCTTTGTAAAATTATGAGATACTATTTAGATCGTGCCCAAGACTTATAGATATGTCATGAAAAAAAATATAGTCAGGTGTACAATGTACTCATACAAGCAGACAGCCAAAAAAAATAAAAAACTTACACTACAATACTACTACACTACTTTTTTTGGTATGTAATGAAATGATAATAAATAATATGTAATGAAGAAATAAGTATGTTGTTTATATATCTATTACTTAGTACAGACAATTCAGTAAAAGATTGATCTATAGGCTTCAATGGTTTCCTGGAATATGTAGTTTCTACAAAATAAACATATGATTGATATGATACACTACGACATGATGACGATTTTAATTTGCCTTTCTGTGTAACTCTTCATAGCGAAATCGATCAGCTAAACTGACTCCGCTTGTCCTACGAAGAGATGGCATCTCCACAGCATTCTTCTTTCTTCCGGTATTCTTCTTTAATACCCTCGTTTAACAGCGTCGGTACCAGCACTGCATTGTATACGTTTCATCAATGCAGCTAAGGCATCATTAACTCTTTCATCGTCTCAAATATTAACTTTTAAGCCTAAAAAGTGCGGTTAATTACCACCAATAATTAATTATAGAAGTGGTAAACGAAAATACGTTTACAAATTCTATCTATTTCATACAATAGATGCACCGTACAACATTCACTATCGTGTATATAAAATAAGTACAAATAATATGTATATTTGTAAATTCAATTATTAAATCGTAATAGCATGCAAATATTTTATCCTTATAAAAACATATATATTTATATATTTATATTTTATACAAAGCTATTTTATAGTTAAGAGTTATTTAAGTTAGTAAATATTTTTAACTGATTTTACCACATTTTATTCAAACATATATAACATTTTTTTGTACAAATACATTCTCACGGTGTATTTGGCTCCTAAAATTATATTCTAATATAGTTTCCGTTTATTTAATAATGCCCCTAACAAGGCTTGATGGTCGCAAAACATGTTCAAGAGTCCATTGTTCGTCAGAGTCAGAAAGGCCACGGTTGATTTATAGTGGCGAAGGCGTTTTTGTTTCATCTCAAATAAAAGGTGACATCGTCAAAACCGTCTTGTAGAGATCTCGAAATCCCGAAAATGGTGGACTCTAATGTTTTATTCATTTGATTTCATTAGCGAATAGTTTTTCAACGTCGGCTCCCAGCACGGCGGGGTCACGGTGCGAGTACCTACAGGCTACATACATACATATGTATGATTCTCTAATAAATTGGATGGAGCCATGTTTTTAGATTTCACTAAACGCGCCCCATATCGTATCGTTATTCGTTACCGCACTTTGGAACAAGTAGTTTTTTTATTGTCGTTCGTCCTCCTCTGGACGTCTTGTCTCGCTGTCCATTCAATACCTTTTAAAGTTTTTTTAACACGCTTGTGTACTATGTGGACGTTAACTGAAATGATAATATTATAGAAATATTTTTATGTTGACATTTGACTGTTGTTGCGAGAATATTAAAAAATAAATATTAGAAAAAAAAAGATATTTGAAAATAAAATTACAAAACATACCAATTCAATAGTTTTACAAGTTGGTGTTAAAATATGAATGCTTAACACAGACTAAAAAGTTACGTGGTCTAGCACTTTATGTATTGTACCTTCGATTGTTCCTCGGGGAATAAAATATTAAATATTTTAATTGCCTTTTTCTGGTAACACGGCATAGCGCGCCGTAAAGTTACCCCACTCAACAGGCAATGTCTCAAGAAGTGTTTTAATGAGGAGCGAAATGTCTTAACATTAAGTCTCCAGGTTCCCTCTGCCTACCTGTCTATGTGCGTGATACTGCTTGAAGCTAAAAAAATACTATATACATTTATTCGGATTTTGTTTCCGCGCTTTTTCTGCAGGTACCTAATGTTACTTTGTTCACTGGGTTTTAAACAATATTCAAAAGATCGTGTATTAACTGATGGAACTCAACTTCCGTGCTCGGTTTTGGCTAAATGAGCCCCTGGAAGCCAATATATGAAAATAATTTGAATATTGTCATTTGTTGTGTGGTAATCGAACCCTAAGCCTACAGCGTTATCTACGTTATGTGGGTTTTTTGTGTGGTCACGCTATATTCCGCAAACACCAGGATGGGCAAAGGAAACCTAATGTTTACACTGCCCACTTTTATGGCCCACCCGGCTTCCCCCCTTCCTACGCCCATGTGCCCCAAAATTGGCCTCACCCCCCACATTATGATATCGATTGTAAAAGCTAAAAAAAATACAAAATATCCAGCGGTAGACTCAGCGGTATCTTATTGAGCTGATACTTCAGTATAGTCTTGTTCTCATACATATATGGATACGGCGTGGACGTATACCACCTCCGTTCCGTTAGTTACTTGTGTATTCTAATTACTTAACCTTAGGCATCGATGCCTGCAATTATCTTGTTATGGAGATTAGTCACTTTGCATCTCGTACGCATTGATAATTTTATTATGTACTGTAGCGTCTTAGCGACGGTGTGTATTTGTCTGCAGTACGTTTGGAAACTTAGCTATCGCTTATTTGAGTGAAAATATAGAAATTATTAATTGTATTGGTTTTCCTATATTATTAATTATTCAATATTTCGTAGTGTCAGCATAGCATTAAAAAAATCAGCTTCACGCTGTATCCGCACACTGCAGGGTAGGCAGAGGGAACCTAGTGTTAAGACACTTCGTTCCCCACTTTCTGCCGAAGTCTGGAGGTATTGCGTGTTGAGTGGCAGAACTCAACGCCGCGCTTGTCCTCGACACCAGAGCGAAGAAATGGAATTTTACATAATAGGTATAGATATATTATAAGAATTTTGGTATGATGGCATTAATTATTAATATCGCCTTTACATTCATAGATGTTATTGTATTTAAGAACACCTTATTTGATTTTGTTTCTGATTATCGATTATATGTAGAAGTAGACGCTGTGTGTTTTTCTAGTGGAGTTCACCATACATAGTAGACAGTAGTGTAGTCGAGGCAAGTTTTGTATTAAAATATAGTAACATTGTATACATGTATGTTTTTTTTCTGTATTTTTTTATCTTCACGCTGTATCCCGCTCCGTTTCCCAAATTCCGTCGATTTCTAGAGGCATTACGTTGAGGGGCAGAACTCAACGCCGCGCTTTGCCTCGACACAAGGGCGAAAGAATCAAAATATTAAATATTTTACTTCCTCTAGTGGATATCGAACCCACAACCTGTCACGTTTACAGTCGGACGCTTGTGCCCCTGCACCACGACCTGAAGTGTTGGATGAAATAGAATCAAAACTTTAGTATTAAATTATTTACATTCGTTTTATTACATTACTAGAGGGCGCGCGCGGCTTCGCCCGCTTATTAGGAGTGAATTCTAAAAAAACCACGTTCAATAAAATATTTTTAACAGTCTGAATTGAATTTTTTATAAAAATCTGTGGCAATTTAAAGATTTTTCCATATAAACTTTCAACCCCTTATTTGAACCCTTAGGGGGTGAATTCTTAAAAACCATGAAACAAGTGTTCAATGAAATATTTTTAAGAGTCTGAATTTCAAATTTTATAAAAATCGGTAAAGATTAAAAAAAAAATCCATACAAACTTTCAACCCCTATTTTATCCCTTTAGGGTTAAAATTTTTCAAATTCCCTTCTTAGTGGATGTCCAGAATATGAAAATAAACATCTGCCCAAATTTCACGTTTCTACCATCAGCCGTTACGGCTCTGCGTGCGTCTTACCTCAGTCAGTCAGCACAAGTCCTTTTATATATATAGACTAGAGGGCGCGCGCGGCTTCGCCCGCTTATTAGCGGTGAATTCTAAAAAAACCACGAAACACGTGTTCAATAAAATATTTTTAACAGTCTGAATTTAAATTTTTATAAAAATCGGTGGCAATTTAAAGATTCTTCCATATAAACTTTAAACCCCTTATTTGAACCCTTAGGGGGTGAATTCTTAAAAATCATGAAACACGTATTCAATGAAATATTTTTAAGAGTCTGAATTTCAAATTTTATAAAAATCGGAACAGATTAAATTTTTTTTCCATACAAACTTTCAACCCCTATTTCATCCCTTTAGGGTTAAAGTTTTTCAAATTCCCTTCTTAGTGGATGTCCAGAATATGAAAATAAACATCTGCCCAAATTTCACATTTCTACCATCAGCGGTTACGGCTCTGCGTGCGTCTTACCTCAGTCAGTCAGCACAAGTCCTTTTATATATATAGATAATGTTTAATGCAATTTTACGTGTGTTTAGGTATTATACCTACTTGTGAGGGAGTTTTTAGATATGGACTGTTATTTTTAATTCAACCTTCCTGAGTTTAATGTGTCTAAACTGTTCAATTTAATTATTTATATTTTTATTATTATCGTATATATTTAATAAAATTAAGTTGAAGGTACTTTTTGCAATGTAGAGATCATATTTGTCTAGGGCTGTCAAGATATTTCTGTAAAATTTAGCTAAATAAAAATCTTATTTTGTTTACTACATTGTATACAAAGGTTTTTTTTTTGCTTTTATCAAGAAAATACTTTGTAAAAAAAATAAAAGAAGATAACATAATTTTCTGAATAATAATTTTTATTTTATTCTAAAAGTTTTATAACTATTAAAGAAAACTCATGTTTTTATTTATTTTTTTGTGTATATGTGTATTACCATACAAAAAAAATCAATAGTACATTCCCAGCACCATCTCTCACGTAGTCCCGCTCCATAGAGCACAATCATTACCAACTTTTTTTATCAATACACATAAACTCGTAAATATAGATACTTCTAAAGTAGAACATTAGCGATCCGACCGGAAGCAGCAATGCGACGCACGCGACCGACGCTTTTTGACTTTTTTACTACAAAAGAGTGCGGAAGTTATGTTTCAAGGGCATTACGCACACCTCATTAAGCAACTCCTCTCAGTGGAAGGGCAACTGTATTTATTGCTGCACGCTTTGACAACCCTGGCTGGAGAGACACTGTGCTCAACGAAACACCCCAAAAATAAAAAAACTATTGAAAAATCTACTCTATTTCTTGAGTTTAAGGTATTTTTTGCAATGTAGAGCGAGCTATGTAGAGATCATATTTGTCTAGGGCTGTCATCGGAAGAATTATCTTTCGGAAAGTAATACAGTCATTAGTTTATGACATCTTCATCTGTATCAGTCACGGCGTCCGCTCTAACGGGCGGGAAGTAGGGGCGAGGGCGGGCGGCGGGCAGGGGCGGGGGCGGCGGGGGACGCTATGCAAACCATTTATTTCAGCTACAATTAATGGTGTAAATGATGTCGTGTGAAATTTGTTATAGCGTGTTCATTTACTATTCGTTTGGTAAACATTATAGTTTATTTATATTATTGATATTTTACATAATTTTCCGTTGTGAGTTCGTTGGTTGGCAGATTATGTAATATTAGATAATTGTGATTTTAATCCGAAACAAGGAATAATGATAAACATAAGTTTTTTTTTCACACACATAAGTTTTTTTTTAATGGAAAAGACAAGGTGACCCGAACACTCGTTTGCGTTCGGGTCATCTGATGGCAGAGGAGCTACAGGTGCGTTGCCAGCCTTTACAGTGGGTTGGGCGCCGGAGCCCAGCATTACTTGATGCGAAACACAGTGGCATAAAGCCACTACTTAACGCAGAGTTGAGTGGCCATTGCATTGAATGGCCATTGCTGGCGACGTGACTCTCCCACACGTACTTTAGTCGCCTCTTACGACATCACCAGAACCAGAATGATTCTATTCTAGGCCGGGATCACACGGCACAGAAGGAAGGAAGGAACGGAGGTATTGGTCTCTACATTAAAAACATAATACCATATCATATTTATAGTCTGAAGTCTTCCAATCCCAATCTCAGTCAATGAACGGTAAGCACTTAAGCAATAGTTGCGTTCGTTATCAAGTAACTATATACTCGTAAAAGTAAATAAATAGTTTTAACGTTAATACGTTATAACGTTAAAAAGTTCATACGTTTAAAAAAAATACATATTTTAAAATAATATTTATAAAACGTAGAACGAAATGAATTACCACTAGACTAGACTGACTGCCTCCCATGCAAAATGTGATAGTTGTGAAAATATTTTGTCATTTTTAGGGTTTTGTACCTCAAAAAGTAAAAACGAAAATCTTATAGGGTAATCCTATAAGATTTTCGTTTTTACTTTTTGAGGTACAAAACCCTAAAAATGACAAAATATTTTCACAACTATCACATTTTGCATGGGAGGCAGTCAGTCTAGTCTAGTGGTAAGTCATTTCGTTGACCGTCTGTCCGACTGTCAAGACCATCTCGAGATCGCTTAGAGGTATCAAGCTAAATTAATATCAAATAATCAGGTCAATAATCCCTTAAAGCACAGAAAAAATTAAGCGTCTAAGTTAACGCAATCAAAAATATGAGCATTTATTTTACAACTTTTATGAGTTCTACAATGTACTTCCCGTCGACGTAACTTCCTGAAATTTGCTCGGAGTCCCAGTGTGCGAGTCCAACTCCCACTTAACCCGTTTTTTGTTATATAATTAAAATTACTTTTATTAGCTTCATGTCATATCCTGCATACCTGTAGCAGTTCTCCACTTTACGTCCAATTTTCGATACATTGCGTGTTTGGTGGCAGAAATGAAGTAAATGAAAATAATGTTTTGCCCCGAGTGGAAATTGAACATATAATCGTCACTTTTAAATAAGGATTCTGTACCTCTGCGCTACGACGGCCTAGTCATATCGATAAGTGATAAGCGATAAGGGATAATCGATTATCGATGATTGGCGATTCATAGTATACATTAGCAAAAGGTAATAAGATTTAAAGTCTTGGTAATACTAATTATCAACATATTAATATGGCAGCAGAATATTTGTAAAACATTTTATCCAAAAGCTTGTATTTGTGGTAATGCTTAAAATTTTACGAAAAAAATAATGATCTATTATTCTGATCTTGGATACGAAAGAGAGATCTATGTTAAAATAATGACTTAAAAATACGTTTCAAAATCCTTCTTCTGGAGGATTCACGTAATGAACGAACTTGCGGGCCCCACCGCTCGCGCCGCCTCCGTGTTCTTATATGTATATTCATTTTATTTTTGTGGTACATTTTTAAATATTTATCAGATATTAAAAACTTGCATTACAAGAGCGTAACAAAAATATGATGTCATGTTATTTACTAATTTCCAATATGATCAATTGCCTTAAGCAGGATACAAAACCCTAAGAATTACAAAATATTTTAACATGGCAGGTAGTCAGTCTAGTCTAGGGATAAGTAATTTCGTTCTACGTTTTATACATATTATTTTAAAATGTGTTTTTTTTAAAACGTATGAACGTTATAACGTATTAACGTTAAACTGCTTAAGGCAATTGATCATATTGGAAATGCAGAGGGAGCCTAGTGTTAAGGAGCCATTGCGTGTTGAGTAGTAAAACTCAACGCCGTGCTTTGTCTCGACAATAGAGCGAATAATTGAACATTTTAAATATTTCATTTCCTCGAGTGGGAATCACCCGCCGCGCTTATAGTCACACGCTTGTGCCCCTGCGCCGCGACTGGCATCTTAAATATATTATTTTATTCTCTCTTTTACAATATTATATTATGAATTTTGAAAAATTATTATAAAAAAAAAATGTATATAAGTAGCTTCAACACTTGAACTATTACGCTGATATTCGGTACTAATTTTAGTTCAGTACAAAATAGATGCCCTGTTTAGATAAAACGCCACCCAAATTATTTGGGTCTTTGCAAATCATTTGGAAAAAATGAAATATAAATGTAATTAGTAAAAATTAATGTTATTACATGTAAGGCAAGGCATAGGCAGATAGATAGGCAGGCAGTAATTATATTGAATTTTGAACATTTAAAATTAATTTTTACTGCCATCTAGCGGATTAGGCTTAGACTAACTACAATAACATTACCGCGAGCAGTTGTGAGAAACGCCATGAATTTGTAACAACAAAAGCTATTAGTAGTTTTAAAATATATCGGCAGATGTCGTTGTGTATAAAAAATCGCTTGAAGCAAAAAAAATTTATAACATTAATGTTAAAATATTTGAATTTAATTAAATATAAACTTAAGAATTTATATTGTATAATTTAAGGATATAATGTATATTGCGCAGTAATTCAAACATAAAATGACATATTATAGATTAAAAAAAAAACTAAATAAAAATCATATACCAACAAGCTTGTTAGGCGGAGCCATAGCAACTAAAATAGTCGTTTGTTATTTTGTCATAAACAATCGCGAGGACACTGACCATTGAGGGTCGATATCGAGAGATAGCATCGACCTGTAGCTATGACGTATGGAGATTCCATATTCGAACGCGTTACAGTCGGGCGTAGTAATAGAGGGACGTCGCGTGGCGCATGCTGTGTTGAGCTGTATCGAGCTGCGCCGTGCTGGTAGCAGCTGTGAGTGAGTTGTGCATGTGCTGCGTGCTAGCAGCGGTGTGCGAGGCGCTGTGCTTGCGGGCGCTGGTGTCGCCGGATGAGCGTGTCGGTGCGCGCGGTGCTGGTGGAGGGCCCGCCGCGCCTCAAGGGGCCCTACACGTACGTTAGTACGCCGCGTGCGTTGTACAATAATGCTAAACTCAAGAGAGATCCATCATGGTAAGTAACAAATACCCAATTTATCATATAAATATCTTTTTTCTCTTAAGTCGTCTATACGTCAAAATATTTTATAAAATACACATGTAAATTGGAAAAAGCAAAAAGTATATATAAAATGTTAATTGACGTAAGTATTGGCCGAACGAAATTTTCATAATCATTGATAATCACGCTTTATTCTATAGTATCATAATCACAGACGTTCGATTACTTTACTAATAGCATACATTATGAAATCCAGACAAGTACCAGGAACCTAGAATAATAATGAGTCAACAGGATTCCACGTCGCGACTGTCAAGTGTCACGAATGTCACATTTCTATTTACTCGCATGCATACATAATTAATAGATATCTACTAGATTGGTGTAGGTGCATTCAATTACACTGATTCATTCCTCAAGATACAAACTAAAAAAAATGCTATTGCTTTTTATACTCTACATCATACATACATACAAATAAATGTTATTAATAAGCCTAAATTTTTATTGATGTCGCAATAACTTATTTAGTACTTACGTACATTGCTTTGTTTCTTAAATAAAAAATCGTATTATCATAGAAACCGTTGAAACATTAAAAGTAAAAAAAATCATATTTGTACATTTTCCAAATTAATTTCCTTAATATCGGATGTCTGCTTACTACTTACGTTTTTACATGTAGCTTAGTATTTACAAGCAGGTGTAGGCATAAGTAGACGACCACAAGTTCCATAACCACAAAGTTTACAACAGTCTCATATTACAATAACAATATTATTTTCTATTCCTACAAATACATTTTCTTTTTAAATGAAACTCTTTAACTAGATGAATCGCGTTTATTTATTAGATACTAGCGGCCCGCCCACGGCTTCGCCCGCTTAAAATACATGACAATTGATTTAAGCAGAATTGATTGACAACTATAATAAAATAAAATAAATAAATAAATCAGCTTCACGCTGTATCCCGCACACAGCAGGGTAGGCAGAGGGAACCTAGTGTTAAGACACTCCGTTCCCCACTTTCTGCCGAATTCTGGAGGCATTGCGTGTTGAGTGGCAGAACTCAACGCCGCGCTTAACCTCGACATCAGAGCGAAGAAATGGAAATATAAATTTAAGTAAATATTTCATCTCCTCGAGTGGGGATCGAACCCACAACCAGTCGGTTTTGCAGTCACACCTCGTGCCGCTGCGCCACGACTGGCCTTGTTTACTTTATTGTATAAAATATTGTATAATAGTGCTTCAAAAATATATATTTTTATCAACAGTCATATAATCAAGACGTTTCGAATGTCATTCTTTAGCCAGGGTCATACCAGCGCGATTTCTATATAACATTCGCTGGCAAGCTAATGCCTTGAGTTCATTCAAATGACGATAACTTTTTTTTTAATGAACCGATTTTGATGAACCAAACTTTAGAACCTGAATTGAGTTTAAACAAAGCAATTGGTGAAATTTTCAAGT
This sequence comes from Heliconius himera, assembly GCA_021202915.1. Lineage (NCBI taxonomy): Eukaryota > Metazoa > Arthropoda > Insecta > Lepidoptera > Nymphalidae > Heliconius > Heliconius himera. The sequence continues at coordinate 955,278 of JAJHJA010000276.1, read as the reverse complement.
AAATCGGTTCAGTAGTTTCAGAGAAAAATGCGGACAACAATATGTCGACAGACAGACAGACAGACAGACAGACAGACAAGAAATTCAAAAAAAATCTTTTTGCTTTCTATTAGTCTTTTTAAGTGTCCCTCTATCCATTTCAGTCAAAATTACTAAATGTACAGACAAAATATTTTTACTGTCTTATTATATATATAGAGAAGAGATTACAAATTTTTGCTCACCCGACGATTCGTTTTTGCAGCCCGCAGTTACGGTACGGGTAGACTGTGGTAGGTAAAGGTAGCATTCTGTCAATTGACATAATTATAACATCAAATTACAGCCAACGATTTCTTAATTGAATCGCGTACTATACGTGTGTTGGATTTCATCTGAGAATTCAAAGTTCTTATAAGGGATTCCCAGGATAACTGTTCTTGGATCCGATAAGTGTTTTTTCACCATAACACCGATGCTTCTCTTTGTTTGACCAATTAATGATAAGCCACAGTAGTAGTATAGGGATATTATTTTTCATACCTAATGCAATATATTTTTTTCAAAAGAATATAATATTGCACTGGACTCAGGATTCGGCTCATTTTCTTGTTACGCTTGAATATATTTAATAGTACGCAAAGATGGGCTCTCATGGGGTGAAACAAAGGCTTGTCAAAGGTAACGACTGTGTAGGGTGGTGAGATTCGCCATTGAGGTATCTATTGATATGCATGGGTTTCCTACAATATATAAAAAAGAGATTGAACCCCCGCCTCTTTTTGTCAGGCAATGTCGATTTTTTTTTCGATTTCGAAATATGTAGAATAACACATTAAGATTCACAAAAAACGACCGCCATTAAAATATCCTGTAAGTGTATAAAGTAATACGCTATATCTTGACTTTTCATTTTTATAAAATTACCTGCACCAGAGGCCAGTCATGACGCAAGAGCACTAGCGTGTGAGCTGTAACCGCGACAGGTTGTGGGTTTGATTCCCACTGAAGAAATGAAATATTTAATACTTACATTTCTTTGCTATGGTGTCGAGGCACAGCCCACAGTAGATTCCGCCACTCAAAACGCATTACCTCTAGAATTCGGCGGAAAATAGGTAACGGAAGTGTCGAAATGTCAACGGAGTGTCTTAACTAGGTGCCGCTGTTCTACCCTGCCATGCGCTAGATACAGCGTGAAGTTAAAAAAATACCTATACAGTTTCAGACGATCTTTTACAATTAGCGTTGATAGGTATATTTATTTATTGTTCAACTTCCTGTTCCTCATTCCTTCCAACTGTATATCCGGAAGATAACGGGATAGGCAGAGGCAACCCTTGTATTAACACACTCCGTTCCCCACTCTCCGCCCAATTTTGGAGGCATTGCCTGTTGAGTGGCGGAACTCATCGCCGTATTCGCCACGGTACCAGAACCAGAAAATGAAAATAGTAATTATTTCATTTTTCAAGTGGTAATCGAATTCACAATCTGTAGCGTTTACAGTCACACGCTTGTGCCCCTGCCCCTCGGTCGGTGGAGAAGTCGCGTGCTCAACGCGGTCATTGCGGTCCCACCGGGTCCGACGACGACGGTCCGTAGACGATACTATCGCAAGGTTACTTTATATCTGATGATTTATTTTCAACACTCGAAACTTAAAGCACGAGAACAGTTACTTTTTAAATTATAAAATAAAATTTGCTTTCACATCAAAAATTTGTACATTTTTTTTATATTAATAGTCACGCTAACTTTGTTTTCCATCGAATTTAAATTAGTTTCGTAATACCTTGGTTAGCTAGACTAAAGGAACATCAAATGTTATCTTACTTTAAGTTGTTGCTGTCTTCAGCTATAGGTACTTAGTCTTGACATAAATATTATTACAAAGAAAAAATACATTTTTTAACGTTTATTGTAACATTTATTACTATTAGGGTGTTTTACGGGTTTTAGAATATGAAAATACATAAAGCTTATTCGAAATGGTATCTATTGGCTGCAATACCTACAGTCTTTTAAACGATGAGGCCAGTTATTAAAAGTAGTACGTTATATGTATGTGAAAATTTCTTCAATTTTGAAATTGTCAACCGTATGGATTGTTTTATGGACTAGAGAAAGCCTTACTCTTTAAAACTGACCATAAATCATAATCCAGTAAATTAATCAGAACTAGACGACGGCCAGTCTTCGGTTCTGATGAAGTTCGGAACGTTCTTTTGTAATCAAGATTAGGTGGATCTAACTGTATGACCCTGCGCTAAATCTTGATCTAATGACCGTGCTAGGTTATTGAACGTGGTCTTGTTAAGGGGCTTAATTACCTTTTTAAGAATCCTAATACACTTGTGCTGATGTTTAGATACCGTTTTTCGCAAAAATATGGCTCAATCACTCCTATAATCGGATAATGCCCACATTGTGCTCTGTTGAGTTATTTATTGGAAAGCTTCTTGAAAACTTTCAGCAAAAATATTATCATTTTGTTTGTTAAAATATTGCTCAATTGTAAAATATTTGTCATTCGTAAACATTTTTTTTCTGTGACCTCCACCTTTTACGTACAAACACTATATGGACGCTAGATCCTTTTCTGTCATAGGCAAAGGAGGTTTCTTTCTACTTATCAATAGCCCAGTACACAAACATTTAACTAATACCAAACGTATGGAGAATTTTAAGAATATTTGGCCATACTTGCTTAATGTAATGCAATCACACCAATTGGGCTCTCTTTATCGCCCCACTCCATTTTGACTTTAAAAAATATTCTACAATATATATCCGCGAAATAAAATAAGAATATAAAATAAACAAATGATATACTAGAAATTCAAATGTAATATTTTGTTTATTTTTAATTGTAACAGTAGGTATGGCCAGACTAAGTTTATTAATATGTATACGTTTATATTAAATAAGAATAAGCACTTATAAATTAATAATTACCAGAAATTATAATTTAAAATAAGTAACGCCTCTTTTAATATGTATAGGTACTTATTGTACTTAATAAAATACAAGAAACTGAGTTTAACTCACTTGCAATTGCTGTGTCATTATGAAAATTGGCAGTTCGAAACGTAGCTTAGGTGATTCTTACAATAATATTGTGTTACCGAGTTGGTCTGATGATGGAGCTACGACTCGAATAGTAGAACTCTATAGATTGCTAGTACTAGTAAACCAACGGCGTTTTACCTCATAGAATTTATAGATCATTCTTTACTTTTTAGTGTTCGATAAAAGTGTTTTCTAGTTTGTTTTTTAAATTATATAATTTTATTACTATACAAATAAATTGTATCTCGATAGTTTCTATAAGACAATGTAACAATATATTGTTACATTGTCTTATAATAAATAAATATACACGTGGACAAAATTCGTATAGAATTAAATATTATACAAAGAAAGTTATCAATTAAATTAAATTAACTTCACGCTGTATCCCGCACACAGCAGGGTAGGCAGAGGGAACCTAGTGTTAAGACACAAGTTATCAATTAATATGTATAATATGTATAAATTAAGTATTATAGGTTCGTAGAATTTGACTATTTAGCGTTAGAGGTTGGCGTGAAAGATCGAACGCCGCGATATAAACTTAGATGAAATGTTGCTATTAGTTCTACAGAAGAGCATTGCCCTTAACCTTGGCTCGTAAAAGCAAAGAAATTGTGGGGTCCGGTCGGGAGGACTTTGTGTGGTCACCGTCGACTTGGTAACCAACGCTACTTGTGTTTTTCGACTCTACTTTAGTTTATTATTTTTTGTATTTTATTTTTTATCACCAACTTAACCTTGGTTCATGAAATATTTAATTTAGAAAATATTTTTAAACAATTATTTTATGTGTTTAAAAATATTTAAAAAATGGTATTCTTCTCCAAACGATAATTCTAAGTAATTATTTTTGGGTAGCGAAAATTTGAAATAGTATCTCTTTAGGGATGCTATAAACATAAATAAGTTATAACAAGTGTATAAGAATTTCGACGTAGCTAGATGAGAACGTATGGCTTAGTTGGTCAGAGCGCTTGGAGCAGTACAGATAGAGGATACAAGGGAACTTTTTGGGAACGCTTTGCTACTTAATGCAATATTATATTAAATTCTTTAAAACACTAATAATTTAATGTTAAAGCAACATACATTCTTATGTTTAATTAGGAATTAGTAAATTATTGTTATTTTTATATTTAAATTAGCCTCAGAAATTATTCCATGCGTATTTTTTCTATACATATACCTTTAATAATACTTATCGCTTTTTCCTAATTACAATTTAAATAAATACGTTAAAAAGCCGTTCTATATTATTATAGGTAATAACGTGTCGTAATCTACGCTCAAATCGTAACAAAAGGGAGTAGGGTCAGTAGAGTCCTGCCGCGTCGGCTGCGTACTGACGCACGTCCGGTCTCCTTGGGAAATATTAAGGTTTAGTAGCAAAGGTCAACTTCTCGCTAACATTACATGCTACGTTGGAGGACATTAGGATTATATTAGAACAATGTAGCGCCTTTACCCTAAAGTATTATATAATAGTTGAAAATTTATTGTTACTTTTTTTTATTTTCTTCATATAATTTTATTTTCTCGTGATGATTGAACGAGGCCAGTCGTGGCCTTGTGTGGCTTGTGCCCCTGCTCACAAGCGTGTGACTGTTTGTAGACTGGTTGTGGGTTCGATTCCCATTCGAAGAAATGAACTGGTCCATGGCAGGTTCCCTCTGCCTACTTAGCTTATATAATAATTCTTCAATCATGAATGATCAATGAATGACCTCAAGCGTCACACTTTCTCGACTAAACAATATAATATTTCCCGAAACATAGATTACTTACTAAGCTATTATCTATCTGCTTATCTGCCTAAGGCTCGCGTTCGCGGCCACAGCAGTCTCACCTACCTCTTGTTTTGTTTACTCACAGCGATTAGTTCGCGACGCTACGTCGACGAGCGCGCTCGTTGTTGTTGTAGTTTTATTTTTTAAATATTCGCTACAATTCACATAAATAATTAAATTTATTCCCAAACTTTTATGTTAATATGAAAAAAAAATATAATTATTAAAATAAAACAATAGATATATTGTGTAAAACGTCAATATAGCAGTTAATTACTAGGGCCACCTCGTAAGCTAAAGAAAAACAAACAAAAACGTGCATTAGTCACTTTAATTTTCTTATATATGCACCATACATTGCTCAACTAAGTCTATAAGTTCGAAGTAAGTTATCAACTCCGGCACCCCCGTGTTTACCGCCGCACGCCCACGTGGGCGCTTGCGCGACGGTATACGTGCCGCATTAGTGCGCCGCTCGGAACTGAACGCCGTAAGCGACGCGTATGGCCGCGGCGGATACGTCTATCAGTGCGCTGACCACCGGCGACCATCGGCGGCCACCAGCGCCGCCGTGACTCAGCGGCAGTAATGCTCGACGTCCCCTCCGAGGCGAATGCCTTCACCGTTATCAACGCCGAGGCGGCGCCGCGCGGCGGCGGCCGCGTGCCTGCGCGCGTAAACGTCGTGAAGCCGCTGCAGCGCGATGACGGCCGCACGCACCTCTCGAGCGCCGCTAAAGACCAGGTGACGGAGAAGATGGTGGCCGCCGTTGCGCCCATGACCATTCTCGACCCTAAGTTCACGCGGGCTCTCGACTTCAAGCTGCGCCGGTTGAAAGAAAAAGAAATCTTGGAAGCCAACCTGCGCCGCCCGACTCGCAACCGACGCCGCCCCGGAGCGCTCGCCACCTCTAATCCCAACCTGAGCTGGAAGGATAGCACCCCCCCGAAGAGGACGATGAGTCAATCTCAGCCGCGAATAGACACAATACCTGATGATGATGAACAAGGCAAGATTGGTACAAAACCTGACAAATCTCCAAATACAAATAAAAGTCGAAGTAAAGCGTCGGGAGTCAATGATACGGAAAAGCCCCGTTTTATAACTACTGTAAAATCAGGGCAGTTTTTGTTGCCCCCGCCGGACGTCGCGTGCCTTCTCGGATTGGACACGTTGTACCCGTCTCAAGAGAGGGAGAAAATAGTTTATTCTTATTCAAGTAAACCTAAAGCCGTGTCCAACAGATCGAAGCGCTCAATTCCAGATAAAAAGACTGAAAGCATCCCGAATGGGGCGCCATCCGGCGCCGCTACCACCGGACGGGCACATGCCGGGGAACTGTTAGGGGGTGTCCGAAGCTTAATAGCGGGAGTTGCCGGAGTCAAGCATCTACTCGACCAACACGACCATGCGTTAGTTTATTGCCATGTTTTTGAACCTATCCATTTAATAGCAAAATTTTGTGCCAAATATATAAATAATGCATTCTATTCAGAGTTATCGTGCATAATGCACACGTTATCGTTGGTATCGATTACAGACGCTACACGATGGTGTGAATCACTGACAATAATAATATTCAGAATCTTATCATATTATTAGGTCGATGTAATAAACTTTTTATCATACTTCATTAATATAATACAAATATTACGACCCCATTTTAAAATACCTGGTCTAGCAATGTTATCCAATTTTATAAATATCACAACGATAAGTAGAGAGGTCAGGCTATTATTGGGGGTCGCCGGCGGCCTACTTCCGCCCGCCGCCGGCCGACAGGTCACTACCCCTGCGAACCTTACATATCTTATCATTCAAAGAAAACTTACAGCTCGTTTTACTAAACTACATACATACATAATTAATAATCACAAAATAAATTTTAAAACTTAAAAAGCACTCTGAAGTATTATAGTTCTAAACTCTTAGCAGGCACATGAAGTTTACGCTATTAAAATAATACCATTGACCTTAATTACTTATTCGTTTTTTTTTTTAAATGAAGGCAAATAGCGATTTAAGATTTTATATTTATAACCCATACTCATTGAATTGTACTGTTATAGGTAAAGCTAACAAAGTATGATTAAATTGCCCATATATTATTAGTGTGGCTCAACATTTTCCTAAAATACTTTTTATTGTTAGTGTGGGTTACAATTTTAAAATTAAAATATTAGCAAAAATAGTTTAATACTGTTAATCTGTCTACCCGCAGCGGAAGCTTGGCGCCGGCGGGACATGCCAACCTGATGCACGACAAGCGAGTGGTGCGCGGGAGCACCTTCGCCGCGCACCCGCAAGCCTCGGTAAGTGGTTCAGCTCACATAATAAGCGTGTCAAAACTTTTTTTTTCTATCAGCTGTTTCCCGCATGTAGCAGAGCAAGCAGAGGGAACCTAATATTAGGAGCCCCCCTTTTGGCCGAATTCTGAAGTTAATGCGTGTTGAATGCCGTGCCTTGTCTCGACATCAGAGCGGAGACATGAAAATATAAAATATTTCCTCGAGTGGGCATTGAACCCACAACCTGCCGCGCTTACAGTCACATGCTTATGCCCCAGTGCCACGACTGGCCTCTTAATTTTAATCACCTATTTTATTTCGATTAAACTACTTCACTTGTAAAAATAATAATAAATTTATTATAGGTATTAGAATTTTTGATTTTACAACGAAAGTTTTGCTTAGTTAAAATATGAAACTTATGGCTGTACATTAAAAAAAATATATAAAGGAGACTGAGATGATAATTGTATGATTTCATAGATTCAGGTACATCATTCCCTCCCTGAAAACTAAGTTTTGGCACTCTGAGAGCTGAGGTACTAGATTTGGTAGAATTAAGACTGTCGCATAATTCACACAGCGATTCATGTCCATAGCATGGCGGTAGTTAGATCTAAAAGGTTGCGGTGTCCACTGGGGAAGCAAGCAAATACTTAGACATAATTAAAGTGAACAGATATTTTATTTTCGTAGTACTGTAATGGATTATTGATATCGATTAGGGATTTAAAACTGTTTTTCACATTTTTCTCAATTGATCTGATTTTTGTTATTAGAATACTAAATAAAATAAAAAATAAAATAGAAAAAAGATACTATTTTTATAGACCATTCATAACGTTTAGGCCCCCGATTTTCTCATCTTTCCGTATTGATACCATCGCGACGTGTGCACAAAGTGTGTTAAAACTAATGTACTCAAAATTCACCAAATACATTCTTTATACAAATGTATTAAATAAAAATCAGATCACGCTGTATTCCGCACACAGCAGGGCAGACAGAGGGCACCCCACTTTCTGCCGAATTCTGGAAGCATTGCGTGTTGAGTGGCAGAACTCAACGTCGCGCTTAGCGTCGACACCAGAGCGAAGAAATGGAAAAAAATATAAATTTAAATAAATATTTCATCTCCTCGAGTGGGGATCGAACCCACAACCAGTCGGTTTTACAGTCACACTTCGTGCCGCTGCGCTACGACTGGCCTAACGTACATATATAGCAAATAGCGAGCAGGGCACAGGCAGGTAGGGCAGGTAAGTATTCGATCGCCGGCCGCCGTAATCCGATATTCATAGTGGCTAACGAGCAACGAGTGCGGTCAACGTCTCTGCCCTGGAACTTGGAACTGGGCCAATTAAATACTACTCCACCTTGTTTCTTCAAACTAAATATTTTTATTTCACCATATTTGTAGACTGGTCCCATTTCTCTGGTTGGGCGATGTTTTTAATAATTTTAGCTGTACAAACTGCGGAGTTTGACCGTAAATAAATCTACCTATTATTTATTACCTTTTAGTAGTAATAAAAGATTAATAAAAGCGTGTTAATGAGGCCGTCATGACGCAGGGGTAAAAGGGTGTGAATGTAAAAACGGTTGTGGTTTCGATCCCCACAGAATCGGGCAAAAACCCGGCATTGAATTCCGCTAATCAAGAAACAATACCTCGAAAAATTCGGCGGAAAGTGGGGAACGGAGTGTCTTAACACTAGATTCCCTCTGCATACCCTGCTGTATGTAGCTTATTTATTTTTTAAATGTAATGTTATTTTACATTTTTAGAGTGTTAACCATGCTTACTCTCGTCCGAATGGTTTTTTTAGTAAAGAGATGGCATAGATAACAATAGTTTAAACTTTGTTTAAATAAATATATTATATTGAAAATATTCGACATTTTGTTCTTTCCATACCAAACGCCAATTTCTTATGTAAAAAAATCAGTGGTGACACGTGTCCAATAACATTAATTACAGTAAATATTTATAAGATAAGTTTAGAGTTTTTAAGTAATTAGAGGAAAAGACAACGATTAAACTTTCTGGCACCTATAAATACCAATTTAGATTTAATACAACCACTAACCGGCGATCCAACGATTAGTTTGTTTAAAAGAACCTTAACCTTGAATTTGATTAACAGTTCACGCGGCGTTTTGATTAGAGTGCTTACTGCAAATTACAAGCTATACTCTGTAGCTTGAGGAAAGACAAATACTCAAATAGGCAGGTGTCTGTCGTCGGCTGCGATTACTATGTAAACAATAGCATCGAACCACTCGCTGATGCCACCAGCAATTACCACCGATACCGTTGTAGTTTATGACATGTGTACTCTCTACAAAAGTTCGTATTGGCTCTCTATGCGGCAATTATATGGAATTGATATCTTGATATTGACTCATAGTACTTGGTAGTGGACTAGTGGTACATATTAAAATACGAGCGTCGATACATTACGAAGATTGCATTTGTATATGTGTGTAATTTTACATTTAAATTGTGAATTGTTTATTATATAATGTTTTGCTTTTCTTAAACACGGTATTTTTTTTTTACTTTATACTGTATTTCGCTTGTAGGATGTAGAAGGACAGGTCTGTTCTGTTCTGTTTCACGCTTACCGCACAATTTTAGTAACGTTGTGAGTGGAACTCAACGCCGCTCTTTATATTGTTACCAGAGAGAACGAATGGAAATATCTCATTCTCCTGAAAGTGAATCGACCTCCGAACGTCACGTTTACAGTAAGACTATGTTAAGAGAAGAAATAAAAAAAATAAACACAATCATATTTAAAATTTCTTTTAAAAAATCCTCTATTAGAGCCAAAGTGAGTGAGTGAATGAGTGGCGGAACTCAACACCGGACTTTGACTCATATACCACACAGAGCGAGGGAATTAAAATACCAGTGCCCCGTTCGCGACTTCGCCCTATTCTACTATACAATAATTTATTTTTAATCTAAATCATTTTAGTACTCTAGAAACATCATCATGTTAAAATTTAAAGGTAATATCCATACATCAATATCCAACATTGAAAATAAAGATTTAGCTCATTCAATAAAAAACAATATTGTCTTCGTTATTATATTAAAATAACTTTTTTATTTATTAAACGATTTAAAACTAACGCTAAATGATAAAACAAGTTTGCCAAAATACAATAGTGAAAACTGCATTTAAATCGGTTAAGCCGTTTCTAAGATTAGCGTGCACAAACGCACAGACATATAAATAAACAAAAAATAAAAAAAACATTGTTTTGGATTATATTACATTGATAAATACCCCCAATAAAATACTTTTTCACATAGCTTCCATGTACAGATAATGATGAGTAACAGTTTTATTATATGCATAAATATCATTCGCCCGGGTGGGAATCGAACCCACAACCATCGTGTTTTCTCTGCTCCACGGCGGGCGACGGCCTCTAATCATCTTAAAAAAAATAAAAAAACTTAGAAAAAAATTACAATAAGACTAATATGTCTAATTCTAATATTCTAATTTCCGTTGTACAGTTGCCAAGTAGCTAGTTCGATTTTTTGCATAACATTTACGTACAGTTATTCGACATATACAATTATCTGTAACCGATACGTCGCGAAAATGTATGGTAACAAGTAGAATGCGGGGCGGTCGTGGGTTCGATGCGGGCCGCGATCGATACTGAACTAGATATTATAAAATAAAATATGTATACCTACTACAAAAAACTATATATAACTATTATTATATTTTAAATGTTTTATTTTAGAAACTGAAATTGTAAAATTTTAAAGAGTTACATTGAAAATACTTGTTAACAATTTTGACCTGGAAGATAAGAATCTTACATTTTCATTTCTTCGCTCTGGTGTCGAGGCAAAGCGCGGCGTTGAGTTCCGCCACTCAACACGCAATACCTCCAGAACTCGGCGGAAAGTGAGGACGGAGTGTCTTAACACTAGGTTCCCTCTGCCTATCCTGCTGTATACGGGATACATCATGAAGCTGATTTAATATATTTTTTTTCGGCTTTTATAGAGTACTTAGTTAAAAAGGTACTTTCGTTTAAAGTGGTTGTTGTAGTATTAGTGTAGATGAAAGAAACTGGTGCTATGATTTCAATAAAATATTATTATGAAATATTTAACTTAAGACTGCGTTTCTTTCTTTTCTTATTTATTCACTAAAGACACATTTTGTTAACCAAAAATAAAAAGGAGGAGTTTCTTTATTCGATAACTATATTTTTACGCCTACATTACATAATAATGTTCCTCGATTTCTCCTTCATTTGTGAACCGATTTTTAAAATTTTCCCTTTTTATGTAAAAATATGTACTTGATATTTCCTGGGCGGCAAACCAAAACAAGAATAACTTTATATAACTACTACATACACCGAAAGAAAGCTAAAAAATATAACTGTTTTTCATTACAACAGATATTGTGTGTCTAATTGTATTGTGCACGCAGCGTTGATTGAATAAGCAGTCTCTTAATTTTGCCTTTTTGAGATGAATAAGTAGTGCAACTCTCCGGCAGCTTTGAAGTCAGTTCAATTTTATTTATTATTTTTTTAGGGTTCTGTACCCAAAAGGAAAATACAGAACCCTTATCTACTGTCCTTTCGAGCTTTGAAAATTCAAACTTCTAAGTCAACGCAGTCAAAAGATAGCCATTTATACCGCAAATTTTCGAAACTCGCAAGGGAATCAACCTTCCGGTTACTTCCCGTGAACTCGGAATCTTGAAATTTGTTTTTTTTTAACATTTAAACTATTAATTTCTACTTTTGTTATTTAAAATTAGGTTTTTAAATTTCATAAGACGGATTCGTATAAAATTATAAAAAGATCAAAATGGAAAAGGACATTAAGTCCTTATACCTTTATACTATTATACCTTTTATACCTATTTCCTATAGATGTTTACTTTGGACTTCGTAACTGCGTAGGTACATGTAAATTGTAAGGTATAATTGAAGCTCTGGTTTCAAACAATGTTTATTCTTTGCTGGTCGATATTAATTTGTGCCTGAGTATTGATTTACACATTGATTAGTCACCGTCTTTCGATGATATTTAGCTTTTCGTATAATGTAGGTACTATATTCAAATTATTGTTTATTTTTGTGGGCATGCAGGATGGAAACGTCAGCGCTCCTTTTACTTGAACCGCATATAGAGTAAAATATTTTAAACCCATACCTAAAGAAATTAATCAAGATTCCTCAACAGATTAGACGTAGATTTTTTTTATTTCACGATGTTTATCCATACCTGTATTTCGTGTGACGCAGTTACACATATATACCAATAACGTAAACACATACTACTACAAAAATACTACTAAAGATTAAAAATAACTTTGAAATTTGTCGCCAGTACCTACGACTCGATTTCGGAATTCAGTTCTCCTTTGATAGGTTTATGGCTGCGTGCGTCGTTCTTGACAAATGGCGTAAAATTAATTTTACAACGATAATTTTAATATTTATTTTGTTTAAAAAAATAACTTTTTTAGTTTTGGGATTTTTTTATTGTATTAGGTTTTTATAGAATAGTTAAAATTGTGGTTTCATTTAAAGTGGTGCTGACAAAAACACTCTGTATACCCCTATACCAAAAAAGGGCACGCAAATGCAAGCTATCGTAATATGTCACTGTCTATGTAATCAACCCAAAGAAAGCATTTGAATTGTTTTACATTAATGCTTACGCTAAAATTTAAATAATGTGTCAATTAATTGTTTTTACAAATATTAAAGATTGTTTCTAAGCTAATCTACATTTAATATCTATTATTAATTTAGAAATTTATATACAAAACTAAGTATATCACTATCCAGGGTGATGGGTTAGAGAGTGGTGCAGCCCGCGCGGCGCGCACCCGCCGGCGGGCACTAGCGCGGCGGGCGGCGTTGGCGCGCCTGCGACCCGGCACGCCGCCGCCCGCGCCCGGACGAAGGCACCATCCAATACAGACCGAGTACTACTTGGAGGAGGTATGCAAGCTACTATTGTTTTTTTCACCTACTTCGAAAAAAGGCGGTAATGAGTTTCACGTGTATGTATGTATGAGAATAATTCGATTTGGATTATATTTGAGTATGGGTGATATGGTCTAGTGTTTCTAAGCGCGTGTGCTATAAATAACAAAATATCCGTGAAAATTTATTATGTTGATTGTTTTATCACGTAAAAAAGTTTGGAAAAGGTTTGTAAGAGCGAAATTATGGGAGATACTACCCCGGTTCAATGTGAGCGGACCCTTGCTGCAGGCTGTAAAGTCCCTTTACAGAGATCACCTGTGTAGGAGCCGAGTAGGAGCTGGCATGTCGCCTTGATTTGACATCCAATCGGGTGTTAAACAAGGTTGCGCCATGTCAGCTTGGTTGTTTAATTTGTATTTGAAAAGCTGTCTTAAAGGAGTGAAACAAAGTGACATGGGAGTGAAAGTAGGTGACCTGCATTTGAACACTGTATGAATACAGATGATGCAGTGCTCATTGCATCATCAGAATGCAAGTAGCAGGCATTAATCATCACTCTGAAAAAAGATAGTGAAAGTAATGGTCTGAATGAGAATAAGATAAAGGTTCTGGTATTTGGAAGAGATGAAGAAATTCAAGATCGAATGACATAAATGACAAGATATTAAAACAAATCAATAATGTGGTATATTTAGAAAGTATATTCAATAGAGATGGCAGATATGAGATGGATGTGGAAAGGTGTATTGTTGCCGATAACAGGGTTAACAGGGCCTCAGCTGCATTGTTGAGACGGTGAAACGTCAGCACAGCTGCACGTTTGGCCGCACACAATACAATGATGGTATACTGGGTGGATACGTGGATATTACATAAGAAGAATGAAAGAAAGATAAATGCTGTGGATGCGAAAGCATTTATCTATCTCTTCGCAGGATATACGAAGGGATACAAAGAATTATAGATAGAAGAAAGTTAGTACCTACAAGGCTGTTACGGTGAGAATGAAGAACGTGCTCTGCGGGTTTAGGCTGGTCGAAAGAATGAGTGATGAAAGAATGGCAAAAAAAAATTAGCGGTAAAAGAGGCAAGACCTCGGTTGACCTTCGAAAACACAGTATCAAAGATAGAGAAAGGTCACGTAAAAAGCAGGAGGAGGAGAGGACTAAATGCTTGTAGTGCTAAATGAGTGCATGTAATGCTAAATGTGTTCAAATTTATACAACCTATCGAACAATAGTACGTAAGAATTATTATTTGTTATAATTGATTCCATAATCAACTCAAACATTTATTTTTCTATTTCATTTACATTTTATGTACATTTCATTTGCAGCTATTCGACAAAGGCGTGGAGCTGGAGGTGGGCGTCCAAACGGACCTGTTCGCGGACCGCCCCGCCACGCCCGTGTACGTGCCCGCCAAGACCGGCGCCGACGCGTATACGCAGATATACCCCGGTGATGTAAGATGTCTCTCTTATCGTCATAATATACCTCAATATAATAGTTAAATGATAATTACCCTTATAATAGCTATAACAGATATAACAATTACTATATTTGTTATAGCTATGTATATAATAGCATAGCGTTATTTAAATAAAAGCAAAAAATATATACAAAACTAAAATGGTAAGTAATTGTATCAGGTATAAAAATAAAGGAAATATTTAATTTTGATAAAAAATTCGGACATTACTATAAAAAACGTTATAACGAGAAAATAAAAAAATGTTAATAGTACAAACTATATTTTTGAAAGATAATGTAAAAAAAGTACATATATTCTACATTTACACACATACTAAATAATAAACTAAATTAGTAAACAAGTTGTAATACATTGCAGCTGTTCGACTTCGACCTAGAAGTCCAACCTATCCTGGAAGTACTAGTTGGTAAGACAGCGGAGCAGGCTCTGGCGGAGGTGGCGCAGGAGGAGGAGCTGGCCGCGCTGCGACAGCAGCAGCGCCGCTACCGCGAGCTGCGCGACGCCGAACTTGCCGAGAGGCAGCGGCTCGCTAAGCAGGACGAGAGGTTGATGCAGGAGAAGGTAGTGTGATAATACTTCAATACTTTTAACTACTTTTGTCGATATTAGTGACATACACGTATACACAAATAACAAGACAGGCAGCCCTAATTGAACTTACTGATTGACTGAATCTAATACTGATCCATGGTGGATTCCGATTTAGCTCATCCTTAATTTATAGAACTGAATTTTGAGAGTCGCGTAATCATCTATTATGTAAAGTAATAATCAGTTATTATACATTTAAATATATAGGCATATTATTGAATATAAATTAAAACAATAACCATTATTTCAAAAGAGTCAGTCGTGGCGCAGAGGCACAATCGTGCGATTGTAAAGGTGACAGTTTGTGAGTTCGATTTCCACTCTAATCTGCCACAATATTATTTCCACAAATGAAAAACGACTAACTTTTAAACATATTGTGCCCTCTCTAGGAGCGTCGCGTGACGGAGGCGCGGACAGCGCGCACGGCGGCGGAGGAGGCGCGGGCGCGCGTTGCGGGCGCGGCGCTGGTGCAGGGCTACGTGGCGGAGCTGCTGCCCGCCGTGCTGGCCGGCCTGCGCGATGCGGGCCACCTGCTGCGCCGCGTGCGCCGCGGCGTCGACGACGAAGCCGTGCCCTGGCTAGTTAGGGAGGTGGCGCAGGAGATCGAGTCTATTATTACCAGTCGGGATGTTATCGCTGGTACGACACTTACAAAGCTTATCAAGCATCATTCATTATATTTTATATTTTAAAGTATTATTCCACATTTACGAAAAAAAATACTTATTAAGAAAACGTATAAAAATTTTAAAGTAACGGTATTTGATCGTCCATGGGAGGTTTCCAAAGGGATGCGGGTTCAAATCCCGCTACTCTCAAATTTTCATACGTTTTCTTAATAAGTATCATTTATTATTGTTGCTTGCGAGCCTGCGCTTTGTTCGACTCCGACTGCAACGAGTGAGTCGAGGCGTAAATGTGGCGATAGTGCCGTGGCTCCTGCATTAGAAATTAAATTTTCATAATCATTTTAAAAGTATTCATCATTTTAAGGAAATAATTAAAACTAATTTAGTTAAAAGCAAATAGTAATTTATGTTTCTGAACTGATTTTCTTGCACAGTCTTTCTCAAATTTTAAAGTATTATTCAGCCTGTAGTATCATCATTATAATATAATTAACCTATATTGTTATGAGATTTATCATTAAATAGTGGTGTGGAACCTTTCTAAATCCACTTAATACATAGAGATTAAATGTATGTACATGAGGAGTTTTAATTACAATACCTGAATGCATTAATATTTATTTATACCACCAGTACAACGATGGTTCAGGAAACTTAAAGAATAAAATATATTTCTTACTTTGAATGTGACTTAGACTTGATTGTTATCTCAATACCTATCTGCTTTGTTATATTCGGGATAAAGCGTGAAGCAAAAAAGAAAATGAAGCAAAAAACAAAAAAGCAATTAATACTTGCGTGAAAACTGTACAGAGATCGTACGCGACGTGCTGGAGGCGCGAGCGGAGCTGTACGCCGCGGCGGGGGAGACTCTAGCGAAGAGAGAGTCGCCGCCGGAGTCCGTCACGCCCGCCTCCATACCTACCGAGGAAGAAGAAGGTAACACACACAAAATATTTAGCTACTTATGGTTAATCGTCAAAATTTTACATATTAGAACCTGAATTACTTAATTGTTTTCTAAATCTGTATATCGTTTAACATATATTAATTTATAACAAATATGAAGCGTTACTATAGTTAACGAAACGAACCCCTAATCAGTCACAAGTGAGTCCCGGTGCGGTGCGCGGTGCCTGCAAGCCCGCAACAAGTGCGACCGCGTGCATTGGTCACGCGCGCGTGTACCGAGTGAATGCACTCATTACAGCGATATGCCATCCCCATTAGCTCTCCGACCTTGCCAAACAATAACAATCTGTCGGCACTCCTCGCTTACACTGTAACGTCGTTAAACGCCGCTACACCAAAAATGAGTCTTGTATAGACGGCGTTTACTGCTAGTATAGCGGAGTTACGGCCGCAGGTGCAGTGCAATGGGGGACTGGCACAATGCCGGGTTGCGGTCGCGGACGATTACAATTGATACGCTATGATGACATTATAATATCGTTTTGATATATCCGCCCTCGCCATACAGTGACGTGTGGTTGCACACGTGCGCCCGCTTCGGCGTTGTGCAAATTTTAAACTAATTCATTTGGACGTTTATTCGTGAAAACAGCTATTATAACACGTACTTATTGACGGCTATATGTACTTGAATGCTGTTATAAAAGGTTCATTATTGTTTTTTTTAGTCGCGGCTCCATTGCGATAGCACTTTTAAATCTTTTTTAGGGTTCCGTATCCAAAAAGGCAGAAACGGAATCCTTAAAGAATCACTTTGTTGTCTGTCTATCCGTCTGTCAAGACCATAGTGCCTACGTGAAAAAGCTCTAATGTAACTTTTTAAAATGATAGGTAAAAAATAAAACAAATCGGTAATTAACGAAAAAAATTATATGCCGTTTTGAGCCAAGAAAAGAATAGTCATGTACTGCATACACAACTCTTTAGTTATTTCTATTTGGCGACGAAGGCGGAGAAGCTGCGCATGCAAAAATGTAAAGCTAAAAAAAATACATAATTTAACATTTAGAACTTACAATTCAAGATAAGTAAATAAGATTAATATCACACGTGTACAGCTCACAAGTCACAGCGCCGCGCAGTAGGTGTACCTATAGTTGTATCGCTTTAACCACATATCCCCATAAATTTTGTGGTTAATCGAATTCAATGTAATTTTGATCGACGATGGAGAGATGGAGATCGTATCTAAGATAAACGTAAACATTGGCACGAGCTTTTGCTAAATGAATTAAATAATGATTTGCCCCTAGCAGATTTTATTGCGCACGTGCGGCTGCAGCGGAGAGTGTAGTCACTGACGCGACATCCTGCTAATACTGTAACTATGATAAGATCTCGTGGACGATAATACAGATTTATCAATAAATAAATACTAGTAAACATTGTATAAATTTAATTTTTACTTCTAACATGTTCCTCTATAGATACCTTAGGTAGGTACTATTTGTAATCGTAGCAGTAAGCATTTAGCTGCTTATATAATATCTGCCTACATTAGAATTATTAGGTACCATGCAAAATATTTTTTGTGGTTTTGGGTGGACCCTGCTTTATTATCGTATAAAAACAAGGAATTTAGTTTTTAATTATAAAAATTAAGAATAGGTACTAGCTTTTATTAATATAACATGTGTTCAAAATAACTCACAGTGGTGTATGTCATATGGGACAAGTTGTGGGTTCTAAGTGCCCCAGGTAACTCTGATTCCAGATATTGAGAGTTGCCTCAAGATAAAAGTAGTGCAATATAGCCTATATTCTAATTTCTTCCTCCGTAAATGGACTATCCAACACGAAAAAAGATTAGTGCATTCGAGCAATCACATTTTCCAGCGTTATAATATTAGTACTTATAGCTTAGCTTCACGCTGTTTTCCACATATCAGGGTAGGCAAAGGGAACTTGGGAACCTAGTGTTAAGTCAGTCTGTTTCACCACTTTCCGCCAGTTTCTTGTAGCATTGCGTGTTAATTGGCGAAACTCAATTCCGCGCTTTCCCTCGTTACCAAAGCAAGGAAATGAAAATATTAAATATTTAATTTTCTCGAGTGGAAATCGAACAACCACAACAACCTTTCGCGTTTACAGTCCCAAGCTTGTGCCCCGACGCCAGATCTGGCTAGTATCAATATGTATAGAGTAAAATAAATTAATTATTCGAATATACTCCAGTAAAGAGTAAATACATAGAAATATATTCGGTTTGGAGCCCTATTCGTCACAATAGACTCGCTTATCTCCCATCTCGCCGCGCCGGCAACAGCGCTAATGCGTTAAGCATATTGCGACACCTGACCGCCCTCGCGACGCCGGGATATACCAATAAACATTACTGACCCTTCAAAGCAATTGTGTACTTAAATGTAAAAATCATTGACACTGCCATTATGTGTAAATATATGTGTAAATTAATTGTATACGATGGCTGCAGGTTTAAATACTTAAGTAATATTTTTTGTTATACATTTTTTGATACAAAAATATTTCAATTAGTTATCGTTTAGTTCAGGAAAAAACACTTAAAAAAACACGATTCCTACTAATAAAAACTGCTAAGAAGTGAATATCAAAAAAAAATGAAACAAGAGCTGTGATTAAAAATCTTTGCTTGAAAAAAATCTCTACCAAAGACATATAAAGCCTCCTGCTTTAACTTCCTTCCCCATTGTTGACCACATTGGCGGGACCCTTTTCCTCCATATTCCACAGTTACATGCTAGGCCAAGGGGTTGTTGGGGATTTTTTTTGAAGTGTCGAAAAGAAATGAACTTGTATAGTATAATTGTTATGAGACTATGTAGAAAAATAAATTATTATTTTTACTAAATTCTCTATACGGTAATAAGAAAGGCATCACTAATATGACTGAATTTGAATTGTATTTGACTATATTCATGAATAAATTTCGTATCTATGTACGAAAAATATTGAGACCTTACTTAAACATTTTACATACCGTCGTTTTGATGGTTAAGAGAATCAAGTGTCGACTCACATATTAAACATTTGGTGGCAATGAACATGGAACGATTAAATATATAAATTATAATTTTCATAATTTAATCTCTTTACTACTTTACTATATATAAACCATGAGTATTTTTTTATATATATTTCTAAGTATTCAATTTGATTATTTATCGATATATTGCTTCACATAATTTAATATCTAATGAGTTCAATAGACAATATGTAATTACAACCAGTGTCGCTGTCGGAGGTCACTTTACTAAGTCAATATTGTCGCTCCACTCGCGCACATTAGCGGCTCTCTCATATAATTACAATATACAAGTATACACTATGCAGTGCCTACCTAGAGTACATTGGTCGCCCTCTGCAACACTATCTCTACATTCATCTCCTGCACGCGGAAACACGCGGATTTAATTGAAATGGACTGCGCTTCTAATGTCGATACTATAGACCTTATTCGTATATGCGTGAAGGCCAACCCGCGACACCCGCTGTCGCGCGAGTGCGGCGCGTGTTTGTGCAGCTGCGGCCTTACATCCATATAATGTACTGTATGAAGCTTAAACGATACAATTTGGACCACTTTATAAAAATACGAGTCACAAAGCACCACTGTTACGGATAGATTTTAAACCCTTCTTGATCTCCCCATGATTTGATTATAATGAAAATAATATATACGTATAAAAATAACTCAAAATTTATTAATGCTTTACAAATAATTCGGTAAACATTGTAAATATATTTATTAAAGTAGATGTATAAGGTAGTTTTTTAAATAGCTTCGAACTTTTTAAGCACTAAAAACAAAATCGCATGTAAATGTATCTGTACCGGCTTTTCGTTTTCAGTATTCACGGGTTAAATTTTGATATCAGAGTTTTGTATTTGCGGTTAACTTTAATTTATTATATTTAATATTACCTTATTACCACTAGGAACATCTTACTTTTACTTTCAATTTTTTAGAACAACACTTTTATTTTGTACTCTTGTACTTACAGACTGCATTTTGCAGTCGATTAAGCCTTATTATTTATTACATACTTATCGTTCTATGTCAAAATTCTTATAGGTTGCAACCCTTTTTATTTTTGGCATTTTTATAAGCCGATATATAAAGCCTCGATATTCATTGAAAAATTAAATAATTATTATTAATTAACGATATAGGGTACAGAAGAGGATGCCATGTTCATTTAATTTAGTCGGATCAGAATCAAAACTCTGGAACCAGTAGTATGACTTTGCACACATTATATTATTTTATGCGGGCAAAATTATAAAATTAATAAAGCCAAAAGCCAATTTATTTTTCCCTCTGTAATCACATAAAGAATTATGAAACCTTATTAAATGGTTCATGGGCAAGATGTGAAATGTAACTGTCTAATCTGCCAATGTCAATCAGTACGTCGTTACACACGAAAGTGCCGACTGAGAGTATTGTAGGCAGAAAGAACCCCTTCTAATGGGAATCGAACCCACCACCATCACGTTTAAAATCAAACGCTGTCCCACTGCGCCACTACGGCCTCAAATCTCTAATAATCTGTTTAAATTTAAATACTTTGCCATTGTCCGCAAATTACTGTATCGGTTGTACAAACACCCCATATACACCATGCACCGTGCACCCGGACTGCGGGGTGCGGAGTTGTGGACACTTGCGGCGATCACAGCGGATTATGTCGAGTGAAGGCGAGTGGCGAGTGTTCACTTGCAGAGAGCGTTGTTGCGAACAATTAATTCGAGTACAGCTGTTTACTCAGTTATTATGTTGTTAATATATTTTTAATAATTTTATTTAAATAGATTGACTACTACTTCTTTTTATTTAGAATTTACTTCTTATAATACTTTTATTTAATAGAAAGCGTCATGTTTATACTTTACTATACGTACATATATTTAATAATTGTATTTAAATATTTCTTTGAATATTTTTTATTAATAGCTCACACAAAATGCAATTCGTCTCGAAAATTTAACGGAAAGTAGGAAACGAAACGAAATGTCTTAACACTACTCTGCCTTCCAGAGCAGGCATACTTTACGTGTTATACAGTCAATAGCGTGAAGCTGCCTTACTATATTATGTTTACAATAATTAAGATATTAAAAACCTAAAACATTGTCGCAAAATCAATAAAAGAAAATATTTTGAACATTTGATCATTTTTTCGGATTTGTATCTATAGACTATTCATTTGGGCTTGAGACAAAACGTAAACAAAGACAACAAAGTTTCTCAAACTTTTGTTTGGCTTTTTTATTTCTGATTATTTTTTGTACCGAGGCTTGCCATATATGTTTCTAGCGGCTGTATTGTTCTTATTTAGTTTTTTTCTGAAAACCCCACTCTATGATAAAAATGCTAAAAACAAAATGATAAAAAAAATGTTGCAAGTAGTCTAATATTAAAAAAACTATTTATTTATAAATTTAAATAACTGTGTTAATATTTGTATTGCATATATTGAAATGTAAAATAAAAAAAATATTATTTACTCTATAATTTATTAAAATTGAAATATGTACCGAAGAGAATAAGGTGCTTTGGTTTTGCGTTTGAGTATTTTTATGTGTCAACTATTTAATGAATAATTATTAAATGTTAAGAAAATTTAACGATAATACTATAAAGGGGGTGAGATGAGTTATACAGAGATTGTTAGAGATATATAGTATTATTTACAGTGCCACCAGCGTATTACTGAAATTTATTTAGTATAAAATATTTTAACTTCATTAATCCTTTAAATGTTAAGACCTGTAAAGTAACTTGCTGGTTTGTTTACCTTTTATCTCACGGATCTCTGAATAGGGTGGTATAAAAAACATCCATATACCTTACATGTGATTTAATTAATAATTAATTATTTTTTCAGAGCCAGAAGAATAAAGACATATTTTTGGAAAGAGAACAAAATTCATCGTATTACGACACCATAATGCGCGGAGTAGCATGAAGTACCGCTACGTCCGCAAAATGTTGGATTGATACACTTTGCCGAAGACTGCTGCAGGAAGCAGATTAGACTTCGATTCAAAATTATTAATAAACAATATTCATAACACTTTTTGGAAATAATATTTTAAATTTAACATTGTAATGCTTATATTATTTAGAAAGTTGACGCACGGTTACGTACGTATTATAACACCCAGATACACACCGCCCTGTCTCTATTAAATAAATAATCTCTATATATAATAAGACAGTAAAAATATTTTGTCTGTACATTTAGTAATTTTGACTGAAATGGATAGAGGGACACTTAAAAAGATTAATAGAAAGGAAAAAGATTTTTTTTGAATTTCTTGTCTGTCTGTCTGTCTGTCTGTCTGTCTGTCTGTCTGTCTGTCTGTCTGTCGACATATTGTTGTCCGCATTTTTCTCTGAAACTACTGAACCGATTTACTTGAAAATTTCACCAATTGCTTTGTTTTAACTCAATTTAGGTTCTAAAGTTTGGTTCATCAAAATCGGTTCATTAAAAAAAAAGTTATCGTCATTTGAATGAACTCAAGGCATTAGCTTGCCAGCGAATGTTATATAGAAATCGCGCTGGTATGACCCTGGCTAAAGAATGACGTTCGAAACGTTAATTTAAACTTTATATTTGTTTGTCATTCTATTATAGGGTGTGAGGCCAGTCGTGGCGCAGCGGCACGAGGTGTGACTGCAAAACCGACTGGTTGTGGGTTCGATCCCCACTTGAGGAGATGAAATATTTACTTAAATTTATATTTCCATTTCTTCGCTCTGGTGTCGAGGTTAAGCGCGGCGTTGAGTTCTGCCACTCAACAAGCAATGCCTCCAGAATTCGGCAGAAAGTGGGGAACGGAGTGTCTTAACACTAGGTTCCCTCTGCCTACCCTGCCATGTGCGGGATACAGCGTGAAGCTGATTTATTTATTTTAAGTAAACAAAATTGAATTGTTAGTAGAGATTACCTTCATAAATCATAACAGTGAAGTTTAAATCGTAATTAATTCAACACAGAGATAAAGAACGATTTGATCTTCAAAGAAATATCAAGTAAATACATAGATTTTTTGGTTCGTTCGTTCGTTTGAAATAAATCTATATAAAAATGCCTAAAAACATCTTTTCTACGTGTACTGTGGAATAACTACATATTTACCAATTATTCATTTATCTAATAATATGCAAACAGGAGTTAATATGCAAACATTACAGTTATTTTACAAAGAATATTATGAATCCTTAACCAAATCAATAATTTTACATTTAAGGCTGTTTCTGAAGCAGTACATTAAATTATTAAGTGACGTCAGCACACTTAACAGAGCTTTAAAAAACATAACATAGGTAAAAAGAACGTAATGTTACAAATATATATATATATATATATATATATATATATATATATATATATATATATATAATAAATAATTAGCTTTATGTATATTTTATGAATATTAAATATCGACATTGGTCATATTTTTTAGTTCGAAACAATCAAAAATTCTTACAGAAGTTACGATAATGTCGTAAAAAAATCATAATAGAATATTACAGATTAAAGTAACAAAAAATCATATTAGAAGTCATTATAGTTGTCTTTATATTATATATGTTGTTGTATGTTGTCTTTATATTTGTTTGTCATTCTATTATAGGGTGTGAGGCCAGTCGTGGCGCAGCGGCACGAGGTGTGACTGCAAAACCGACTGGTTGTGGGTTCGATCCCCACTCGAGGAGATGAAATATTTACTTAAATTTATATTTCCATTTCTTCGCTCTGGTGTCAAGGTTAAGCGCGGCGTTGAGTTCTGCCACTCAACACGCAATGCCTCCAGAATTCGGCAGAAAGTGGGGAACGGAGTGTCTTAACACTAGGTTCCCTCTGCCTACTCTGCTGTGTGCGGAATACAGCGTGAAGCTGATTTATTTATTTATTTTATTATAGTTGTCAATCAATTCTGCTTATTAAATAATCATGTATTTTAAGCGGGCGAAGCCGTGGGCGGGCCGCTAGTCTTATATAATTTATTGTATAATGTATAGGTACTTACGAGTTACAAGTGGTACCTATAAATACAAGGAATATATTTTGTTTTGTAATTATAAAAAATGTGTCTTACCTTACTGAAGACTTATCAAAATGTATACATATTTATACCTATCTATAGGATGACAGTAAAAACACTGAACTCCATTACTTTTATTTGTAATATTATTTTTAGTAGGTAATTTATTAAACAAAATTATATTACTTTTACATTTTATTTAATATTATTGTGTGGGTTTTGTTATATTTTATATATCTTCGAAACTTGTTTTATTCGTCATTCTAGAGACAAAATCACTAAGTCACTAGAGCACCGTCCTATTATATTCTCTCGTGACTGGTACTTGGAAGATTTAACATAAATCACAATTGAACAAGAAAATTGTTTGTTTATATAATGTCAAGGTTCTTAATAATTAATGAAATAGGTAGATACGTTTGTTATAGACTTTGAATAAAAAATAAGTAACGAATATTGCTTTTTATTTACCTATAAAAATGATACAGGACGCCTTTAAATATTGGGTGACTTCAATATTATGGACATTGATCTCCCGTGTTTGATATTTGGAATTAGCAGTTTTTGAAAAATAAAAAAAAATCAGCTTCACGCTGTGTCCACACATCCACACAGGGACGTGGTGGGTAGGCAGAGGTAATCTTGTGTTAAGACACTCCATTCCCACTTTCCCCCGAATTTTTCGTATTGAGTGGTGCAACTCAACGCCGGGCTATTGTCTTAGTGCCAGAGATAAATGAACATATTAATAAATAATAATTCATTCCCTCGAGTGGGAGCGAATCCATGTCAGTAGTGTCAGTCCTACAAGAACCGCCGACTCCGAAGATAGTTCTACGGCTCAACAGCAAAATGACAAATTGAGCTGTTTAAAAATAAAAAATATATAAAATCGCCCTAATTGTTAAACTTATGCAAGTGATTAGATTTTTGTTGATAGCCCCATTTATAAATGGGCTTTTCGTATCATATTACCTCTGAAAATTATTCTTCATAAAAATTTAAATATTACTGTATATAAACCAAATATTTATTTTAGAATATATACATTTAAACTTTCGTCTTTACATCGTAGTAGGTGCCCTACCTGTAATGTTTTAGGGAATAAGAGTTAAGCGCACTATACAGATAACGTTGAGTGGTTACAACGTAGTAAGTATCGCATTCAAAATAATTTTATTAACGTTTTTTTTAATTGCAATGAAATAAATTGATAAAAGGAGTACTGTGTAAGAATAAAAACCTAAGATTATTTTTTTTCAGCTTCACATTGTTCCGCATGTAGCAGGGTAGGCAGTGATAACCTTTTGTTAAGACACTCCGCTCCCCACTTTCCACCGAATTCTGGTGGCATTGCGTATTAAGTAGCGGTACTCAACGCCGCGCTTTGCCTCGATACCAGAGCGAAGAAATGAAAATATTAAATATTTAATTTCCTCTAATGGGAATTTAATCTTCAGTCGCGTTTACAGTTACATGATTGTGCAACTGGCTTAAAGATTTAAATTATAATGAGGAATTTTGCTATCATAGCGGCAACCGCGTCATACTGCATACGCGATGATTACGAGTCCGATCCCTATTCGGGTATATTAATTATTTTGAATTCCTTGCTCTGATAAAAAAATAGCAGCGTTGTAACCAGGTAGAAAAGTATCTGCTTACCCTGCAATATGCGGGATGTAGCCTGGAGCTCAGTCCACCGACCGCGCTATGTGGGGAGCCGGGAGGCGTATCCGCGCCGCATCTACAAAGCGTTCGGTAACAATTGTTTAATCACAAACTGATTTGCGGAGGGTGTTCCGCCGATTTTGGTGACAACCCTCCGTGCGCCCTCCGCCCTCTGGCTCGGGACACACACATATATATAGGTACCGTCCTCACTTGTTGCCATTTGAACTTGTAACCTGCGCCCGCACATCTCTTTTCAATCTGTACTACTTGCAATATAAGTGCAAATTATTAAACATTAAAAGTAACTGTAATATGTGCTCCATATTGTCAAAATTTTTGAAAAATATAATTTGAAGTACGTGTAAGCATTACGACATGTCGTCGAGTGGTCGGGTGGTGTCGCGGTGCGGGCTGCGGCGCGGCGCGCGCTCTCGGGGCTTCACACTCAGCGAGCTGGCGGACGTCGGACCGGGAGGTGATCACGAAAATGTAAGCGTTCAATTAAAAACAACAGTTTGTTCATTTATGTGCTCTTTACCAAAACTTCATTATTGTAGTGACTTTTTTCTATCCTGTTAAACTTTATCTGTCGTACAGTTAAAATACCAACAGTCTCAAATAAATAATTTGCAACAGATATATGTGGAGATGGACGCCAGCGGTCAGCTGCGGTGCCGAGGTGGAGCAGGCCGCGCGGCGCGACGCATGAGCCTGGCGCCTGCGCCTCCGCACGCCTCCGCGCTGCTGTGCCTCGACGCGCCTGAGCCGACGGGGAGCCCCGCGACGTCCCCGGAGCCGCGCCTGGCGCTCCGCGTGACGGCCGACGTGCCGCCGCTGCACGAGCTGCACCTCTGGTTCGACGAGCACACACTAGCGCACCTTGACATGCCCTTCCTTACGTTACGCAATATTACCGGTAACCACCTTGCAATGCAATAATTCATTCTAACTATCATGGGAGTACGAAAGAAGCTAAGTGAACTATGTCCACCCTAAACCCTACTTAGTCTGGTGTTTACCTCAGATTTTTTTAGGCACAAAGTGTGACAGTAAACGCGACTGGTTGTGGGTTCGGTCCCCACTCGAGGGAATAAAATATTTAAAAAAATAAAATCAGCTTCACGCTGTATCTCGCACTCAGCAGGATAGGCAGAGGGGACCTAGTATTAAGACAATGTAAACCACTTCATTTCGTATATTAGGTACTGTAAATGTTAACATTTTAAACTTTGATAAGATAATTGCGTACAAATGACGACTAGAGGCTGAAGCTCCCTAGAGAATGTCTCTAGACATGCCCATGTTGACTTATATTTTTTTATCTGCCAGGTAAAAAAACCTACGCCTGTCACCTCTGCGACGCGGAGTTCGAGCATCCCAACCCGCTGAAGATCCACATGTTCATGTCATGTGGTCCCCACGAAGCGGACGCGTTCTGGCAACGATGTACAATGCGGCTGAGAGCGGCGGTGACTTCGGCGTCCTCGGTGGTGCCTCCTACAATCGGGGACCCTGCGCAGCTGGAGGCTCTTGCGGCGGCGTGGGGGCGAGTGCGCGGCGGCGCGGGGCACGTGTGCGTGTACTGCGGCAAGCTGTACTCCCGCCGCTACGGCCTCAAGATCCACATCCGCACGCACACCGGGTACAAGCCGCTGCGGTGCCGGCACTGCCTGCGCGCCTTCGGGGACCCCAGCAACCTCAACAAGCACGTGCGCCTGCACGCGGGGCAGAGCGCCGCAGGCGGGGCGGGGAGCACCCACGCGTGCCCCGTATGCCGCAAGCCGCTGGCGCGCCGCCGCGACCTGCAGCGCCACATGCGAGCGCACCACGCCGCCCACCTCAGCGACCACGACCTGCTGCACCTTAGCGCGTAGCATCCACCATTAATCAGTGTAGCTTTTATATGTTTGTGTAAAAAGGTTCTTGTATATAACAAACTTTATTATATTTTTAAAATATAAATAATATTGTAAATAGAGTAGTATAATATATATTAACATTTTAAAGTTATTTTAATAATTATCAATGTACTTGGAATTAATGTGTTAGTTAACATAATAATTTAGGTACGCTCTTAGCAATTTGAAAATTTAATGAAGAAAAATAGTGATTATCTAACAAATGTACGTTTAAATCTTTTACATGATGATCATTTATATATCATTCGTTAAAAATAACTTTTTAAAAATATCTAATAATACCTGCACGAAATGTCTATTTTTAATTACTCGTATCTTTAACATTTTCACGCTTCAACCTGCATAAGTCAAGTAAGAGGACTCTAAATTACTACGGTATATCCACCACTCGAGCTTTCACCCGAAATCGAATATACACATACATACATAATATATACATATTGATTATATACCTATAGCCGGCACTCAACGTCGCACTGAACCAGAACATACAAATAATTCATACTGACGGATGGGGATAGAACCCACACTTATAACATTAAGAATGAATCTCTCAATCGATACCAATTACTCATGTACACATTACTTATCCATATTCTATATCAACACTAATGTGTCATACGCACTCTGTACATACCTAATTAAATATCATGATACTAGAATACATAGGATTTCAATAAAACTTTTGACATCACAGTACGTTAAAATGTAGTAATCACCAGCCGGGTTGGATGGACAACTAAAGACTGTTTACATTCTAAAAAATTGCAGTACGATTATAACAGTATCTAATTGTTATCTGTGAATAAAATACTGACTATCTATTACTTGAAAATACCTAACACCTAACCTAATAAATTATCTACATTTTATAAATACCTACACATATTGTGCTCCGTCGAAATCTCTCTATGATAATTACAGCTTTTGTTGTTCTTGTTAGCATCTCTACAAAATTTAAAAAAATTCCCTACCTTAAGATTAACTAGAAGCAGCAAAAGTAATATTATCTTTTGCTGTGCAAAGGAAGTGAAGAATAAAGTTCGAATGATCGCATCAATCTTAGTATAGAGTAGATACCCTATACCAGAATATGATAGATAGGCCTACAAGACTGATATGACTGATCGTCGACCAGTGGCGTAGCGGGCGTAACTCGCGCCCGGTGCAAAATACCTTTTCAGCGCCCCCCAGACGAACATTTTTGCAGTTTTGCAGACCTTTTGGCGCCCCTTTGTGAGTAGCGCCCGGGGCATGATGCCCCCCCTATTTTGAATTTGAATTCTAGCCCACTAAAGGATACATTCTCGGGCTACGTTGAAATTCTTATATGCTGATTGCTGGCATAGGCGGCGTAAGGCGTAGGTGAAGTGGGCGACCGCATACGGCCTCGAGCACTGAAGGTGTATCAATCACTTAAAAGTTATTAACGCTCATAAAACATTAGATTGTAAGGAAAGAAAAGCTGAAAGTGATTGTTTTATTCTAAGTCAAAAAATAAAGTTTTATATTTTCCAGGCAGACTATTTGATGATTAACAAAACTCAGGTAGTACAGGGAGCATGGTGTGGTTGAAAACATTTAAGTACTATTTTAGATTAACATTTATTAAATAATAATATTAAAGACACGAGCATACTAAAAAAAATATAATATTGTATTTATAATTACGAAAATACTAAGTAGGATCGTGATTGGGGAAATTGATTTTCCATTTTTCACTTGCACTGCAACATTAGCAGGGAATTAGTTAAAACGTCGAATAACGAAGTTTCCAGCACGCTGTGCAAGTATGTGTGTTCCGTTACTTGCTTTGAGCACGCTTATAAAAGTATACTAAATTAAAGGAAATGTTTCAATTTGAGAAGCACGCTCGTTTCAAACAAACAAATGAGCATACCATATATCGAGCATGTGTAACTGTACCTTAAAGCTACATTTAGACACGCCTCCATTCTGTCTTTGGCTCTCCCTACAGAAATAAAACCATCGGTTTGATTGCAATACAATGAATGTATCCCAACTTTTATCCAGTAAGAAAATAAGAAAGAATAAGGTATAGGCACTCATTGTTACGATATAAAATACCAAATTTTTCGCCAGTGGGACATTTGTTTACATTTTTAGAGATATTGTGTACGCACTACGCGCACCTACGCGAGCATCTGATCGATACGAGCATGCTCAATAAGCAATACACGCGCTCAAAGCCCATTCGGGGGCGCGGTCGATTTTCGAGCAAGCTTAAAATTAGCATGCTCATTATTAGCAGTGGTTTGACACACATGCTGAGTAATTGCTTAATAATAGCATGCTTTCGTGCTAATGATGAGCATGCGTAACTGTATTCTTTAATTATTAATGTTTAACACTTTGAGTAATAAAATTTCAAACTTACAAATTTAAACCTGACAGAAATTTCAAAACTTGACAAACGAATATTATGTACAAATTTATAAACAATACGTAACTAGGATGAAAGTATGGATATTAAAACAACTTTTTAAAGTTTATAGTTTATTAACTTAATGGGCTGCTTGTTTAGCGGCAATTCGCTTGTCGCGCTCCTCCGCTATGGTGAGGCGGATACCCTTACCGCGCGGTAGCGAGATGTACGGCTTCGTGCCCTTGCCGATGATGAACACGTTGTGCAGCCTCGTGGCGAACGTGTGTCCACTTGAATCACGCACGTGCACAATGTCGAAGGACCCCGGGTGCCGCTCACGGGATACGATGGTACCCACACGACCCAAATTCCTCCCACCAGTGATCATGCACAGGTTGCCTGATTCAAACTTGATGAAGTCCATGATGCGAGCGGAGGCGATGTCTAGTTGAACAGAGTCGTTGACCTTGATGAGGGGATCAGGGTAGCGGAGCGTGCGGCCGTCGTGTGTCACCAGGTATGGCACGTTCTTGGGGCCGGTGCCCACGTGGCGTACCTTGCACAGCTTGTACTGAAAACAATTGCAATAATTGTAAAATACATATTTCTTAATCTAGAATTTAATCTAAAGAATCTAGGTTTCCAAAAAGTGCAGGTTTGAATCTACTAGCATACTACTAATTTTTATACATTTTCTAAAAGATTTTCCTAACCTCAGTGATTATAACACTTTAAATCCTTTTGCCTTATTGTGATATATCTAATTACTTATGTTTATTAAAGCTTTTGCAGTCTGTAAAATAATGTTTCAATAGTCATCTTCAAACTATCAAATATTATATCAAAAATTGATTCATTTAATAAGAAACTAGAACTACTACTAGAACTCTTGACCTAATATTTCTATGCTCATTTTAACTTGCTATATTTACCGATGATAATAATAATCTGTAATATGTCATAACAAGCGTGCGTGGCAACATTATTCTTTGATAGGCAGCAAATAAAGAAATGTAGAAAAAAGCTGGAGCAATGAATGCAAGTATTTGTTCACATTAAAGGGCCTTAAGCCTACCCCTATGGTCACAAGTCCCAGGCACTGCTCCAAGCTCCACAGTATTAGTATATTTTATAATTCTAAAGTTGTTTTTAATTGTAAAAGTTAATTCAATAAAATACACTATACAAACTGCAGTTTACTTCACATCATTTAATACAGAAGACAACAAGAATAAGCTAATTTCTTTGTTTAGATGAATCTTCATCAAAAATTACTTTTTAAAATGTCCACAATTTTAACAACTTCTATGAATGCTAAGTAATTTATACTGTGGTGTAAATTTAAATTATTTATTTTATTCAAATAATTCCACTATTAAAAAAATTACATGCCCTTGCCAGGAATGATAAAAAAATGTAGTCAAAAATATGTATACTGTTAGCAAACTCGTGTAAAAGAGGGTACATGTAGATGAAAAACATTTTGTTGTTGGGGGTGGGTGCTTGCAGGTAACAGCCCTTATTGGAAGGAAAGTTGTGTGAACTATTATTATTAGGTGATACATATCCCATGTTGCAATTACATAGAAACTCTTTGTGAATAATTTAGTATTATTAATAACATATAGATGATATGTGTTTTTATCTTGTTTTAAAAAAATGTTAACCAATTCTGATTTCTAACACCAGAAATGGGATACACAAAGTTTAGTTTTCTCAAAATTAAAAGCTATGTCTTATTATAAAATCTTTGCTTTGCTGTATTTAATAAGTTTAGACCGGGCCTAAATACAGGTAATATGCAGCATCTTTGAGAGTAAGTTAACCTATACTTTACAATTTTTATTATTTTTACTCCTAAATGAATTTGAATTTTTAATGCTTAACATTTTGTTATTGTGTGTATGGGGTGAGGTAGAAAAGACTTGTGTTAGTCTCGTTTTATAAATAACAAGGGTTGTATGATAATTTTTCCTAAAATTATTTTACTGGACCAACAGATTATAAAGAGAGGCCATACAGTATACATAAGCCTAACAATTTCAAGAATAGAAATTTTAATATACAGACAAAATTGTGAGACAATTTAAAAATTTGCAAAATTTATTATTATCTAAAATACTTTAAAAAAAGACATTTAAAATTTATATGATTACTTATTTTTACAAATGATCGTGTTATCTAACTAGAATGTAGCATTTAGGTACACAGACAAAGCCTAAACTATTCAAAACTAACCTTTGCTTCTTCAGGTGTGATGCGGTGGATGGTGAAGCGACCCTTGACATCATAGATTAACCTGAACAACTCATTTGTCTTCTCAATTGAGATCACATCTGAAACCATCACACAGACATTTGTAAATATCATATCTATACATTCTTTTTTTTAGCCTCACACTGTGTCCTGCATATACAAGCAGTAGAGGTAACTTGGGAACCTAGTGTTAAGACACTTCCATTCTCTACTTTCTGCCGAAATCTTGAAGCATTGTTTGTTGACTGGTGGAACTTAACTATTAAATATCTTGTTAATTAGGGGAATCGTACCTAAGCCATTGGCAGCATGAATATTAATTAATTTATTATTTATCATGTATTATTAAATCATAGGTCACATTAAATTATAAGTTTGTATTAATTTCATTTAAATAAATAAAATAGAAAAGTTCTTAAGTTGCATTTTAATAATTTAATTAGAAAAATTATAAAAAAAAATATTTACAGGTTGATTATTGACAATATAACTGTTTAAGTAAAACAAAAACATCTTACCCATGAATCCCGCGGGATATGTGGGGTCGGTGCGTACTTTGCCGTCTACTTTGATCAGTCTCTGTTTTACGATTTTGAGTACCTCGTTACCGGTCAAGGCGTACTTCAGACGGTTACGAAGGAAAATAACAAGCGGCAAGCACTCGCGTAGTTTGTGCGGTCCAGTGGACGGCCGAGGTGCGTACACACCTCCTAGTTTGTCCAACATCCATGCTTTGGGCGCGTTTAAACGCTTCAAATGCTTTTTGGGTCCACGAGCCTGGAAGGACACATAAATAAAAACTAAGCTTTCACCATAAAAACATAACCTCACAACATGTATAATCTAATTAAAAACTACATATCATTTCATTTGCACTTTGTTTCACATAAATACGTAACTAAGTATCGTTAAAATATGTATTTTACAAACTTTAATAGGTAATGTAAACATTTTTGATATTACCATTAAATTATATCAGGTACAAGAAAAATATGATTTTTATATTTAGCCTGGTGTATTAGAAATTAATATGTAATTTTTTAAAGTAAGTATTATTAAGTATTAACAATGATTTTAGTGGATTTAAATGTTTTTCTAACACATACTCACCATGTTGAACACAAAGTTTAACAAGAAAGACTGTAAACGTCAAATAAACGTCAAGAAGACGGTATAATTTTTTTTAATTTGGATCGACTACAGCTGAACATATTACTGCCTAAAAAATATATTCCGTGAGGTGAATAGAAATCACAACACAAAACCAGGATATTTTTTTATACTATAATATTCAATGATTTATGTTAGTAATTGTACTAATTTAATATTCATCGAAATATTTTTTTGTCATCCAGTTTTTGTCGTCCAGTTTTTTTGACACAAATGAATTTTATTATAACGTACAAAGCAATTCTGGTGACATACAAACAACTAAAATTTTTAACTCAAAAACGACTGCCCAATTTATATACACTTTCATAAGATTTAAGGTGACTTAATAGTAATCAATTATAAATGATTGTGGTGTAGTATTAAGAGTATTTTATAATCATAAAAAGATGAAATGTACTTTTCTTTAATTCAAATAAACTGGTTGTCCGTAAAGTTGCTTTACGAATGATAATTTAACGTGATAACGTCATAAGAAAAGATTGATGAAAAACTGTATACTTTTAAGAATTAAATTGAATTATCGTAACTGAATTGTGATATAAAGAATTTATAATACAAAGAAGGTGTTAATAAAAAAAATGTCTATTAATTTATTTTGTTGATTCAAATATTTTTCTTATTTAAATTACACAGATTAGTTACAAGTAAAAATCTGTGTATGTTTCGTGCGTGCAGCCAGCGTTCATCGATTTATAATAGGTCGTTTACAAGTTTGTAATGGCTCGGCAAACGGCCACAAGCTTGGGCTATCCCCACACACACAATATTATATCAATACAATAATATTGTTTAATATATGGCCCCAAACACGACAATATTATTGATAATAAATAACCCTGTCTCCCTCCGACATTGCCGTGACAAAAAAAAACAATTTCTAGAAATCTATAATAATATTGAGAAACCAGCCGTACGATATTATTGACAATACGTAGTTTAATAATTTCTTTGATTTTCACGATTATTACACATTTAGACACGAGTCTACCGGTGAACACGGACTACTGCAAAGTGTTCGAAACGTCGGGTTTCCAAAATGTAAAACCTTAAATATACGCGATTAATCCAGTTAAAATAGTTTCATTTAAAATACGTACTTTAATAACAATATTATTGTACGTGTGGGGCCAGGCCAAGCCTTCACATACTTTTGGCTTCCATTGCTACGCTACGCTTATACTTATACGCTTGTGAGTGCGTTAGTATCACAGAACACATATACCCAAAGTGAAGAATGTTCACTTCATACAAAAAAATGGGGGACCAAACGCCACTGCTGCCATCTCTTGTGTGCCCACCAGAAACAATATTTAAAATTTACCGCCTCAGATATGGGCGGGAAATTCAAAATTTGGCTAATATTTGGGTAATAAATCGATTTATATTCAAAACCAGAATGATTCACTCTTTCAAAATCAATTGGAAGTTTATAACTTAATTTTAAAGAAAAATACTTCCAAATGATTTTGAAATAGTGAATCATTTCTGGTATAATAATAGTCTTCTATAATTATAAAAATAAAACAAATAAACACTTTATACTTTTTTATTGCTTATAAACATTTGTTATAATTATATTTATACAAATAGTATTCTTGCAAATCAAATAAAATAGTGATAAAGACTATATTATTGCAGCAAGACAAACTTGCCCTCTTATGTTAGAAACAATAATTTAAATTTATATAAGTTAAATAGATTGTAATCTGTAACATAATCATAATTTTAATATATTTATTAACTTATTACATACAATTGTAGGCACTTATTACATAACATTGTTGTTACATTGTTTAAATTTGACTTGGATTACGAATGAAGGATTAACAAAATCATTGCTGTTTATTATTCTATTTTAATTAAATAAATATTTTAATAAAGTGTTGCGTTACTGAATTGTTGTTTATATTTTCATTTCTCTGCTCTGGTGTCGAGGCAAAGCGTGGCGTTAAGTTCCGCCACTCAGCATGCAATGCCTCCAGAATTCGGTGGAATTCCCCATTCCCACTGCCTACCCTACTTTGTGCGGGATACTGCGTGAAGCCGATTATTACAAATAATTATAAAAATAATAAAGTAGGTATAATGTACTTAATACAGTGTTGGTTAAATTAAATCTAATATTAATATACAATTACTTATTTTTTAATATATCTATTTTCCTTTTTAAGGACTTCTGATAATCTCCAAATTGTCTATTTTTAACTGTACAAAATCTTTTTACTGTTATGTGGAAGACACTATTACATATAAAATCAACATTTTCTTTGAAATGATCCTCACACTGGGCAAGAAAACTAAAATTTACATCTTCTTCCAATTTACAGATTACCAGTTTTTTTAGGTTTAAAGAATATGATAATGTTTCATATAAATTATTGCAAATTGTAGCACAGTTCTCAACACATCTAATAAAATCTTCAGATACATAGTTTAAGTTCTTTTTAACATTATCATATTCTTTGAAGTCCATAAAAGTGTACAATAAAATATTGTCAGTATGTTTAGCTTTTAAAACTGAATCACAAAGCCTGCATTTATTGCCAAGGCTCTTTAATAAAAATCCACAGACATATGCACAGGCTTGTAATTCTTGTGCATCAGAAACACTTTCTTGAAAGTATGATTCCACCAATGAGAACATGTCTGAAACAAGTGGACTTTCTGATTCTGTGCATGTGCCTCTGGAAAAAGTTGTGGTTAAAAATTCCTTATAATCTGACATAGAACTACAATCATCTACTTTACAATTTCCTGACCCCAAATGAGCAAGATTGGATAGAATCGCCGTCTTCAGGCCAGCAACAAATTGCCCAGAGGTTGGATTATAGTTTGATCCAGTTTCCTCTAATAGTACCAAACAATTTTTCTAGAGAATCTTGCTGAAGGCGGCGAGTACATAAAGCTTTTATTTTATGTTTTATTTTTAAATTATTATACAATCTTAGGATACTTTTAATTGTCCATAACCAACCTTTCTTAGATGGGGGCGAGCTATGACATCCTACAAATGTACAGTTTTCAAAAAAGTCATACATTTTCTTCAAATGTTCCAAATGGGGTGAATTGTCAGTCATGAGTGCGGTTTTCCTCTCTTTCGATCTGGTGAATCACTATTTAAGCAGTCAAATAATTTATCCATATTTGATATTAAATTTGCAGTGACTGCTGCCTCCCCAGATAGCAATCCTGAAAATTACAAGAGCTAATAAAGGTCATGTTACAGAAACTAAAATCAACATGTTATTGTTAGATAAAAAAACAATGCTTCTTGTTTAACAAATTAAACAATACCTTGAGATATTTTGGCAAACATTCCTGCAGCAACTGAGTGACTTAGCACTTGAGCAGCAAGGTTCACTCTCATTTTCTGCTTGGCATTTGGACATATATGGTCTTGTTTTAATTTTGGTGCGATTTTCCATCACCAGTCTTTTTGGAAGAAATGTTCCATATATTTCCATTTGGCTCGACCTATAATGTAATAAATAGCATTTTAATTAAAAAAAAATATTTTTATTTAATTATTAGTAAATGGAAACCAGCCAAACTTGAGGCCAGCCATATTGCAGGGGCACAAAGTGTGACTGTAAAATCTACTGGGTTGTGGGTTTGATCCCCACTTGTGGAAAAGAAATATTTATTTAAATTTATATTTCCATTTCTTCTCTCTGGTGTTGATGCAAAGTGCACCAAAAACAATATTTAATATTTACCTTAATAAAGTGCAGTGTAGTTCCACTACTCAAAATGTAATCCCTCCAGATTTTGGTAGAAAGTGGGGAAAGGAGTGTCTTAACACTAAGTTCCCTCTGCTTACCCTGCTGTGTGCAGGATATAGCGTGAAGCTGATATATTTAATTTTATTTATATATAAACTTGCATATTTAACTGGACTACACATTACACAATAAAATATTACCTTTTCCTTAAATATTGTTTGAAGTAATATTTGGTTATGGTTCTTTAGTTATGGCGTTCCAAGCGTACCAGTAGAGCACATATCACTTCGTAAATGTCATGTTGTATGGAGAAAACACGAAGGAGGTTGTACGGTAAAAGAGAAAATGTGACACAATAGGAGAATGCATGTTATAAAAAAAGATCCAGTTAAAAATTGCCTTCACCTATAAAAAACAAAAAAAAAATTAACATGTACATTATATACATAACATAGAGGGTTAGTAATAAGAAATATAATACAAAGGTGTTAGCTTACAATTTAATTTTGTTATATCTAATATATTTACATAAAAATTTCCTCTATGTAAATTTTTATGTAAATATATTAACTAAACACAAACATTTAAAAACATTGAACTTTAAGGGGCCGCCCCCTTTACTGATCTTTATGAGTAAGGACATCATATAAGGGACGAATCAGCTTAGGTCAAGTGAAAAATATGTGAGGAGGGGAACCGTCGTCTAGGCCACATTCACACAGTGAGTGGTCCCTGACCCTGATCGTAGCTAGGTGCACAGGTGTACATGCATGTCCAAGGCGCAAGCGACAAATAGTTGATATAATCCTCCGTTCAGTAAATTTTTGGGAAAAAAACCAAGGTCACCTGGGAATATTAGGTTGAATGGAAGCATAAAACTTACCTTTCTGAAGTAATATTTGTATTGCATTTTATAATATATTTTAAAAACAAACTTCTGAACCATTTCAGTAAGAGGTACATCAAATATTGCAATATATATTGACACCACCCATATCACAAATTGTAGCTGCAATATTTAAGCCATTTCTGGAATCTAGAATCTGGAAATAAAAATAAAACAACTATTATCACAAATCTTTACAAATAAGGCTTTAAGTTTAAGTTAATGTTTAACGATTACTTACCGGTGTAAATTGGTAGGACGAGGATTAGGGAACCTATAAAATGTAATTTTATTATTATCAGCTTCACACTGTATCCCGTTAAATTTAATTCTTATAAATAAGTAAAAAAATGCAATAGAAATTCGAATATTAAATAACAGTTTGCGTCGCCGAAAGAAACAGTAGGTTAGCCATTTGCAAATTATAATGTTACCCCATATCAAAAGATAATCCTACTATTGCGCTTAAAATACCGGTTACATAAATTGTTTCTGATTTCAATTGAAAACTTTATAGAACTAAATACATTGCAAATTTTTGTTTTCATTTTTTAATTATAATTTAAGATTAACTTCTAATCTTTTCGGAGTTACATTTTATCATGGTACCTTGCATACATGAAACTTTATAAAGAAAGTTATTTATTAAATATTAAATAAATATACCACAAAAATATCATGTAAATCATTCAAGAAAATACTTTTAAAAAACTACTAATTAGTAGTTTTACTTTAATATGGCAGCACTAAGTATCATAATTAATTTTTCGGGACTTATTTACAATCCCCCGTAGGTATGTCCCACATGCCCCTTAGGAAGTCGACCGGGCCTGGTTAGTATGTTCTTGAAATCCTGACATGCAAACATGACAGACGTGGATGTCAAAACTATTTCGGTATTTGCGTTAGGCTTGAGGTATTCATAAATTATAAAAAAAGTTGTATTTTTAATATTTTTACAAGCTAATATTTCGGTAGAAAATCATTCAATGCCAGCTTAATATTAGTTAAAAAAACAAAAGAGATATAACGTTTTGATATCATTATGTTAAATAAATAAAATAAATAAATAAATCAGCTTCACGCTGTATCCCGCACACAGCAGGGTAGGCAGAGGGAACCTAGTGTTAAGACACTCCGTTCCCCACTTTCTGCCAAATTCTGGAGGCATTGCGTGTTGGATGGCAGAACTCAACGCCGCGCTTAACCTCGACACCAGAGCGAAGAAATGGAAATACAAATTTAAGTAAATATTTCATCTCCTCGAGTGGGGATCGAACCCACAACCAGTCGGTTTTACAGTCACACTTCGTGCCGCTGCGCCACGACTGGCCTCGTTGTGTTAAATATGTGAAATAAATTTATATATATTTATATAGTTAAAATAGCTTTGTATTTATATTTATTCTGAATTAACAATGAAATAACACACTAACCGTACCACCATCCATTTACCATCCGTATAAATGTTTTTTTTTATTACTTAACTTATATTAAAATAAAACAGTAGATAGTGATATTCTCTATTATTTTGATATGTATAAATGATCTCAAACTCTCTTTGATCTGTTTTCAAAAACTGACACTGGTCCGGATTGGCGACAATCTCTCACAAGCAATAACAAGCCACGACAAACGCCGTGCTTATACGTTGGTGCCTGTAAAAGTTCGGCAAACTTTCACAAGCGTCTAAAGAGCCTATAAGACTTTATGCCTGGCCGCACACACACAATATTATTGTTAATACTATATTGTCAATAATATTGTTCAATATATGGCCCCGCACACTACACAATATTAGCCTATCACGTCAAAATAATTTTAATGTCAATATTTATTTTAATAATATCTAATATGTTTTTGGTTATTACTTACACCGCTTAAAACATCATACCATACTAATACTAGTATTTATGAATACTTTGACAAGTGAGTTAGTTGACATACATTTTTATTCTATGCGCAATGTTTATTTGTGGATTGTGAGGTTATATTATACGCACGCATAACCTAACTCTAAAGTAAAACTTTGTATTTTAAATATTAACATTATAATTTTATCTGTAAATAAGAGTAAAGCTTATTATATAGAACTCACAAATTTTTATAAAATGTTACATGGAGTCATCAGACGATAGTTTTATTTGGACAGACGCATCAAGCAATTCTGAAATGTAAGTTTTAATTATTCCCTATATTGCCATAAATAATTTATACATGCTTTAATACTCAATTTGTAAAATTTGGATGATCACAGCTGTCATACTATATAAT
The DNA here is from genome assembly GCA_021202915.1 of Heliconius himera. NCBI lineage: Eukaryota > Metazoa > Arthropoda > Insecta > Lepidoptera > Nymphalidae > Heliconius > Heliconius himera. The sequence continues at coordinate 914,136 of JAJHJA010000276.1, read as the reverse complement.
TAGAATAACATAAAACTTTTTTTGTAGGGCAGTGGATGTTAAACCTGAATCAGATTATCCGAACAAAAAGAAAACTAAGAAGAGAAAACTTGGAGAAGATATTGAGGATGGTTTTAATAAAGAGAAAAAATATCGTCAAATAAAATCTGAACCAGAAAGTGACATTGATATACCTAAAAAGAAAAAAAAGAGGCAAAATGAATCCAGTATATCAAAAGATATATCAGGTGAAATTGATCATTATTTAGATATCAGAGTGAAGCAGGAACAGGAGTCATTTGCAGAGACATCTGAAACAGTATCTAAGAAAAAGAAAAAACATAAAAAAGATCATGATTTTATATCTAATGGTTTAGAAGAACAGCACTCTTTACATGAAAAAGAGACAGAAGATTATGGTAATAGCATAGTAGAAAATAATGATAATGTTGCAAATGAGGAAATAGATAACTACTTTAATTTTAGAGTAAAACAAGAGCAGGCATCTTTTGTAGAACCCACTGAAATAAAACTTAAAAAAAAGAAAAAGTCTAAGAAATCATTAGATACTTTTGATAATGTTGATTTGCACTCATCAGAATCAGTCAACGAGAAAAATGATAGTGAATTAGATTTTGAAAACTCCGTCAGAAAAAATGAGGTTAATATTAAAGAAGAAAGAGATGAATATAAAAAAAAGAAGAAGAAAAGCAAAAAAAAACAGGAAGACCATGATGTTTCTGAAACAAATAATCTTTATAAAGACATTTCTGAACATGATTTTGATAATAGTGAATATAATGAAAGTGGTATTATACCCAATAGCAGTACAGATGCTCATAATGATATGTCTATAGATGAAGATATTATTGATAAAGATGGACACAGTCAAGGTGACCAACAAGTCACAGGCAAAAAGAACAATAAAATTGTAAAAAAAAGAGAATCAAAGACCTCACAAAGTTCAAATAGTGATAAAGAACAAACTAAACAAAATAAATCAATATCAGAAAGATTGAGATTTGAAGATGAGGATACGGTTGATTATACACTTGATCAAGACACACAATTGGCCAACAATTGGCCAAAACAAATCAGAAATTTTGTTACATTGAGAAAAAATATAACTCATGTGTCAATAGATGCCCATAATGGTAATTTTGTGTCAGAGGATGATGATGTATGGATTATAAAATGCCCGCATGAATTTGATATCAAGGATTTCATTAATATAAACCTTACATTAGATAACAAATGTAAAATAAAATTAAATGGTCAGACTTATGACGGAGCGCTGGACGACAGCATACAAAGAGTACCAATGTTAGCTATGGAACATAATAAAAACAAACTTCTTGTGAAAAATGTGCCTGTAAAGGGAATCACAAAATTTCGTAAGAGAATACCCAAAGTTCATATACCTGACCAAGGCATGTTGCCGACTAATCTAAATAATTTCATTCCCCTTCCTGAAACTAAATGTCGACATCCATTGTTTGGAGCTAATTACAAGAAAGCCATAAAGATCCCATCTGCTGTAGTAGAGAGACTCAACGGACATAATGCATCAATACAAAAATCTTCATTAACAGACACTTGTAAGCCGAAAAAGAAGAAACATAAAAAGGAAAAGTGTAAAATGGAAAATGATTACAGCTATGAAACAGAGGTGGTCGTTGAGGAGAAGCTGGTTACTTCCTCTAAGAAAAAGCGAAAAAGAAAGCACAGCGAGGAAGTGGACGGCACACAACACAGTTCCAAGAGGATCAAGCAAGACCCAGACTCAGCAGATGTGTGGGAGTCTGAGCAAGCTATTGAAAATAGTCTTTTTGGCTTGGAATAATACATTTATACATAATAAAACTATATTTAATAATCCCAATATTTTATTACATTTTCTTAGTATATGCAATTCATAAGTATACAATATAATAAGCAATTCATAAGTATACAATATAAGGTTTGATTCTCATTCTTGGAGGGAATTAATTATTTTATTTTTGTTTCCTTATTAAAAACTGTTTACAAACCACTTGCTCTACTAACAAGTTGTGTTGTTGAGTTTTCTTCACTCAACTCGAAAAACGAACTGTGTGCTTGGGGAATGAAGTTTTTCTTTTTATTACATTTCTGATGAAGAAAATGATGAACACAATGGTACTGTATAAAATTTAATAAGTTTTTTTAATAAAATTTTATATGTATAAAATTTTCTGATTGCTACTTCAACTATGTCACTGGAGAAATATGTATAGAATGCATTTGTGGTGTAATCAAAGAAAATTTAGTTAGTTTAGAGTTATTTGACCTTGCTATTCTCATCCGCTATCTGGAGATGGAGAATAAACTAGCTTAACCTTTTTTATTTTTTAAAAAGTCTTGAGATGAAATGAAAGATCTCTGCTAATTTATAACTTGAGATTTTTTTAACGATTAATTTTAAAATTGGGCGCAGGAGTGTTTGTGAATCACTTGCAACGCTTAGTGTCAGGATATCTTAAAATAAGGAGTTTCAGCCCTGCACACCTTATTATTATAAATAGGTATTTATGTGTAAAAATAAGGAAAAGGAAAATACAAAGGAAATTTCATGAAGGAGCGATGGGAATTTTAGAAAAATTGCTTCTTACTCACATTTTATTATATTTTAAGTACAAACAATCTGAGATGAAATAGGCATCTGTCCTTAACGAACGGTCGATATCAATAGTATATCAATAGACATGAAGTATAAATATAATTATAAATAAATTAAATCTTGTATATTTAGTTTCGTCAGAAAGTCGTAATATTATAATATTACGTCATTTCTTATTGGCCTCGATTTGGCCCACTTTATCTTCACATCTATAAGCCCTAAGTCTCTAAGCTTTGTTTTTATTATATTTGTCGTCCGAGATCGTCGCGGATGTAAGTGTGAATAATGTCAGCAAAGTCCTCGTCCACTGTGAAGCCGAGCTGTAAAGCGCGACTGTTGTCAAACTTGCTCGGAAAGGTTGAAACGATTTTCTCTATGAAGTCATCCTGCTTAAACTGCACCAGTGACGCGACCTCGTTCCCGGCCACTTCGCGGAGTGCACTCAGCATCTCGCTGACGGACACGCATATACCGGGTAAGTTGACGACTCTCGCGGCCACTTCGCCCGGCCGCAGCGCTGCAGCGTGTACCAGGTTGCTAACCACGCAGGCTGGGCTTGCCACCCACAGCTGCAGCTCGACATCCACCGGGCACACAGCTGGCAGTCCGCTCAGCGGCTCGCGGATGACTCCGCTGACAAACGAGGTGACCGCCTTGTTGGGGGCGCCCGCGCGCACCGTCACCGTGGGCAGCCGCAGCACGCGCGCATCAACAAACCCGCGCCGCGTGTACTCGCACAGTAGCACCTCGCACATAACCTTCGCCGCGCCGTACGAGTTCTGTGGCGTGACGACGACCCCGTCATCAACCACGGTGGGCAGCGTGCCACCGTACACGCCTACCGTGCTCGCGAACACGAAGCGCAGCGTGGGGTTGCGGCGCCGCGCCTCTTCCACGAGGGCCCGAGTGGCATCAAAATTGACGTGCATGCCGAGATCAAAGTCGGCCTCGGCGTGTCCGCTGACGATGGCCGCCAGGTGGAACAGCACATGGGTGTCGGCGGGAAGCACGCGCGCCGCCGCACCCGGCGCCGACAGGTCCACCGCCAGCGCGGTCACCCGCGGGTCGGAAGAGGGCAGCGGTGGCGCGAGCGCGTCCACCAGCAGCAGGCTGCGCACGGGCAGCGGGCAGGCGTCGTGCAGCAGCGCGTGCGTCAGCCGCACGCCGAGGAAGCCTGCTGCGCCTGTTATTACCACATTCATGTTGCTCGTCAAATTACACAATGAATTGGAATAACATACGAGACTTACTATATAATGATGATGTGGTAATATTTTTAAAAATTAACTTTGCAGATCTATTACTTACTATACATATTTTTAAACGATAATATACGAGATAAGAGCTTCGGGTTAAAGGTGACCGTTGTATTATTATAACAGTATTCCGCCCGCGGTTTCGCGTGTTTGAATTACACCATCACTCATAGAATAAACTGAATTGTCTTTGTATACTTGCAGCGCAATTATAATAACTGATATTATGATGAACGATTTCAAAATTTTATAGCTTTAAACAACATTGCCATAATTTGCATAAGGATTTTTGATTATTTTGAATTTAACAAAAAAGGACTTATATTTTTTTAAATTCAATTAACACTTCATATTTACAAAAATATACACTAAGCGTAATTAATAACGTTTATGTATATACGTATGCATGTAGGTACGTATTTCATCAGGGCGTTAGCTATCTGGCTGCAGTCTTGCACTCGCCGCCTTAACCTCACTACCTGGTGATGGATGTCACGACAATCTTGAAAAGGAGCCCGGAGTGCCAGACGTGATCAAGCGCCTTATTAATGTCGAGAAAAGCACTCTCTCGTTTATTGCGGGTTGCTACCGTATGATCTAGCAAGCGGGGCACCTGGAGCGTGTTGGAGTGTTCACATCGAAAGCCGAATTGCTCGTGCGCGGATGAAAGTGCGCCCGTACATGACCCAGTTCCTTCAGGACTTTAGCCAGTGCCGGCAGAAGAGTGTCCTATGAGTTAGCTTTGATTTTAAAGACTGACTTTTGAAAATAACACATTCGTTTTTGTGTGTTGATGAATTCAACGATGAATCACTCCAGAAGTGTAAACTTATGTTATTATTTCGCTAAAAAATGAACTTTACATATCTTGAAACGGACAAAATACGTGGTTATCAATTACAGAGTTTTAAAAAGTTAATTGTTCTGAAACAAAAATATAAAAACAAAAATATAAACGTAAATAACTTTTAGTACCTACAAGGTAAAACCGCCGTCGCCGCTATTGTTATATATTGAATATTTTTAAACTGATCGTGATTTTAGTACACTTTTTTGATTTGCATAAATTAAATTTTAAATTATATAGATATAATTACTAGCTGTATCCTACGTGCTTTACTACGCCACAAACTAAAAAAAAATCATTAGAATAAGAGTAGCACTATCTGTCGAAAGTTGGTCGTACCAACTTTAGAATCCTTGGTGGGCTCATGGACAACTTTGCTAAAGATCATCACATGATCAAATGCATACCTTGTTTACTATTCTACATACAGAGATACAGACAATGATTATTTTTTATATATATTGAAGTTAAGTATAATGCTGTCGTATAATGATGATGAATTGACTTTAGATTTTAAATTTTCTAAAGGCCTAAGATCTTTATATTGTTCTAAAACAAAAATATATAAAGCTAAGATCTTTATTTAAAATTTTAAAATTATTTTCTAATGCAAAACGTAAGAATAATTTGTTTAATAAGTAGGTATAATTAAATTTAATGTCTAATATTACATATATATTATTATAGACGAAGATAGAAAGTTTATCGAATATGTATGTAATTTTCCATATTTTCTTAATTAATAAAAAAAATATCCGCAATAATTGTCACCCTTCATTATATTAAGGAAACATGATATAATTAATATCTTATAACAGGTCAATATTTGTAAACATTTATTTAATTATATAATTTAGTCGTTTTAAAATAATAATTTAAATGACTATTAGTATTCAGAAAACAGATTTAGCAAACACTCAATATCATGGATTCTTTATTTCACTTGAAAAATAAGGATGAGTTCATCTTTAAATAGTTTCCTGTATGTATTTAATATGATTAAAATAAAAAATAATATGAAAAAAAAGCTTTAATTTGATATATAATTCATTAAAAAAAATGAGTGCAAATTATTAACATTAAGTGACTCATTTAAAACAGGCAACCCTGGGCTTGCGGCAGACTGAGAGTTGGCAACCATTGTTTTTCCAATTCCTTATGCGATTTTCTTTCAAATGATGCGGGATTAATAAAGGTGATTGCGGCAGGATTCTTTTAGGCAACCCTAGTGTAATCTATTCTACTATCATGTATCATTCTTAAATAACTTAAGTTTCATTAGAAAATCTCGACCTATAAGTTTTTGCAGCCAAACTCATGCCTTGACTTCATTCGCATGACGATAACTTTTTTAATGAATCGATTTTGATGAAACAAACTATAAACGTTTTACTGAGCAAAGTCATTGCTGAAAGTTAAATCGGTTCAATTTTTGGAGATAAGCGTGATCATACATGCATATAGACAAAGTTTTTTTTTTAATTTATAAAATTGTATCTTGTTCCGTAAACAAACATAAAATTTAAACATTTTTAAAAACTTACTGTCAGTAGGTCTTATTATTGAGCTGAGCTAAGAGAACCTCTTATTCATCAAAAGTGTGTTTCGTTGTAATGCTACTCTTCCTAGACTGTTAAACCTACAGCTAGTTGGTGATAATTGTAATTTTAGTTTTTGAGTAATTGGTCAAAATGTGTCATATAGAGTTAAGCTATGGAACGTTATTAAATTCACGCACACAGGTTAAACTTTAAATAACCTAGGTCGAGGCATTCCGAGTGAAGTGGCGGAACTCAACGCCACGCTTTGTCTCGATACCAAAGCGAAGAAATGGAAATATAAATAAATATTTCATTTCCTCGAGTGGAGATCGAACCCACAACCAATCGCGTTTATAATCACACTTAAGTAATCGTGTATTTTACATAATTATGCTTTTACACGATAACTCACACTTACACGATTTTTTCAAAATAAAATCGCTGGCAAGAAATGCTTGTTATTTGAAATATGATTATTTTTATCTTAATAATATAATTCGTAGGTATGTATCGTATTGATAATAATTATTATTTATATGACAATTGACATCCATAGCAATCTGTTCTTTAGGTCTGTCAAATAAAATATGACAAGAATAAATGTGAAGTAGAGGTCACCTTGAGCTTGGGAAACGAACTGTCAAACTGTTATTGTTGAGGGTCAAGAGAGGGAATTGTGATATATTTGAAAGTGAACGATGTAATCAGTCGTTTGTAACGTATAATTGTTTATTAATTATAATTAAACGACAGAAAACGGAGAGACGTATCACTAGAGGTGGTGATGTGCGCTAGCGCAGGGCGAGTTGTTGATGAATGCACAGTAATCTTTTCTACTATTAATAGTAAGTAAAATTTTTAAAGTTGTTTTTAATTTTAGAATCTGAGGGAGCGTATCAAAACAACTTCTTACTGTTAAAATTATATCTGTTCTTTAATTTAATACTGATGGTTAGCATAAGTAACTATCACTTATGCTATATATCGTTAGAAACTAGTCAGCTTCACGCTGTATCCCGCACACAGCAGGGAAGGCAGAGGGAACCTAGTTTTAAGACGATCCGTTCCCCACTTTTCGCCAAGTTCTGGAGGCATTGCGTATTGAGTGGCGGAATTCAACGCCGCGCTTTGCCTCAACACCAGAGCAAAGAAATGAAAATATAAATATAAATAAATATTTCATTTCTTCGAGTCGGGATGGAACCCACAACCAGTCGATTTTACAGGCACACCTTGTGCCCCTACACCACGTCTGGCCTCTATCGTTAGAAACTCAATTAATAATAATGGAAGATGTTGTATATTTGTTATACTAGCGAGCCGATCGCGCATTGCCTGCTTGCACCACACGATTTATGTACTAATCTGAATTGCTTTAGTATTCTAATACCATTACCAACTAAAGTTTCAGCCAATTCAATAAAATATTTATTTTGAAGCAATGTTGTCGAACATGATACTTATATTGATATAATTTTTTACTTATGAACAGATACAAATAGAACAAACACTAAATATAAACTAAAAATTATACAAATAATTGTTTTGGGTTCCATTAGATTGATAAATGCCCCCAATAACAATTTTTTCTTCTATACAAAAATACAATTATTATTTAATTGGATTTTGTCAAAATGTGAAATGTATAAATGAATCTTATTAAATATTATGAGCTTAAATAATCAGGGTTTTTCAAATTATAATACAAAAAAGAAAATTTTTATTTATATATATGTAAAGTAAGTAAAAGATATTAGTAAATGTTGGCATAATAGAAATGTTATTAAAGGCTCCATTGTAAATTACCATGACAAATAACTTTGCAACCATTAATGTACGCGTGCAAACCAAGTACTCTAAGTGATAGACCACTATGATATTTTGTTGTTTAACAAAAAAAATCTATGAAAGCACAAACATCCAGGTATTTATTTATGTATTTATTAGAATAATTTAAGAACTAAGTATTATATATTAAAAAAAAATTGGGGCCATTGTGATGGAGCAACACAGTGTTACATTTTAAATGCAATTCTTATGGGGACGATACCCACTGGTGGGAATTAATTATTTTTATGTCTGCCTTTGGTAATAAGACATAAATACACAGAGTTCAGTACTGCTACTCAACACGCATACTTCAAAAAATAGATAAGGCACAAGAAACTGAGCTAGCAAGAAACTGACTACAATATTGTCAACATGGTGTAATGTTTTCTGAGCTTTTGAACATTGTTCACCTGGGAAGATCCAAAAGTAATATATAAAATTTTAAAAATCAAATTTGGTGCAGCTTTCTACAGTTAACTTAGGGGCAGCCGCTACTCATCAACCATACTGTACATACTGTTATTTGAGAAATACAGCATGAAGCTATAGGAAAGAAAAATGTTTAAATAACATGTAGAGAAATATGTAGGTATGAAAGTGATAATTTAGGTAGGATTATTTTTATATTTTTTAACTTGAAGATTAATCCACAACTTATTCAGTATTGGTAGATTTTTAAGTAAATCATTACCTTTTTGTTATTATTATAATAACTAATATGTCCCAAGTACACTACATATTAAAATTATTTTTGAACATAATATCTTATAATAAGGAATAAATAAATAAAGTAGCTTTACCTTACCTTGCCATACCTTTTATGTTTTAATTGCCAACAATACAGCAGGGTTTAAAGATTTTAAGTATAAATATTGTCAAATTTAAAATGACTTTACATTTACATTGTATAGGGACCATTTCGAGGAAATTCGTCATAAATAATGAAAAACTTTGTGTATTTTAGATATAGTTACATAACCTTCAATCTTATTTACCTCTCCATTAACAACTTCCGAATGTTACAAATGTTTATTTTATATAGATTGGAGGCATTTTATAAAGTGTTGTTGATTTAAAGTAGCAATAAAAAAAAAACCCTACTACTCTACAATTATTAAATGTGACGTTACTTGAGCTTAGCAATTTAATATAAGTGTGCAATGGTTTTTTTTAATTTCTATATTTTGGATTTTTTCCTTTGGATTTTTCCTTTGTGATGTAAGTTCTCACTTGCCAAATTGTCTTAATTATAGGTACATGGCACTCTATAGGTTTAATTATGGCATTTATCGTAAAAAATGCTAAAACGACGCATAATCTTTTTATTGCGTTGACTTTGGAAGCTTAATCTTATTTGTGCTCCGAGGGACTAGACGTTTTTTTTTTAACTTCAGGGTGTAAAAAAAAGTCTAGTATACCACAAATAGCAGGCATAGGGAAACTAGTTGTAAGACACTGCGATAGCATTTTTTTTTCAAACTTGAGGTTAATGCTGTTAGCCCTGCCTTTTACAGCGACACCGGATGGATAGGGTAGAGGGTACTCTGTCCCTGAAAAATTTACAAGCACTATGTTACTGCTTGAAGTGATGCCGACGGTGGCAATGGCGTCCCCTGTAGAACGCGAACCTTGGCATGCGGTCGTCAAACGGACTGGGAACTCCGTTCCCATTCTTCTTCTTCTTATAGTCCCTCTCCAACTAGTGAAGGTTTGCCTTGTTATCAGATCGAGGAAATGGAAAATATTAAATATTTCATTCCCCCAAGTAAAAATTGAACCCACAATCGTCGCATTTATATTGCACGCTTTTACGCCTGCGCCATGATTGCCTCAAACTGTAGACGTTGATAATAATATCTTTTATTTTCGCGATTAGTAGGTTAGTGTAGTCTAGTCGTGACCACGGACTACCTCTAGATTCGATTTTTAAACTTTGTGTACATATCAAAAATTTTTACAGTTTTTAATTTCTTTACTATTTCTCTATGCATAGTCCAACTATTGTGCCACAAAATCGTAGCATCATAAGTAGAAGAATATATAAGTTAAAAGCGAAATATCAATTTTAGTAGCAGTAGTCAAATATTCAAAGCTGCCCAGGGGGGCAGCTTTGAATACCCCTTCCGGGGTAGCTTTGAACATATATGGGACAGTTATGGACTATCATTAAATTCAATGAAATTACAAGGCTTATAAAACTTTTAAGTAATTTTATTAATAGACTTAACATTAGAAACGATGGAGATCAGATATCAGTAGTATTTTTTTGTACGCTTTTGTGTCTTCAAACAACTAAGTTTTCCCTTCTTTCTGCCATTGCTTGATGCTTTTATCTATGCTAGGCAAGACTTTAGGAAATAGCCTAACCTGTTCTGGTGTTATTATATTTTTAACTGTGTCACAATTGCTCCTAGTGATTTCATTCGTTTTCATAACTGGTGAAGTTAAAGATGCAGAAATATCAGAACATGGTAATACAGATACACAATCAGCAGGAACAATAGAAGATTCTAAAACAATTGTATTATCAGATCTGAAGTTACTGAAAAATTCACATTTACAGATCCTACAGAAGACCGCTATTATCGTAATTTCTATAAAGACTTTTGATTGTTTTGAATTAAAAAATACGACCAAAGTTGATATTTGATATTTATAAAAATATACATCAAGCTAATTATTTCTTATACGTATATATTTTTGTAACATTATGTTCTTTTTACCTATGTTATGTACGCCTCATCATAATTTCAAAATTATGTTAAATGTGCTGATGTTTGTGAATAATTTAATTTACTTTTTCAGAAACAGCCTTAAATGTGAAATGATTGATTTGAAGGATTCATAATATTCTTTGTAAAGTAACTGTAATGATTGCATATTAACTCCTGTACAGTTTTTAAATTAGTTACATATATTATTAATGTAACTAATTTAAAAATGCTAAATGTACAATTGGTAAATATGTAGTTATTATAGAGTACACGTAGAAAGGCTGTTTTTAGGCATTTTTAAACAGATTTATTTCAAACGAACGAACGAACCGAAGAATCTATGTATTTACTTAATATTTTTTGAAGATCAAATCTGTCTTTATGTATGTGTTGAATTAATTTCGACTTAAACTTAACTTGTATTATTTATGAAGGTAACCTTCACTAACAATTCAATTTTGTTTACTCTGAACAATAGTGCTTTAAAAATATATATTTTTATCAACAGTCATATAACCAAGACGTTTCGAATGTCATTCTTTAGCCAAGAATCTTACTAGCGCGATTGCTATATAACATTCGCAGGCAAACTAATGCCTTGAGTTCATTCAAATGCCGATAACTTTCTTTTTAATCAACCGATTTTGATGAAACAAACTTTAAATGTTAAGTTGCAATTGGTGAAACTTTTAAGGAAATCGGTTCAGTACCTTCAGAAAAAACGTGACCATGCAGACAGACAGACAAGAAATAAAAAAAAAAATGCTTTCTATTATTCTTTTTAAATGTCCCTATCTATATCTATTTCATTCAAAATTACTAAATTTACAGACAAAATATTTTTACTGTTTTATTATACAGGGTGGAAGAGGCAGCGCTCCATTTACGGAAACAGCATATAAGGGTAAAATATTTCAAACCTATACCTAAAGAAATTACTCAAGATGCATCAACATTTTGGACGTAGGATTTTTTTTTCATTTCACGATTTTTATCCATACCTCTGTATTTCGTGTGACGCGATTACGTATAGATACCAATTACATAAACACTTACTACTACAAAAATACTACTAAAGGTTAAACTACTTTGAACTTTATCGCCTCGATTTCGGAATGAGCCGTGTGCGGCGATGTTCCTTTGGTAGGTTTATGTGTGCGTGCGTCATCCTTACAAATGGCGTTTTATTTTAAAATGACAATTTTATTATTTATTTTGTTTGAAAAAATAACTTTTTCATTTTTGGAAATTTATTTTTTTCTGATTTATATTAGGCTTTTATAGAGTAGTTAAAACTGTGGTTTGATTTAATGTGGTGCTTACACTTCCACCCTGTATATAGAGATATATTACATACCTATATAATAAAACAGTATATAAGTTATATTATGGGAATTACGAAAATGTATGTTTTAATAATTTTCACTTTCGAAATCTATGTATATACATTATAGGTATATGAAGACACGAACGTAATTCAGCGTATTAAAAAAATTAGTACTAGATATGCGCGATTAATCCAGTTAAAGAGTTTCATTTAAAATGTGTAGACTGATTGACAGACAACAAAGTGATAGTATAAGACTTCCGTTATTTCTTTTGAGGTAAGGAACCTTAAAAATTGATCAAAACCTGTTTACTTTTATGGCAGTTACAATGTGTAAACAGACAGATATATATGTAGAAGATCTAGCCCCCGCTATACTAGGAAAATGTTTTACAAATATCAAATAAAAATGCAAATTTTTGACCACTGAAGAGTTAAATGGGTTCACATGTATATTGATGAGGCCATCGTGGCGCAGGGGTGACTGTAACGCGACGTTTGTGGTTTCAATCTTCACTCGAGCGAATAAATTATTATTTTCATAATATTTTAATTTATTCGCTCTGACGCCAATGCAAAAAGTCCGGCGTTGAGTTTCGGCGTTCAACTGTTACCGATAACTGATAACTGACTAACTGAAAGTCACTATTCTCACAACCGTGCCCAGTCTACCCTATATACAATGTAAGAAAAAGAATGTCTGCTTCGTGTTGCGCTTTTAGTTGGATCAAATTATATGAGCTTAGTAGTCACAGTAAAAGGCGTAAACAGTGCGTGCTTCAGTGGTACACGCTTGAACGACACCTTTGTATGAGGACCGGTCTGTAGTAGATGCTGACACAAAGGCAGCCGCGGCCACGCTGGCGTGACACCGGCGCGCTATATAGAAAGGACGCGCGCGCGGCTGCACACTCGCCGTCCGCCGCTACACTCCGCACCCACCGCACAGACATGCACAAGCTACTCGCGCGCGACTGCAGCGACTACCGCAAGGTGCACGACCGCGGCGTTTTCGACAAGGTGGCGCTACCTACCTCATGTTCACTTTGTTTACACTCTTCTTTGCGTCAATTCGTTTAGTGCGTAGTTACACTGTGTCAAAGATGTAGAGCATCCCTAACTATAGTAGTAAGTCTATATACTTACAAGGTAGACGTTTACGTGGTGTGTCTCAGAGGCAGATGGCGGTGGAGCGGCGCGAGACGCAGGCGCAGGACGCACAGGAGGCGCAGCAGCCGGCCGACGCGGTGCCCGCGACCGACGTGCTCGTGCTAACTCTTAATCATGGAGAACACCAGGACGCTACGCTTTACAAGTAACTAGTTCATGAGAAAATTGATTGTAGTCTTTAAATTATTTATTGTTCGAATTATCATTGCAATAACTAAACTTTTACAGATTTGAAAAGGGCTGTCGGTTGCAGTTCAGTCCGGGTCCGAGTCTTCTCGGGCGCAAGGTGTTCCTCTACACAAACTATGTAGTATCCGAGACCTGTAAGTATTTACACATTAAGTCGTCGCATTGTGAGTGATGGATGAACACTGAGTGAGTATTATTATGTGTGCAGCGGAGGAGAAGGGAGAGTCAGCAGAGTTCGCGCGCAACCTGTACTACGGGCTGGAGTGGCGCCATGGTGAGCCCGCAGGCAAGCATGACGAGCCCCTTGGTTGCGGCCTGCTCGTGACGGACGAGGACGCGCATTGCGAGCTGCGCCTCGCTCGTGCCGGCGTCTACCACTACTACTGGGTGTACGACAGCCCCGAGGCGCGCGTCGGCCCGCAAGGCTCCGGCTGGTTTCACGTGGCGCCCTCTCTGCGCGCTGGTGGCCACGACGTGCCGCTGCATGCCGTCATGTGTCAGACCGTGCTGGCCAAGTGCCTCGGCCCGCTGTCGCGTTGGCCGCGCACACTGCGCGTGGCGCACGAAGCCGGCTACAATATGCTGCACTTCACGCCCGTGCAGCAGCTAGGCGGCTCTGGCTCCAGCTACAGCATCGCCGATCAGCTGCGCGTCGACCCACGCTACGCCGATCCCACCACAGGCCGCGACCCCACGCTCGCAGACGTTGAAGCCGTCGTCGCTACTATGCGCAGCGACTGGGGCATGCTGTCCATCTGCGACGTTGTGCTCAACCACACCGCAAACGAAACACCGTGGCTGGCCGAACACCCCGAGGCCACCTACAACTGCCTAGACTGCCCACATTTGCGGCCCGCTGCGCTGCTGGACGCACTGCTGGCGCGCCTCAGCGAAGACGTGGCGCGTGGCATGCTCGAGCCCGCCGTGCCGCGCCGCCTCGTGCTAGCCGAGCACGTGGACGCGCTGCGCCACGAGTTGCTGTCGCGCCGCCTGCCCGCCGCGCGCCTTCACGAGCTCTACCAGTGCGACGTGGACGCGCTCGTGCAGCGCTTCTGCCGCCTGGCACGCGCGCGCGTGCCTCCCCCGACCCTCGCGCCTTCTGGGGAACCCGCCCCCGCGCTCGCCCTGCTGCCCGACCCGCAGCGCCGCCGCCTCGCCGCCGCTGTGGACATGGAGCTGGCGCTGCGCCTCTACAACGTGCACCGCGCCGACTGCTACGACGAGGAAGCGCGCGTGCGGCGTTGCGGGGAGGCACTGCGCGTGGCACTGGAGCAGCTCAACGCGGCCGCTGCTGACACCGCGGGTGAGCACCTGCGCGCTGCCGTCGACAACTGCGCCGCCGCCGTGCGCTACGAGCGTCTACAGGAGGACGGGCCGCGCCTGGAGGAGGTCTCTGCGCGCCACCCGCTTGTGCCGCGCTACTTCACGCTGCCCGAGCCCGTGCCAGCCGCGGCCGAGATGGAGGCGCTGGTGTACGGTGCCACGGGCCGCCTCGTGATGGCGCATAATGGCTGGGTGATGGATGCCGACCCGCTGCAGGACTTCGCAGCGCGCGCGCTGGACGGCCGCGTGTACCTGCGCCGCGAGCTGCTGGCCTGGGGTGACAGCGTCAAACTGCGCTACGGTGACGCGCCCGCCGACAGTGCCTTCCTATGGGCGCGCATGCGCGAGTACGTGGAGCGCACGGCCGAGGTGTTTGACGGCCTGCGCCTCGACAACTGCCACTCCACGCCGCTTCACGTGGCCGAGTACCTGCTGGACTGCGCTCGCGCCGTCCGGCCCGACCTGTACGTGGTGGCCGAGCTGTTCACCAATTCCGACCACGTCGACAACATCTTCGTCAACCGCCTCGGTATCACGGCGCTTATCCGCGAGGCGCAGAGCGCGTGGGACGCGCGCGAACAGGGCCGCCTGCTACACCGCTTCGGGGGGCGGCCCGCCGGCGCCTTCCTGTTGCCATCTCGCCGGCCCGCAAGGCCTACCGTTGCACCCGCGCTGCTGCTCGACCTCACGCACGACAACCCTTCGCCCATCGCGCGCCGCTCTGTGTTCGACCTGCTCCCCACCGCTGCACTCGTGAGTATGGCGTGCGGTGGGGCCGGCAGCACGCGCGGTTACGACGAGCTTGTGCCGCACCACGTGCACGTCGTGCACGAAGACCGTCTCTACGCTGAGTGGGGTGACGCCGAGCCTGCTGTGGACGCCGGCGCCGGCCTGCTGGCGGCGCGCCGCGCGCTTTCTGAACTGCACCGCGAGCTGGCTGAGCAGGGCTATGACGAAGTATATGTGGATCAGATGGACGACGACGTGGTGGCCGTGACGCGCCACCACCCGCGTTCGCGCCGCTCTGTCGTACTGCTGGCCGTCACCGCCTTCCGCGCGCCCGAACCTGCATGCACCGGCCGCGCAGTGCCTCCGCTGCGCTTCGAAGGCCGCCTGGAAGAGGTCGCTCTGGAGGCTGCTCTGCACCACCGCGAGGGCCCACCTTGTCGCGCGCCCTCCGCTCTCCCGCGTCATCCTGACCTCATCATCGGCCTGCGCGAGTACACAGCAAGCGTGCGCCGCGCACTTCCGCCAGAGCGCTCCGCCTTCGTAGCGGCCGTGCGCCGCGACGGCGCCGCCACCGTGGTAGAGTTGCGCGCGCTGCCGCCCGGCGCCGTGCTGGCACTGCGCGTGGCACCGCACGCCGAGCAGGAGGCCGCGCTGTGTGAACTGCACGCCGCGCTGGACGCCGCACGTGCTGGCCGCGACGCCTACGCGCTGGAGCCAGCACTGGCCGCACTGGACCTAGCCGACTTCAACACGCTGCTCTACTGCTGCGAGGCGGAGGAGCGCGAACGCTGCGGTGGTGGCGTGTACGAGGTGCCGGGACGCGGTGCACTGCCATATGCAGGGCTGGCAGGCGTGGCCGCGCTGCTGGCCGAAGCGGAACCGGACGCGTTGGGGCACGCGCTCTGCGACAATCTGCGCGCAGGGGACTGGCTGGCGCAATATACGACGGCGCGGCTGGCGAAGGTGGGCCGGCTGGCGGGTGTGCGCGCGCGCTACGAAGCGGCGCTGCGGCCGGCGGCGCGCGTGGCGCGTTTCCTGGCGCCGGCGTACACGGCGGCTGTGCTGCGCGCGCTGCAGGCAGCGGTGGAGCGCGCGGCGCTGACGAGGCTAGCGGCGGGGCGTGGCACGATGCGGCGCGCGCTGCTGCTCACGAGTGTGCAGCTGACGGCGCGCGTGCTGTCGGCGCCGCTGCCGCTGCCCGCAGCGGGTGGTGCGGGCGCGGGTGAAGCGTGCTCAGCGCCGGCGTCGCTGTCGGCGGGACTGCCGCACTTCACCGTGGGCTACATGCGATGTTGGGGACGCGACACCTTCATCTCCCTGCGCGGCCTGTATCTGCTGACGGGCCGATTTGAGGTACTAACTTTAGTTGCATACTAGATTATTGCATTTTATTGTAAGGAATAAAGAACACCTTTACATAATATATAGGCTAGAGCTATGAAGGTTCTTTGAATTATTATCATTTTCTCTCGCCGACTTACATATTTGACGCGATAAGACATCAGTCGTCTTTCCCCGGTCTATACTTTTTATTAAAATTGTAATTTGATAGTACAACTATCAATCTATCTCTGTCTTTGATATTTTGTTATTTTTATTTTACTGCCCTGTCTTTATGTTGTGTGTTATATAGATGCTACATATTTTTGGTCCATTATATGGTAAAACTGTTTACTAAGCAAAAATTTACTTTCTACAATGGCGAAGATAATTTAAAATACAAGAAAGAAATTGAACTGGTCCCTGTTTGCGTTAGTGATACTGCAATAAAAAAACTCAGACCGCTCAGTTTCTACAGTAATAATCTTTCCAAATTTTCAGTGGATTATCATGAAATCTTGAATCCTGTTCAATGTCGTTAGAAAAATTGAAATTCCATCAGAAAGCTATCTTTTGATTTTTGATTCTTCCAATTACGATTTACCAGTTTGTGATGGTCGCTCCATAATGAAAAGGTTTCCTCACTTTAAACTTCTTGGAGTTGGACTCGCTAATACCTTCGTTTCGACGGAAACGGAGAATACTGTACAAGCTAGAGCAGTTACATGTTCTACGGAACCCATTCTTTTTGTCATTTCCTGCAAAAGCAGTTTCTGTACTTCTCTTGCTACAGGTTCTCCTACAGCAACTGAAGTAACTTTGGAAATTTGCGGCGGTCCGCCGAGTGAGCGATGAGTTTGCTAATTGTGCAATATTTATCGCCAGAAATTTTTCTACCTCAGGGCTACCTCCAAAGGTCGACTAAGGTAGTGGATATTTCTGGACCTCAAAATGGGCCAAAATTGCCTCCTCACTTCATTGTCATCGGAAAATTTCCTTCCCCTTAAGTCTTTTTTTAAATTGGGGAACAAATGAAAATCATTAGTGGCCAGATCTGGACTGTAAAGTGGGTGCACTAGTGATTCGAAGCCGTGCGTGCAGAGCAGTCATTGCAACTCTGCTCTTGTGAACTGATGCGTTGTCTTGCAACAGCAACACATCCTTAGCCGACTTTCCTCGACCTTTTTTTTATGGCCTCCTTTAATTTGTTTAGTATCGATGCGTAGTATTCTCCGGTTATGTTGCTTACCTTTTTTTTGTATTCAATCAGTATTATCCCCTCACAACCCCAAAAAACAGTAGCCATCAACTTTCCAAACGATTGTGACACCTTGAATTACTTTGGGGATGGTGTGCCCTTTTTTATGCAATTGCATGGACTCCTGTTTTGACTCAGGCTCAAAGTGATGGACCCATGTCGCCCATGATCCAGTAAAAATCCGTTCCAAAATCTGTGCCGGTCCATCTCCACACAACTCCAAAAATTGCTTTGAAACATTGACGCGCTGCTGTTTCTGAAGCGGTGTGAGCATTCGTGTTTGTTAAACAAACAAATCTCCCGCTTTATTATATTAGTATAGATTAGTATAGATATCATTTATTTTGTTATATTTCTTTTTTATAACAATGTGAAAATATTTTTATAATTTTTTTTAAGTGTTATCCCACATTTAGGGAACATAAGTTGTAACAAACGTCTTTCGACGAGCTTTTGATATGTATGTGGCAAATTGTCGCAGGACGCACGCAACCACATCTTGGCGTTCGCGGCGTGTCTGCGGCACGGCCTCATCCCCAACCTGCTGGACGGCGGCCGCGGCGCTCGCTACAACTGCCGCGACGCCGTCTGGTGGTGGCTACTGGCGCTGCAGCAGTACTGCACCACCGCGCCCGCCGGGCACGCCATACTGCACGAGCCCGTACACCGCCTCTACCCGCGGGACGACGATCCGCCCGCCGATCCGCCCACGCCGCAGCCGCTGCACGACGTCGTGCAGGAGGCGCTCGATGTGCACTTTCAGGGACTCGTGTTCCGCGAGCGCAACGCCGGCCGCAACATCGACGCGCACATGTCAGACCGCGGCTTCAACGTGCAGATCGGCGTCGACCCCGAGACGGGTTTTCCTTTCGGAGGCAACGACGCCAACTGCGGTACCTGGATGGATAAGATGGGCTCCTCCGAGGCGGCTGGCACGCGCGGGCGGCCCGCCACGCCGCGTGACGGCAGCGCCGTGGAGCTTGTGGCGCTGGCCTACAGCGCGGCGGCCTGGCTCGCGGCGCAGCACCGCGCCGGCCGCTACCCTTACCCCGGCGTGGCGCGACGCCACCGCGACGGCGCGCTCACAGCTTGGACATTCGCGCAGTGGGCCGAGCGCGTGCGCCGTGCCTTCGAGCGCCACTTCTGGGTGCCACCCGCGCCCGCCGCCACCGACAGCCGCCCCGACCTCGTCCACCGCCGCGCCATCTACAAGGACTCGCACGGCGCCGCTCGGGCCTGGCCCGACTACCAGCTGCGCTGCAACTACGTCCTGGCCATGGCCGTGGCCCCCGACTTGTTTGACCCGCGCCACGCCTGGCTCGCACTTGACACCGCCGAGCGCCTGCTGCTAGGCCCGCTCGGCATGAAGACGCTCGACCCCGCCGACTGGGCCTACCGCGGCGACTACGACAACTCCAACAACAGTGACGACCCTGCCGTCGCGCACGGCTTCAACTACCACCAGGGCCCCGAGTGGGTATGGCCCATCGGCTTCTACCTGCGCGCGCGCCTCGCCTTCGCACACGAAAACGGCAAATACGCCAAGACCGTCGCAGCTGCCTACGCAGTGCTTGCGCCACACTTGCGCGAAATACAGACCTCGCCCTGGGCTGGCCTGCCCGAGCTCACCAACGCCGGCGGCGCCTATTGTACCGACTCCTGCCGCACGCAGGCCTGGAGCTCCGCCACCGTGCTTGAAGCCTTGTACGACCTTGAGGCCGCGCGCCGCACCCGCCCTTTGCCTGCCGACTGACGCCCCGTGCGCGGTCGGCCGCGCCGCCTGCGCCACGCTGCCCCACCCCCCTCGCGCGCCCCTATCTACTCTGAGCCCTACGAGTGCGCGCCCCCCGCCCCCGCCGCTTCGCGCCGCGCCGCCCTGCGCCGCCTGCTGGTGCGCCGCCCGCGCGCTGCTCGCCCCGCGCGCCCCGCCGCCGCCCGCCTGCTACCGGCCGCGGGCGCTGGCGCCCTCGCCACCGTTGTATACAGTGACCGTTACTTCCGTTACGGCCTGCCGTTGCGCTCTGCCCCAGCCGCGACACAACACCACCACGCGCCGCTGCGCCCCGCTTGCCCACTCCCGGCGCCCACGCAGCGCGCCGGCGTGCTGCTGGAAGCAGCCACAACCGCCCCCCTCTCCTCGCCGCGCTACGCCGTGCTGCGCCGCGCGCGCCGCGACCTGCCGCGCGTGTTCGAGGCGGGCGAGGCGGCGCTGGGCGCGTACCCGGCGCGCCGTCTTCCGCCCGACTACAGGCAGGCGGCGTCCGTGGCGCTGCGCCCGGAGCTGTGGCAGCGCGAGTGGGCGCCGCGCGAAGCGGGCGGTCGCGACAGTGAGCAGGCTGAGTACAACGAACCACCCTCACCGGAGTTCGCGCGCGCCGACACGGTCACGGACGCGGAGGCAGAGGCCGATGCGGAGGCGGAGTCGTCCCGGTCAGCGAGCGCGGCCTCAGAAGTACAAGAAACGATGGTGTCAACTGGCGCGCTCAAGGACTTGCACGTGACGATGGTGAACGAGACCCGCGCGGTGCCCGACAAGGCGGTGGCGGAGGTGGCGGTGGCGGCGCGCAAGGTGCTCAACATGGAGCGCTACAACAAGGGCGCGCGGGCGGTGCGTGTGAGAGGAGGGCGGAGGGGGGGCTCGCGCGCACAACGCGCGGCCGTGCGCGCGCTGCTGGCGCTGAGTGGTGCGTTCTACGCGGTGGCGCTGCTCGCGTTTTACTTCCTGAGCCTTGCGTGACGACACTCCTCATGTGCCATATTAGCGTGTACTAGAAAAATTTAGTTCAAAGTGAATCTTCTAGATTTATTTTTTTATAGATATATGTCCATTAA
Source organism: Heliconius himera (assembly GCA_021202915.1). Lineage (NCBI taxonomy): Eukaryota > Metazoa > Arthropoda > Insecta > Lepidoptera > Nymphalidae > Heliconius > Heliconius himera. The sequence continues at coordinate 893,183 of JAJHJA010000276.1, read as the reverse complement.
AATGTTACATTTTAACACAGTGCTCTTGTAGTCGTAGTACTATCGTTCGTTATACACTTAGCGCATATTAAACTTACTTAGCTTCAGTCTGCATCCCGAGCGGGATAGTCAGAGAGAACGGAGCGCCAAACACTACGGTATATTAAAGCCGCTCGAAGCGCAGCTATATGTATCATTAATGTTTACAGCACACCTTCCAATAAGTACAACAATGAAATTAAATACATGTTTAAATTTGTAATATATTATTTATGTATACATTTTAAAATCGTTAATTATAAATTAGATTAATTATGTAAGTTTTGAAATATATTGTTAATTATTGACTTTTTTTACTATATTTTATTATTATATTTACAAATAAATGTTTTTCTCATAATAGTAGATAATTTTTATTTTTTATTACATTACCAAAAAACACGTGTTTATTTCTAGCTCTTCAACATATTCTTTATAAAGTATTTGGAATGCAACCTCTAGCTTTAATAGTGTATTCGAAATGTCATATAAATCATTAACATTAAAAATATTTACTAAATAGCAGTCTCTCTTGCCAGACTGAAATTCTTAGTAATTATCTTTCGGTAACGGTAAACGGTAAAAATCTCCCTACAGAGATGCTAACAACATAAATAAGTTGTAACAAGCGTATAAGAATTTCGACGTAACTTGATGAGAACGTATGGCTTAGTGGTGCGAGCGCCTGGTCGGTTTCCAGGAGGCGCGGTTTGGAGTCCCGCTACGTCCAAATTTTTATACGTTTTCTAAATAAGTATAGTTATGGATCCTTAATAATCGATTACAGTAATACGTTATTTGTTAATTTTAACAAATAATAAATTATTTGTTAATTTTAATTAGGTTTAAGTACTTTACCATACTTATTAGTGTATATATTTACAGTCTAAAAAAAGAAAATATCAATTAATTACTGAAAAAATAAAAAGAATTGAAACCGAAAATAAAGACAAACAGAATTACAATATTTCTTTTAAATTAAAAATATTATACGCTATAAAATTAATTCAAAATCAAAATTCAGTCGAAATAAAACAAAATGTTATTCGTTATTAATATCTAATAATTATTTAGGTTTAGAGGTTTAGCTATCGGCTTAGGTTTAGAGCAGTGGCTCCCAACCAGTGGTCCGCGGACCACCAGTGGTCCGCAGAAGCCTAAATATGGTCCGCGAACGATTTTAATTTTATTACTGGGGATGGTGAGGCGAAGTTTCTTTTTAATTATCACAGTTAATTTTTATTACACCTACATGCATAGTGGTCCGTGCTACCAAGAATGACATAAAAGTGGTCCTTGATCAAGAAAAGGTTGGGAACCCCTGGTTTAGAGGAATGCTGATTTACTCATTTGGTCGGAGGATTACCTACTACCTTTCACTCCGCGACGTGCCTAGCTGGCTGCCGCCGCGCCGCTAGGGTTATGGAAGAACCCCTTGGCTCCTCGGCCTGTAGTGGTCGAGGAGGACCACCGTGAGGGATAGGTTACAATTGTAATATTTTTTTATAAGGTTACAAAGTTTAAAAACGTTTAAAATTTGTAATCATATATTAAAATAATAAGACAGTAAAAATATTTTGTCTGTACATTTAGTAATTTTGACTAAAATGGATAGAGGGACACTTAAAAAGAATAATAGAAAGCAAAAAGATTTTTTGAATTTCTTGTCTGTCTGTCTGTCGACATATTTTTGTTCACATTTTTCTCTGAAAGTACCGAATCGGTTCTCTGAACCGATTTATTTGAAAATTTCACCAATTGCTTTGTTTTAACTCAACTTAACTACTAAAGTTTAGTTCATCAAAATCGGTTCATTAAAAAAAAGTTATCGTCATTTGAAAGAAGTCGTAATTAATTCAACACAGAGATAAATACAAAGATTTTCTGATTGGTTCGTTCATATAATATATGTAACTAATTTAAAAACTGTACAGGAGTTAATATGCAATTATTACAGTTATTTTACAAAGAATATTATGAATCCTTCAAATCAATAATTTAACATACAAGGCTGTTTCTAAATGAGTACATTAAATTATTTACTGACATCAGCACATTTAACAGAGTAAATTATATAGGTAAAAAGAACATAAAGTTACAAAAATATATACGTGTAATAAATAATTAGCTTTATGTATATTTTATAAATATCAAATATCAACAATGGTCGTATTTTTTTATTTAAAACAGTTAAAAATTCTTTGACGACAATGTCGTAAAAAAATCATATTAGAAGTCATTATAGTTGTCAATCAATTCTGCTTATTAAATCAATAATCATGTATTTTAAGAGGGCGAAGCCGTGGGCGAGTCGCTAGTCTCTATAAATAATAAAAGGATAGAAAAGTCAATTCTGTACATGAAAGATATAAAAAAAATAAAAATTAGGTCGATTAATATATCCATTATAGAACCTAAAAAACCACTCAGCAGAATTCTTGTCTGTCTGTCTGTCTGTCGGATTGTTTGTTCGTCAATCACGCAAAAACTACCAGACAGAAATTGATGAATTTTTGCATGGTATTAGCCTAGGGTCCCAAGGTACATTTTTTTTGGGTTTTATTCCGAATTTCATTATAGTTTTATTAAAAAAAAATAAAAACTGAAAAATGTAAATTACTTAAAATACCGATAACTACTGTATGAAATTCAATTATTTTTAGCATGGTAATAGTTCAAAGCCTAATGCAATTTATACAATAGTTTTTATCATGGAGTATAAAGAAATTTTACCAGAAAAAATAACATAATTATATTTTTTAATAAAAAAAATCGACTTCTTCAATTTCAACCGGATTTCATACTCTGAATTTAACCAAACTTTCACCAAACTATCCTTTATGTGTACCCTTTCTAATAAAAACAGAATCATTAAAATCGGTCGAGTTGATATTTAGATATTCGTCCATTTGTCGCGCACATACATAATGTAAATTTGAGATTTATATGATTTTCTCATAGATACCATTGTCGGAAATCAACTAAATTAAAATACGACTATACGGGACACACTAGCTTCCAAATAAAAAAAGAATCATCAAAATCGGTTCACACAGTCAAAAGTTCTGAGGTAAGGATAAAAAATACAGTCGAATTGATGAGCTCCTCTTTTAAGAAATCGGTTAATAGAAATCTGACATAATTAAAATACGATTATTTTATTTAACCACAATTAAAAAGAAAAAAGTAAATTGTCGCACAGGGGCACAAAGTGTAACTGTAAACCGGTTGTGGGTTCGATTCCCACCTGAGGAAACGAAATATTTATTTAAATTTTTATTTCCATTTCATCGCTCTGGTGTCGAGGCAAAGTGTGGCGTTGAGTTTCACTACTCACGGCACGCAATGCCTACAGAATTCCGCGGAAAGTAGGAAACAGAGTGTCTTAACACTAGGTTCCCTCTGCCTACCCTGCTGCGTGTAGGATACAGCGTGAAGCTGAAAAAAGAAGTACAATTAATAGTTGTTTAGTCTACCATAATTATTATTTTAAACGTCAACGTTGGTGACATTAACAAAAATAATAAAGTAGGTATATTTGTCGGGACTAGCTCAAATGGCGATATCTACAATAAAAAGTATATGTATTTGGAAAGTAGATTCTGATTGTGAGTTCATAGTTTATAAAAGTTTATATTGTGTTTAGATGACAACGTAATGACAATACATTTTAATCATTGACAAGTACGTTGCATTCATTTACAGTAGATATATTTCTCGAGAATACTTTCTCAAGACTTTATATATAAAAAATACATTAAATAACCATGTTAAGGAAGTATCAAATATATTTAATGAATTAAACTTAATGTCATCTTATGTTATTTGTTAAAATAGCGTGAAGCTGATTAAACTTAATGTTATATTGAAAACAAATGAATTGTATGTAAATTTATTAATACGTTTCAAGTATGAAAAAAAGAATAAAATGCAATATAATTGCGTTTCTTCTTTTCTTTCCAATATTTTATATTTTTATTATTTATATCGATATATCAAGGACGTAAAAGCGGGAACAGAGCCATGCCTTCTTAGTACAAAGTAACCTCTAAAATATATATTTGCGAGTTATAGTTAAAGAATAAAAAGAATGTGTGATTCCTCTATAGAATATATTATTCTACATTGTATCATAAAAACAGGTTTAAACAGTGCATATGAAGGTATCCTCCTGTAGTATAGCTATTTTCAATTACTATCAACACTACAATGTCAATACTATGCGGTATTATAGTGTAATTTAAAACATTTTGATTATTTTCCCGCCATTATGATGAAAAAATATTTTATGTACAAGATAAGAATGTATAAGAATGTTGGTAGTTTTTCAAAAGGCATAAGAATTAAAAATTGCCTAAAATATGCTTTCTTCGCAAATAACTATTGGTATCTTTTAACCTAAAAATCACTAGACATATTAAATATGCTCAATTATACAGAGTTTTTTTTGTCAGCACCACTTTAAATAAAACCACAGTTTTAACTACTCTATTAAAGCCAACAACAATAATAAAAAAAACCCAAAAAATAAAAAAGATTCTTTTTTCAAACAAAATAAATAATAAAATTATCGTTGTAAAATAAAATACAATTTGTCAAGAACGAGAGAAAGAGAAATGTAATATCTTCCATGTACAGACACCGATGAGTTAGGATTTTATTGTAAGTATCGATAAGTTGTGTTTTTATTTCGAACATTCAATTGAAGATTCTTATGGGAGGTACGAAAATGCGAAAAGTTATTAAAGTTATTAAAACTTTCTCACTAACAATCTTCATTGCGTTGCAAGCATACATTATAGGTATATCAAAACACGAACATAATTCAGTGTGTTAATTAAATAATTCTGTGGTTTAAGCGGGCGAAGCCGCGAGCGGGTCGCTAGTCTTATATAAAATTTACTACAATTGTGAAACAAATAGTATTTAAATCCCGGCTTAGTATTAGTGATCAAAACTTTTTTAGAAATGATAGAATACCAGTCTACTAAGAATTAGTTATTAAATTTTTTAAAAATATTTTTGTACACATTTCTTTTGATAAACAGTTTACACAATTTTTGTTTCATATTACTTTTATATAGGAACTTAATAAAAATATTTTTTCAATGCATTTTTTATTTCGATTTTTTAATGAAAATAGCTAATCTCTATATATAATAAGACAGTAAAAATATTTTGTCTGTACATTTAGTAATTTTGACTGAAATGGATAGAGGGACACTTAAAAAGACTAATAGAAAGCAAAAAGATTTTTTTTGAATTTCTTGTCTGTCTGTCTGTCTGTCTGTCTGTCTGTCTGTCTGTCTGTCTGTCTGTCGACATATTGTTGTCCGCATTTTTCTCTGAAACTACTGAACCGATTTACTTGAAAATTTCACCAATTGCTTTGTTTTAACTCAATTTAGGTTCTAAAGTTTGGTTCATCAAAATCGGTTCATTAAAAAAAAAGTTATCGTCATTTGAATGAACTCAAGGCATTAGCTTGCCAGCGAATGTTATATAAAAATCGCGCTGGTATGACCCTGGCTAAAGAATGACATTCGAAACGTCTTGATTATATGACTGTTGATAAAAATATATATTTTTGAAGCACTATTATACAATATTTTATACAATAAAGTAAACAATGCCAGTCGTGGCGCAGCGGCAAGAAGTGTGACTGTAAAACCAACTGGTTGTGGGTTCGATCCCCACTCGAGGAGATGAAATATTAACTTAAATTTATATTTCCATTTCTTCGTTCTGGTGGCGAGGTTAAGCGCGGCGTTGAGTTCTGCCACTCAACAAGCAATGCCTCCAGAATTCGGCAGAAAGTGGGGAACGGAGTGCCTTAACACTAGGTTCCCTCTGCCTACCCTGCTATGTGCGGGATACAGCGTGAAGCTGATTTATTTATTTTAAGTAAACAAAATTGAATTGTTAGTAGAGATTACCTTCATAAATCGTAACAGTAAAGTTTAAATCGTAATTAATTCAACACAGAGATAAAGAACGATTTGATCTTCAAAGAAATATCAAGTAAATACATAGATTTTTTGGTTCGTTCGTTCGTTTGAAATAAATCTATATAAAAATGCCTAAAAACATCCTTTCTACGTGTACTCTGTAATAACTACATATTTACCAATTATTCATTTATCTAATAATATGCAAACAGGAGTTAATATGCAAACATTACAGTTATTTTACAAAGAATATTATGAATCCTTAACCAAATTAATAATTTTACATTTAAGACTGTTTCTGAAGCAGTACAATTATTAAGTGACATCAGCACATTTAACAGAGCTTTAAAAAACATAACATAGGTAAAAAGAACGTAATGTTAATAAATAATTAGCTTTATGTATATTTTATGAATATCAAATATCGACATTGGTCATATTTTTTAGTTCGAAACAATCAAAAATTCTTACAGAAGTTACGATAATGTCGTAAAAAAAATCATAATAGAATATTACAGATTAAAGTAACAAAAAATCATATTAGAAGTCATTATAGTTGTCTTTATATTATATATGTTGTTGTATGTTGTCTTTATATTTGTTTGTCATTCTATTATAGGGTGTGAGGCCAGTCGTGGCGCAGCGGCACGAGGTGTGACTGCAAAACCGACTGGTTGTGGGTTCGATCCCCACTCGAGGAGATGAAATATTTACTTAAATTTATATTTCCATTTCTTCGCTCTGATGTCGAGGTTAAGCGCGGCGTTGAGTTCTGCCACTCAACACGCAATGCCTCCAGAATTCGGCAGAAAGTGGGGAACGGAGTGTCTTAACACTAAGTTCCCTCTGCCTACCCTGCTGTGTGCGGGATACAGCGTGAAGCTGATTTATTTATTTATTTTATTTTATTATAGTTGTCAATCAATTCTGCTTAAATCAATAATCATGTATTTTAAGCGGGCGAAGCCGTGGGCGGGCCGCTAGTAGTCTATAAAACAAAAATTATTGCCAATTTAAAAAATATGATTTTTTACTAGTACCTATTTAGCACACTAGGTTTATACCTCTGAATACACTTCGAGCTACCGTGCTGCAATATGACTGTTCCCCAGTGTTATTTTACAAAATAGTATGTAAAAAAAATTAGACCACATATATTGAATTTTAAAAACATCCTATCCTATATCCATCCATCCCCATGAAATAAGTATGCCAGTTCACGTAAGGAAGTTATGACGTCGCGACGTATGGTATTTTGACAATTTGCAAAGCTGATCTTAAATTCGAAGTACCTATTTATGGATCTGACTAGTTGTCAATCATCCTATTGAGCGTTTATCGTACGTTAGATATATGCAATCAATTACCTACGCTTTGCGCTGTTATTTGTTATAAATGAGAGTCAGTGTAGTATTTACTTTTAGTGAACTTTGAACGCGAGGACGTCGTTTTTACTGACTGTTTCATCAATTCAATTATATTTTTTGAATATGGCGGTAAATAATAAAATCCGTGAATAGTACATAAGTAATTTTTTTGGTGTTGATAAATCTTTCGTTTGTCATTAAATTAAAATTTTCACTGCATCTATTTACCTCACCATCACCTCCACACACAACCCTCTGTGTTATAGATATAGAGGAGCTACAGGTGCCTTTGAGGGGGAAATAGGGCAAGTTTTTAGTAATATAATTTAAGTAAATATTTCACTCCTTCGAGTGGAGATCGAACCCACAACCAGTCGGTTTTACAGTCACACTCTGTGCATATATATATATATATATATATATATATATATATATATATATATATATATATATATATATATATATATAAATATAGACGATGTGTTTAATATATGTATATATATAAAACATACATAACATATCGTCTATATGAGACTACACTATTTGGGAAGGGATACTGTGTAATTGCAGTAAGTGATATGTATCACCGCAATTCTGACACAGCAATATGGCTATTTTTTTTCTCCCTGGTAATCAGTGCGGTTAGTACGTAAGGTAGTTCTTCGCATATTTGATTGACTACGACGGCCTAAGTCAAGTCATGTTCTTCTCGTCATCGCAAATTGTAATCAATCAAATTGAAAAAAGTTCTCGCGCACTAAGCGGTAAAATGTCTACAAAGGAAAATAGAACGGAACTTGAAATATCACTATCCTAAAGGATCACCGAAGTAAAGAAAGTTTTTGCGCATGTTCCGGTAACAGACACTCACAAATGTAAAAGGATGCACTCTCTGTCCTATGACGAATCGATCGACATTAGGATGATTTGAATTTCAATTTATATTTGTTGGTTTTTGAAATGTGAAGTATTATGATTGCGTCCATAAATTTAATTTGTAACAAAACTTAAGATTTATCAAATTACATAAAAATAATCTGTTAACCAAAATTAAATATAGTTTTTACCTCCTAAAAATTAATATGTGGAAAGATATAATTATTCTAATTAGTTATTTATTTTTAACTATTCTTTCAATTTTAATTAGATTTTTGAACGACGGGACGAATATTTTCATGTTTGTCATTCAAAACATGAAGAAAAAAATTTAAGCTTACTTTTAAATTGAATTTGATTTCTGAACGACAGGACGAACATCAAATGTTTGACATGTAGAAATAGTTTCTATGGGAAAACTAAATTGTTGTTTTTACTATATTCCTAACATTTTTTTCATATTTACTCACGTTTTAAACCTTCTCTGGACTTCCACAATTAATTCAAAACCAAAATAACTATAACTATATTAGATTAACGTATATTCCCCACTTTCCACCAAGTTCTGGAGACATTGTGTGTTGAGTGACGGAACTCAACGCCGCGCTTTCGACACCAGAGCGAAGAAATGAAAATATAAATTGAAATAAATATTTCATTTCCTCGAGTGAGGATCGAACCAACAACCAGTCAATGTTACAGTCACACTTTGTACCCCTGCGCCACGACTGGCCTCAAATGTTTAATGTATTTAATAATTGTTCCTTATAAGATATCATTCCATAGAAAATTACCTAGGGAAAAAAACACTATACTGTTATAGATCTAGAGAGATAGAGTTAGTATAATTTACTCATAATTATATTAATTACGGTATTACTTCTAAATATCGACTTCGGATTCATTTCATAAGAGACGACAAGGAAAGTTTTGTATTGAAGTATTGTAAATGTAAATAATATAACCCTTGAATTGTAAATAGAAAAAAAAAATTGCACACAAGACGAATAAAATAATTACAAAAATTGGATTCTATATCTGAAACAACATAAGTTACATAGATTTCGAAGGTCTCTTCGCATGATACAAATGTGTATTTATGTAGCTATTTTTTTAGATGTGCAGATGAAAAACGGCCTCTATGTTTTCTAATGTGTATTATATTTAAGCCGTAAACATTTTTTTCCTTTGATATAGTATTTGTTTGTGAAAAGTTATGCGGTGTGGAGTAGGTGCGCGAGGAGGTGGCGGCGAGCGCGGGGCCAGACTCCGCGGCACCGGCGCCGTCCCCCGACGCCGCGCGCCATCAGCACTCGCTTTCAGTACGCGCCGCACCGCCGCACCGCCGTGTTGTATTGTCGCGAGCGCCCTGCTCGACTATACGCGAGCGACACGCATCGCGGATTCGTATCTGTTTATTATTTTTTTATGGGCACGAGAAATATACTTGCCTATAATAAAGTGGTAGCCTTTGAGCTTATTTTAAACTAGTGTATTGCATTGTAAGTGATATTTAATTAAAATTCAACAACCGTAAAGTGGTAGTTCAAAGTGAGAATGAGAGTCAGGAGCAAGAGGTGGTGCGCGTGCGCCGATGCGAGCGCGAGGTGAAGCATGGCGGCGGCGCTGGTGCTGGTGGTGGCGTCGGTGACGGCGCTGGCGGCGGCGGCGTGCCCGCCCGCGCCCGCCCTCGTTCCCGCCTGCGCCTGCGCCGAGGGCGGCACGCGCCTGTCCTGCCGCGGTGCCGGCCTGCTCGAGCTGCCGCCGTTACACGAACGACTCCTGGTGCTGTAAGTTTCCATGCAAAAATAGTCGGATTTCAAAAATCTTCTTTCTTTCTTCTTTATTTTACTTTAAAAAAATCGTTGTTAATTGCTGCCTAATTTATATCTATTTTTCTTTATTGCTGAAGCGTCTATTATGTTAAAAATATAACATAAACTAACATTGTCTTCTTTTTAATTACTAACGTCAATTTTATAAAAATATTGATCGCGTTGATGTCTTTTCTTCTAAATTTCTTTTTTTAATTGGAACCTTTTCATATATTTTTTTCAATAATATTTTTTTAACATGTATAAAATTACATATACATATATTGAATAACTTTTTAATGTTAATACGCCAACTTCTTGGTAACTTATAAAAGTTTAGCTTCACGGTGTATCCTGCATATAGCAGGGTAAGCAGAGGGACCTTGTGTTAAGACACTATCCCCACATTGATATAATTTAAATTAAATTTAATGAATTTAAAAAACAAACAAATTATTATTGCAAAAATATTTTGTTTTTAATAACAAATATAAGTATGATTTTTTTCACCTATTTCCTATTTATTGATAATATATTATTTTTGCATTATTCATAAAACCAAACTTTCAATGTTCTTACTGAAAATATTTAATCACTATAACTAAGGAGTCTACTGTACCCCAACATTTTTTTAAATTTAATTATTTTGATTCTGTGAAGTAAAGCTTTTAAATTGCTCTACAAATATAAGAAAAAGGTGTCAACTTCTATTATACTACACTAAGGGAAAAATGTTTACGGAAAGTAATACAAATTCTACCTAACGTCTCAGCAAAAACAAATTATTATATTACGTTGGCATCTTGTAATTGCACAAAATGAAAAATGGTGGCAATTTCTTTCGTTGATTAAGGGCAGTCTTGAGTTGCGTGACCTTGTTGAACCCTCAGCATTCTCAACATCTGTTCGTCACGACTATTGGTAATAACAAATGCTAATTATATGTTAATATGAATTTCGTTAATATTTACAAAATAAAAAAAATATAAAAAGTACGATTATGTAATAAAATAAATTAAGTAAATTCCTCACAATCATCGCGATTATAGTCAAATGTTGCATGTGGGAACATGGTCACAGCTTTTAATTATTTTTAATTTGTCAACGAGAACTGCTTACGATAAAACTTAAGCTCAGACTAGACTATAGTTTTACATCGGCTGGGCCAATCTCCAAAATGAATTATAGCGTAGATCCTGCCCAGATCTAACAAAAAAAATCGTTGAATGCCTTTCAGTTATTCCGGAAGATTTGTGTGTACAAACAGACACAGAAAACTTTTTTAAATTAAATAGTAAAGTAAAAAAAAACATAAAAAGTCATATTGTAAAAAATTGTACTGTTATTACAAAATATATGAGTTATCAATTCTTCTGTAATTTACAAAGTACTTTAAAAAAAAGGAAAGATCACGGAGTTTGCCTATTTTGTTACTAAGCATCTTGATAGAGCGAGCTGTAGATTGACAAGAAATTTCTGACAATATTTTGAAAACTATAATAACGATATTTGAACAAATATATACTACGTTATACTACGGCATCTTATTTATATATATATATATATATATATATATATATATATATATATATATATATATATATATGTGTGTGTAAATATAGTTCACGTCTGAAATTTCATATTCTTTTTCCCAATACTGTATACGGAAGATCGTCACGCAGTTTGACAGACTTAATCAATTAAATCTAAATAAAGATAGACTTTACAGTAAAATTAAGTGTCTTCTTTTCTTACTTCAAGTTTATTTTTGTAAAATACTTTTGTGCAAACAAGATTATTATTAAGATTGATAGTGCCTTTTAGGGCTCCGTAGTCAATGTCAAAATACAGAGGATTTATAATGTCAATATGTCTATGTGATTGCTCGTCCGTCCATATGACACGTTTAAAGAAAGTACATAATATTAGATATACTCCCTACACGTCTCCGTAAAAAAATCGTAATAATAAACACTAGAATTACAATTGCTGTACTATATGATTACAACTGGTCTAAGATTTTTTTTAGCGTCACGCTGTATTCTCCACATAGCAGTGTAGGCAGAGGGAACATAGTCTAAAGACATTCCGTCCTCATTTTTCCGTAGAGCGCCGGAACTCAACATCGCGCTATGCATCAACACTAGAGCGAAGAAATGAAAATATTAAACATTTCATTCTCTCGAGTGAAAATCGGACCCACAACTTGTCACGTTTACAGTCACATTTTGTGCCTCTGCGCAACGACAGGCCTGAGTGTATTATTCCACTCAATATACTACGAACTGTGATATTGAGCATAAAATTCAATTTAATTTTAATAAGGAAATGAACTACGTATGTATGTGTATTAAGCATTCAAAATTAATTAAATACAGCAAAGGTGATTAAATAAACATTTTATTCATAAGAAGCTTCAGTAGCGTTATGTCGGTAATGTGTCAGGAGTAAACTCCTCCCCGCTTCGCCACGAAGTGATTGTGTCTAATTTCCCTACAGCGTGAAAATTATTAAATAATAATTAGCACATTTCTCCCGCGGGCTTCGCGAAACGTTTGATAAGAAAACTAGGGCGAAAAATCTTCATGATTTAAGGGCCATAAACTTATATAAAGCTCGAAGCCCCTTTCCCTCTCTGATTTATTATTAGAATATATTTATTAGGAAAGTAAAATTGATGGTTATTTTATTAGATGGCATTAATTCTAATCAGTACAAATATAGAGATGTTTGCTTCGCGGAAACATGTTATCAAGCGCGTGCAGCGACCTAGGCTGTCTATTTATAGAACTGAGGGTTATCAGTTGCAGGCTGCAGGTCGTACCTCCCTCCTCCCCCTCCGTCTGCTGCCGGCGAGCGGCTTACTCCTCCCGGGGCATCGCGAGGACGCGTGCCGGCCTCCCCGCGGCCCACGCTGCGCCCACTCACCAGTTCACCACTCAGCATTGGCAATGTTGTGTCGATAAGCCGATTTGCAGAAGCGCGTTACGTATGGCTGATGGCGGCGACGCTCGACGACGACCCGCCGTCTCTATAATAAACCGAGTCGGTCCAAATAGAAACATTCTCCTGTCTCTATAAAGCGCATTCCGCGGGCGCGCCGCTCTCCCGGAATGCTCCCTCATTTATACTCGCCGCTGTTTCGAGTGTGTTTATGGCACGCGTTTTAATTTATTGTTTCTAAAAAGGGATCCCGAATGATATATTGCACGTTAGCTGTATTCAAACACACGTGAACCTTTAATATAATAGGTACCTACACGAGGAACTAAGAACATGTTACCACTAATTCAAAATGTACACAACCGTGATTTTTATTAAATAATATTTTAATTAGCAACTCAAATTTAATAATCATTTTACCTACTAAGATTAATTTTCTGATTGTTATAAGCTGGACATATGTGAAGCTTGAAAATAAAAACTATAGGTTTTGACACATGACCCATTCTTCATACGAAATGAAATAGATCTGCACGTCCAACTGCATCACGAATTTATTTTATATACAAGCGACACGTTCGCAGCTTCATCATTATTAATATAACTAATCTGCATTACATTCGTTTTATAATAATAACATAATTATAAAACTAATTCATTAAACAGTTATTTATCGCAATTTTGTCGAACAACATTCTTTAAAATATTTTAATTTTTATTCATAAATCGATTAAAATAAATCAAACATTAAATGTTAGGGAAGCTTTTTAAAATTCAATAGTAAAGCTAAATATTTGTATGAACAAACGCACAGATAAACAGACAGATAAATTTAATAATCATTGTTTTTGATTCTATTACATCACCAACCTCTATGTCAACAATAACATTTTATCTCATACATATGTATATCTTCCATCACACCGTTTCTCTCTATAATTTCTAGGATTATTTATTCATTTCATAAAAGAAAATGAAACGAATGAAACGAAGTTAATATCTATAATGTGAGCTGAGGAGAGCGCTGGCCGGGTGTCGCGGGTGTCGCGGGCGCGGTCGCTCGTAGCACCGTAAGGAAGGATAAGCTCCTTGGATCGCCGCGCGGAATACATTATTTGTACATTTTACTCGTGACCTAGATTACACTAGCAATAGCAATTGGATGCTATTCGAGAATATCTATTCAGACCTCGTCGAGAGGACGCTCCGACGCCGCGCCGTTGTGCTATACAAATATGTAAGTGTTCAATTTGTTTGGCAAATATCATCCCACGACGGACACACGCCACACAATCCACTGATTGGGGGACCGCACGGAAGTCGATAATGTTGTTGACTATCAACAAAACCACAGCCGATGTTAGCGTATAAATAGTTCTAGTTACATTAAAAGTATTTATTTAGGAAGTAAAACACAATTAAGTGATGTAGTGGAAATCAAATTTCAAATCAAAAATAAAATAATGACTTTAGAGTTGATTATAATATGCAATATTTGGATAGATTTTTTTTTTATTTTATCATTTTATCTCATATCTCGCATATATCAGAGGGAATCTAGTGTTAAATTAAGTTAACACTCCGAGAAAGAAATTCTCATTTCATTAAAATATGCGTGTGTAAAGCAAAAGATGTCTTAGTCATCGCCGCCCGCTTTTGGAAGTTTTCTGATGTAAACAATTCTTATTGTCATTTATTATTAAAAAATACACTTAAGTATACTAAATATTTATATTGCGTGTTAATTGTGTTTTTTTGGTTGTAAAAAATAATCGATTTGGTCAAAATAAATTTAGTAAAAAGTACACGGCTCTAGGTAATCTTAAGCAAACGCACCGAATATATAATTGCACGGATCCGTATTCGATTGCGACACCGTGTGCTCTGTAAATGTTATTGGTAAAGAATAGCTACTGCAACCTCAACAAATTGAGTAAGTATGCTTTAATCAATGGTTGACTGAATTTAAAGTGGATAATTCAAATGAAGGAAAAAAAAATCTAATTATTCGTTTTAGAGTGCACATTTGAATTCAAATTTGTCGAGACTTAGAAAATTTACATTGACTATGTGATGTTTATTAAATATGATTCTTGTAGATAGTAATTTCGATTGATGAAATAGCAACTTTACGCTTTGTCACGCGCATTAGGGTAAGCAGAAGGGACCTATAGTCCATTCATTTGTGCTTGAGACAAAATGTAAACAAAGAAAACAAAGTTTTTAAACATTTTTCAAGTGTTATTCCGCACTTAGGAAAGAAAAAGAAAAACAAAGTTTCCCAATTTTTATTTCCGCTTTAATAGCTATTTAATTTTGTACCAAATGGTTTCCTACATATGTTTCTAGCAGCTAGCTGTACTGCTTTTATGTTGTATTTTCTAAAAGCCTCACACACTCTATGATAAAAATGAAAAAAACTAAATGATAAAAAAGGTTTCATTTTGAAAAAACTATTTATCTATAAATTTAAATAAACTATATTTGCATTTCTTACTTTATAATTAATTAGTATTGAAATGTGTTCAAAGTTAAGGACTATGACGCTGTGGTTTTACGTTTGGGTGTTTTAAAAAAACAACTATTTAAGAAAAAAATATAAAAAGTAAAGAAAATAAATTAAGTCATTTCTGATGGGGCAATGGTCAATAAAAGGCTTTTTTATTTATTTTTATCATTTATGATATTCAATTCCTAATAAATCTTAAAGGGTTACAAAAACTCTACAGACATTGTTATGTAATATTATTTACAACGCTATCAGCTTTACTTTCTTGGTTTTTTTTATAAGACATATTACATTAATCGTGACCTATAAAGTAACTTTTTCTGGTTTGTTTACCTTTCATCTCACGGCTCACTGAATAGGGTAGTGTCTTAAATATTTTCTTCACTTTCCCCTCCAAGTTTAGAGACATTACGTTTTGAATGGCGGAACTCAACGCCGCAATCAGTCTCACCGCCGCTGCTTTGTCACATTTACTCCCCGACCCCGTCACACTGACCCGTGACGGCCTCTTAGGCTTCTATCGATTGTTAAAATATATTTCATTCTTGTGCGTACACCTGCCCTGTCACCGGTGCGGGTCGAGGCCGCGCGCTACGCACCGCTCCCGTACAAGAGCGCCGCAGCCCGCCACACGCACTCGAGGCCACGTCTCGTACTGCCACAAGTGACACTTTTTAATTTAGATCTGTAATTCTCAAGGAGATTCAATACTAACCTTGATCAGTTTAGGTGTAACAAAAAATATTACTATGTACGCTGTACAACATAATGATCTCGTTTACCAAATGCACCTTTGAATACTATAGAAGCCAGTCGTGGCACAGGGCAAACGGAGGCACGAGCTAAAACCCGGCGTTGAGTTCCACCACTCAAGACGCAATGCCTCTAGTATTTTTCAGAAAGTGAGAAAAAGGGAAGTGTATTTATGGGAACATTGGTCTTAACACTAGGTTCCGAAGTTCCCTCTACCTATAGGAGGATACAGTGTGAAGCTATACGATTCAAATCTTCACGCCCTTTTATATGCGTATTGTACGCATGGAAAAAGATGTGAAAATTGAATATTGAAATTTATTATACTTAAAAAAATTTGGATTTCCGTCCATATTGATTATAGTTTATATCTAGATAATTTTGCATGATTATAGTTTGATACATGTAAGTATATAAATATTATAAGGTGTAATCTACACGTTGAGAACGCGCGACCGACCGACCGACCGAGGGTGAGATTGTAGCGAAATGAATTAATTACCCGCGGGCGAAGCGGAGACGCGTGCGACGACCTCGCCGCCGCATCTCGCCACCCTATTTGTAAAATGAAAAACATATTATATAATATTTTATATTTATATGTATAATAATAATAATATACTTTATTTAAGTGACCAGTGACTCATTTTGGTTAGTAAACAATATTTCTTACAGACTAGGTTAGTTATTTTATTTATTCACCCATTTTAGAATGAAATGACATCCAGCACTTGTTATATTGGTAGTGACCTAACTTTTGAAAATGATTTTAAGAAACATTTATATGGACAATATCGAAATATCTACGTCATCTTTTATCTCGTGATTTATTTTAAGATTTATTATTGTTTTAATGTAAAAAGTTATTATATTTTCATATTATTTAGTAGGTTATAACTTATAATATATACATATATATTATGCTATAATTATATATTATAATTCAGCGAAAAGTGGCGAAACTGAGTGTCTTAACACTAGGTTCCCTCTGCATATCGTGCTATACATATATATACCTGCGGGATACAGCGTAATGCTGATTTATTTATTTTTATTTTATATTATGCTATGTCCTGCTTTATACATATTTATATCGCTAAGAATACATATATCAAGGTAATTGAACGGTTTCAGGACGCATATTATCAAAATGTGTAATGTCATGACATTGTGATATGAGATCTTACTCTCATATGAAAAACGAATCAGCTTCACGCTGTAATCCGCACACAGCAGGGTAGGCAGAGGGAACTTAGTGTTAAAACACTCCCTTCCCCACTTTCCGCCGAATTTTAGAGGTATTGCGTGCTGAATGGCGGACCTTAACGCCGCGTTTTGCCTCGACACCAAAGCGAGGAAATGGAAATATAAATACAAATAAATATATCATTTACTCGTGTGAGGATCGAACCTACAACCAGTCGCGTTTACAGTCACAGTTTGTGACCCTACGCCCAGACTGGCCACTGTAAAATGAAACAATATTTAATTTTATAAAATGTATATATATTATGAAAAGGGGAGGAGGGAGAGTGTACAATCTACTTATGAAATGAATTAGCACAAAAAGCAAAATCTAGAAATGTTTTAAAGTAGTTAGGGTATCAGCGAGGGCCGACTGTCGGCCGTTAGCTGTTAGCGTTAGGGATAGGAGGCGAAGTGGCGTTGACGGGCGATGATGGATGGCGGCAATAACGCACCGCGCTCGTTATCATACACCGACCCGACCCTCCCCCGCGCACCCCCGCGCACCCCCGTGCACCCTCGCGCCACCCCCTCACACCACCCGCCTGACCAGCAGCCGATCTAGCAATTATACGTTTAGTATACAGTCATTATAATTCTATAATTCATGATAATTAATACGGCATTTAGGTGTAGATATAATTAGAACGACGCAAGAAACGCGACCAAATACTTTATTGGATAACAAATTCTGGGCTCGAAAGATTCCCTGATGAGATTTTCCTGTTTTTATTTTCTCAGTACAGAATATAAAAGAATTTAATTTGTAATGGAAAATAAATAAATGGCAATAAATTGTTGAACGTGTATCCTTTGTGGATTCGTTAAAAAATATATATTAAATAACATAAATAAAATTTCATGAATAAAAAAAAAAATAATTGTACAATATGCATGCACGCTGTATCCCGCACATAGCAGACTACCACGTTTCAACGAATTCTAGAGGCATTGCATGTTGAGTGGCGGAACTCAACGCCACTTTGCCACGTTTCCAGAGCGATTAAACATTTAATTTCTTCGAGTGGGCATCGATCCCACAACCTGTCGCGTTTCCAGTCGCACGCTTGAAATAAGTAGTAACTATGAATGTCATTTTCATACGCGACGTCATTGCTGGAACCACGCTGCGAGTGTCAAACGTCACGTCAGCGCGTACGTAACGAGTACAATTAAAAAAATATATATTTTTATTTTTTTTTACCTTTATATCTGTACAGATATTTATATTTATTGCGATCCCACCACTAGTGATCAGTGGATGGCAATAGTTTATGAGAAGGTTAAGTGAAAAGTTCATTGACCAATTATGCATTTCGCAAATGACCTTTCGGTGTCACTTAAACGTTTAAAACTTGTAATTTTTTTTTACTTACCTCCCTCCTTGTATATACAAATTGTAACATGAAATCAGAAATATTAAGTAAATGAAGACAAAAATAAAATGTTTTTATTTAAATAAATTAATGATTACTTTTCTAATATTCAAAAGTAATAATTATAATCACGTTTATTTCCGTTATAAGATGGTTAGAATTGAGACAACATTATCGACTCGTTCCAAGAGTCGTGTATTGCGAGTGGCGTCGCTAGTGACTAGTGACAGTGACACACTCGACGTCGCTCCTCTTACTTGGTACTCTCGCCGCAGCAAAAAGTGACAGACGCGTCACTTCAAGATTTTGCGATAGCGTGCGAGTATCGCTCTATCGCTTTTACTATTAATCATTGATTTCGATGAGAACACTCGTAAAGCTCTCATGGAAGAGTTATAATAATATATTAATATATCCACATTATGATAAATGTAGGATGCATACGAGGAATGGTCAACATAATACCGACACTGGTAACATCCTGCATATTATTTTTTTTTAGCTTCACGCTATATCTTCAAGCATATAACAGGGTAGGTAGAGGGAACTTAGGTGCCCAGTCTTAAGATTCTCCTTTCCCATTAAGGCACTTCCGTTCTCTACTTCCCGCTGAATTTTGGAGCCATTGTGTGTTAAATAGCGAATCCAACGCCGCGCTCTGTCGTTATCAGAGCGAAGAAATCAAAATATTAAATCTATAATTTCCTCGAGTGGCAATCGAACCCACAACCTGTTGCGTTACAACCGCACGCTTGTGCCCCTGTGCCACAATCACCTCAATAACATATTATATATGTACATATGTGTATATGTGTTTGTTGCAGGGACGTTTCCAACAACAACATCAGCTCGCTGCCGGCCGATGCGCTGCAGCCCGCCGCCGGACTACGCGACCTGTAAGTGCTTTTTTTACCATATATTATTAAATTACTTATTGTTAAATTTTTCAATACAATATTTTCATTTGTCAAGAAAATATAACTTTAGATAGTTTGATTAAAATTTTACCACGACTTTGAAAAAAAGAAGCAGCACACTTAGTAAAACAAATGACACATTTTTCTTTATTTTTTTATACAATAATTTAGTCTAGTATGTAAACATAATTTTATATAGATATATTGGAGCACGTGGTCGAGTGCTTCTGAAATAGCCGATATTTCCAACGGTACTTTCATTATAAATGAATACGTAAATGAGTTAAAATATTTATATTAAAACTTAAATATAATTTTTAATTATTTATAAAGAAGCTTGAGATACTTTCCATTCTCTGAAACCCTCCTCTCAAGTATTTGTGTCGATGTCGATAGAAAGCAATTATGAAAGTGCTAAAAAGTTTTTTAATAACATCACTCTGACTGAACTACTGAATGGAAGGAAGGATGTTAAAATATTCGTATAATTTGTCATTGAAGAAATTTCTGAGAATATATATACATTGAACCATTTATTAATAATCCATTTGTTGAAGCCGTCGTTTCACAACCGTCGTAGTCACTGGTTTATGACAAACATGTGACTACGACGGTTGTGAATTCGTTCTCACTTTGGGGAATAAATTATTTTCGTTCTGATTCCAAAGACTGATAGACAAGTAGACAAAGCGTGCCATCGAATCCCGCCATTCCAACACACAATCTCTCCAAAAAAAAAACAGAGTGTCTTATCAATAGGTTCCCTCTGCCTGCCCTGTTATATATATGCGTGAAAGCATATTTTATTAATATGTAAACCTCTCAACTATATATGTTCTATATAGACATTATTTTTAACATTTTAAATGATTAAACTTGCCGCTGTAGTAAAATAATATTTGCCGTATGTGCACGATTCTTTTTAACACATGGAAATTAAATTTTCTGTTTGATGAAATGGGTTAATTGCTTGAAAATGTGCTCAGAGTGGCGCCCGCGCTCCGCGCGCCTTTCTTCCTGCATACTATTGAACACATCTTTTGAAATATTTTTCTATAATGTGAGTCAGTTTACTTTATAAAGGAGAGGAGACTTTGTTTTTTTAAGAGCAGTAATCATACACGCATTGCACAGGAACCTATCAGCGAACCGTCTGGAGGTAGTGTCCGCGGGCGCGCTGAGCAGCGCGGCGCTCGGCCGGCTGTGGCTGGACCGGTGCGCGCTCGCCGCGCTGCCTCCTCTGCACCTACCGCGACTACACTACCTGTGAGTACCCTGTACATACCTATATCAAACCTAGTATCAAACACGCACCAGAATACATTATACATTAGCCAGTATTATAAATTATTCATGCAGGCGATGTGCGGACATTTTTTTTAGTGATGTAAATCCTCGATATTGCTTCGTCACCGCTGCCGCCCGACGTGTGCCTTTAATATCATTCAAATTAGCTCCGCTCTATTGAACGGGCTCCTCACATTTTCTCATTCAAAACGGGATAATAATACCTTCTTACAATACGAATCTATCTGTCTATTATTGAAAATAAATTTGTTTCATAAATTAACAAAAGGAAGCGGACGAGTTAAATCTGTGATATAAAAATAATCGGAGCAACATTACTTCCACAGCTCCTTTGTTATGACACGGAGGAATGTTGCAGCCAAATAATTTTAAACTATTTTTAAAATGTATTAAACGTATTAGTATTTCTTGAACTAATCTATTAATAATAAATAGATAACTAAATATATCACTTTAAAATGCTATTTACAAACGCAAGGTTCTTTCAAGAGAGTATCTGACGCATACATCACGACATATTTTTGGGCTAGGTACGTATATTTCAGTTTATGTATAATATAGTTGCGCAGAAGCACTCCCACTCGACGAAATGAGATATTTAATATTTTCAATTCATCGCTCTGGTGTCGAGGCAAAGCGCGGCGTTGAGTTCCGCCACTCAACACGCAATGACTTCTGAATTTGGTGGAACATACAGAACGGAATATCTTAACACTAAGTTCCCTCTGGTTAACCTGCTGTGTGAGGGATAGAACGTGACGCTAAAAAAATGGTACTATATTGCGACTGGGCCAGGAATATATTTCAATAAATTTGGAAACGTGAACACGCTTCGTCATACAGAAAATGAAACGCAAGCATAATTATACATATATCCCAACTAAACGCAATTCCAATTTGTTTTTATTATCTCTGGCGATTTATCTATTGATGACTATGAAGTTCTTACGTTACTTTAAGCGTTATGAGACATAAAAAGGGGGACGTCTCAGACGATACTCACGAGTGCACGCTCGGTTTAGTGTTGTAGTTCACAACCCGTCTCTAGTCTCGATCTCGGCGGGGAGGAAAAAAATGCTTCGACCCAAGTGACTCCCGTCACGGAGGTCGTTAGCACTCCCTACAGTAGGTACGGCTGGCTCTATCGCTCGTCGTCGTGGTCGTGGGGCCCGATAAATCAAATTGTGCAATTAATTAACTCGGTGTAGCGAAGAGCGCTGTGCAGTAAACAAAGAGGAGCAAAAACAGCTAACAAAGTATTAAATCTCCGGAGTATTTGTCAGCTATTAGTATAACAAATTATTGATAAACATCCAGGAGGCCGGTCGTGGCGCAGAGGCACAAGTGTGACTGTAAAATCGTCTGGTTGTGGGTTCGATACCCACTCGAGGAAATGAAATATTTATTTACATTTATATTTTCACTTCTTCGCTCTCAAAGCATAAAAAGGCGAAGCGCGGCGTTGAGTTCCGCCACTCAGCACGCAATGACTCCAGAATTCGGCGGAAAGTGGGGAACGGAGTGTTTTAACACTAGGTTCTCTCTGCCCACCCTGCCGTGTGCGGGATACAGCGTGAAGCTGATAAAAAAAAATCCAAGAGCACTGTGCACCCACACATCCACTGTACGCTGTATCGGGTGGGGTATGGTGGGTAACCATTGAAACAAGCCGCACTTTGGAGAATTAAGATATGAGGCAGTGAAAAATTTAATTTACATTTAACTATTATTTAATGAAATAAGATACATGCATTTTTGAACATCTAAAAATAAAATAATGTCAAACGTGTGATCTTAAACGCGACGGTTATGGATTCGATTCCCACTAGGGGCAATGAATTATTAATTATTCAGGTAAAGCGCGCCGTTGAGTTCCGCCACTCGACACGCCTCGAAAATATCGGTGAAAAGTGGAGAACGGAGAGTTTTAAGTCTACGTTCCCTCTGCCTATCCTGCTATAATGCGAAAAAAAAATTGTAAAATTAGTCATTAGTCATTACATTTTATAATTTGGTTACAATAACATTTCCCTTTATTACGCATTCAAGAGTTCACTGTAGTTGTATACCAGCTCCAATAGCATCGTATCAGTTGTGGCATACTTTGTTACGTAACTTCGACCGTGTGTGTACTTTAGGGTCCAATACCGATACAAAGCAGTAATCATGTCACAAAGGTTACCCCCACGCTTTCCAATTACCAATGTTATCGATCACATTGACTTTGTTTGTTGATGACACACACACATACATTATTTTTCTACTATATGGAGCTTTTATTTTACTTTCGTCTTTAAAAGAATGTTACTACTAATATTCAAACCATCATAACTATTTTTAAATTACTTTTATAATTTTTTTTATGTTTGAAAATGTAATTTTAATATGTAAAAAAATAATAAATAATTACATAATCTGCACATATTGACAGTGTTTCATACATTGATAATATCTGCCAACACGAACCTTCCTCTGCATATGGTTATGTAATCCCTGGTAAATTAACTGACTGTGACTGCAAACGCGACAGGTTGTGGATTCGATTCCTACTCGAGGAAATTAAATATTTAATATTTTCATTTCTTAGCTTTGGTGTCGAGGCAAAGTGCGGTTATGAATTCCGCCACTCGACACGCAGTCCCACTTCATTCCACGTTCCATTTTCTGCTTCGAGAATTCAGCGGAAAATGAAGAAGGGAGTGTCTTAACACTAGGTTCCCTTTGCCTTACCCTACTGTGTGTGGGTTACAGCTTGAAACAGGATATATATTTATATAGATATAACAAGTTGCTCTACTCGCAACGTAATAAAGAATTTTAATCATTTCCACGATGATTAGATAACGAAATGAACAGGACATTGTCCTTGAACACGTTATCTGACGGTCGCACATCGAGTATTATTTGACAAAAGAATAGTTATACAATTGTAAAAGTAATGATAATGGAGAAAGTTGGCAAAATAGCTTTACTCTTCTTCTCTAAACTATAGAATTTCTATATGGTGTTGCCATCCATCAAAACATGAATAACAGTAATAACCTTCTATAGGTACCTTCATAGGTAAAAAAGTATACAATGCAACATTTGATTTGTGTTATATTTTATCAATAATAGTAGTTAAAAAGCGTGCGGCGTGTGTCGTATGGCATAGATGTTGTATGAAATGTACATTAGTAATTTTAAAAAGATTATATAACGCGACCAAACACGAGGATTTTAACGTTTTATTGCTTTAAAATGTGCCATAAGACCGTCTATTCTTAAGCTCAACTTCTAAACACATACAAATAAGTGTAATTACAATAACACACAGCTTGCCATTTGTCACTCAGTAAACGTCACAGCAAAAATTTGCAACTGAAAGAAAATATATAATACAATAAATAATAAATAAATAATACAATTTTAAATCGCCTTCGAAAAGAAACTGAGTTTACCTCAAATCGACATTAGACGATTTTAAACGCTTTGAATGGTCTGTTCTTAGACGAACTGTTATGTTATTTCGTCTAGAATTGAACTTGATGCCAACATTAAAAAATATATGCAAGTATTGTCCGCAAAAATTGGTTTCGACATTTGAATAGAAACTCCCCGATAAATTTAATTAAAATTTTAAACTCAATGGTCCCTAATTAAAAAATCCTGTGATAAAGAATGTTTTAACTACTGTGATATGATGTAACTGACATCATATCACGGTAGTTTTGCTCTTATGAACTATTAAAAAATCTTATTGTATTCATTATATATTATTTTACGAGAACCTGTTTGTACGTGTTTCTAAGTTCAGTTTTACAGTTGTTGGTCAATACTTAGTTTACTCAATTTCTCAGATAACTAAAATGCTAAATTGACATTGTGTTTATGGAGGATTCCATATTGCATTATTTTAATTTAATTTTATTTATGTAACTTAGGTTTACTGTGCCAATTATTAACAAGCTCCCATACTTACATGCGTCACAAAAATTCTGCGGATTTAGACTGTCATCGTTCATTGCGGCAATTTATTGTAACAATATAATACCCTATAATAAATCATCTCGATTTAAAAAGGCAGCGCCCGCGACCGCCGCTATTTGTGTTCACTTGTACCGTATACGTAAGCTATACTAAGCTGCATACCTACTATGTACGTATATACGTGTGCGGGTATCTAGATCACACCTTGCTAAATATTAAAAATATTAATGAATCCTTTTCATTATTGAATTGATGTGTCACACAGTAGAAAAATTATAAATCTGTATTTAGTGGTTTTTTTTCGGCTTCATGTTGTGTCCCGCATATAGTAGGTTAGGCAGTGGAAGCCTTGTTTACTAGGCACTCTGAATTTTGCCGAGTGGGAATCAAACCTACAACCATGTGACTTACAGTCACACTGCACTACAACGGCTTCTGTGTTAATTTAGTTGTATTAAACTTATTACAACTTTACTTACTTTAATTACTTGATTCAAATAATCTGTCAATCCCACTACGGACGAACACGTATCCGAGCTTTCTATTAAGAAATACTCTATACTAAAATTATTCTGTACAGATTATATAATCATAATATTTATTACAAGTAAAACAGATTTTAGTACATAACAATATTAAATAACACAAACGATCAGAAATATGTCTGATATATTTTCAATATTCAACACATTACCAATTAAAGTATACGATTTCCGTAATATTTTTTTATGATATAACATGAGTCACTGTAGTAGTCGGCGAGGTCGGCGGAAAGTTCCGCTTTGATTAGTATTCAATATTAAAAGATGATATTTAAGATGCGATTACATTTAGAAGAGAGGGCCAGAGGGCGCGCATGGTGTACAGCGCGGCCTTGCGCGAGGGCCTCGCGAATGCAAATGCAAGGCGAGGCCGCGTGGTCGCGCTAGGTTATGGCCTATAAATAAAGCTTAACACTCGATACGATTACCAGCCAGCTCTCGACGCGCCTCGGAGCTTTCACACGCCTCTTGCGAATATTTCGCAACGACGACGACGACGCGACGCGGATGCAATTCTGATGATAGAAGTGAGGTCGCCGGATACGCACTCCGCACACGTCGACCGGCTCAAGGCCCGATACCGAATTAATTCAAAGTGCACAAATAAAGTACACAAGTGCGAGGACTGTATACATATATAAGCATTTGCCTCGCGTAGACGCGTCACGTCGATGCTAACGACCGTATATATAATCCGCTCTCCAATCTGAGATCTATCTTGAGATGCGGTTTTCATTTATAAATTATGTATAATCAAATTCGATCTCGGGCTTGAGAATGGTTAATAGATACGGGTCTACGACAACGCAGTCGCTGCCTCTACTAAATACTGAATGAATTTATAAGAAAAGAAAAATAGATTGCATGATAAATGTACGCTAATTTGTAACGCCGCGCCGGTTTTATGTTATGTAGATATGTAGGTGTCTCGGTGGCGCAGGAAACTAAAACGGAAGTACATAACATTATAGCGCAAAAACTTTTACTCTAAGATAAAATTACACTTGCTGATATAATTTAATATCTTTTTTTCTAAAATTTTGTAGAATGAAATAGGAAAAAGCGTGTGGTATATTACTATGTTCTAGTTACTCCGCATATTGCATATATGTATATATACAGAAATATATATTCGACTGTTACAAAAGCAAAACTTCATGTTTTATATTATTTTGTTTTAAAAAAATGAAAGTAATTTTATAATATATTGGTGGAATACAATATCTTTTTAAATAAACATTATTTACCTTTTTTTCCAAAATATGTAACAAAGTCTTGATATGGACTAGATCTGCAGAAGACAATGAGTTGGAGGAGTTGCCGGCGACGACGCTGGCGGAGGCGCGTGCGCTGCGCGTGCTGCGTCTGCCGCGCAACCACCTCCGCGCGCCGCCCGCCGCCCTCGTGCACCTCACCAGGCTGCAGGCACTGTACGTATTATATAATTAAAAAAAAATCAGCTTCACGCATTATCCCGCACACAGCAGGGTAGGCAGAGGGAACCCAGTGTTAAGACACTCCGTTCCCCACTTTCTGCCGAATTTTGGAAGCATTGCGTGTTGAGTGGCAGAACTCAACGCCGCGCTTAACTTCGACACCAGAGCGAAGAAATGGAAATATAAATTTAAGTAAATCAAAATTTCATCTCCTCGAGTGGGGATCGAACCCACAACCAGTTGGTTTTGCAGTCACACGGTTTTGCAGTCACACTTCTTGCCGCTGCGCCACGACTGGCCTAAATTATATAATATATTATTAGCATTTACCTGCGGTTTCGCCTCCTGTGATCCAACAAGATTGACATATTGCACATTCTAGTGCCCGTAGTAAATCGGACCGTCGCATGTACGTACAATAGGCTACAGCGACAATCAAGAAATGGATTATCTAATACAAAAAAATATTTGATTTAGAACCCGAAGTTCTTCTTTTTCTTGACACTTGCCAGAGTAGGCAGAGGGAACCTAATGTTAAGACACTCCGTACTCCACGTTTCGCCGAATTCTGTAGGCCGAGTGATGAGTGCCAGAACTCAACGCCGCGCTTTGCCTAGACACCAGAGCGAAGAATTCAAAATATCAGTATAAATAAATATTTAATTTCCTCGAGTGGAGATCGAACCCAACACCCGTCGATTTTACAGTCACATTTTATGCCCTACATTTACATAATATATCTAAACACGCCGTGACATTTATTTTGATAAACTCAATTTAATATATACAACACATAACAAAATAAAACATTTATTCAATTTATAAATTTCTGCACACGCAAAAGTATGAACTCATGTGTTAAGCAACCTCAAAAAAACATTTAGAATATCCTTCTGTAAATCTGTGTTAGCTCATACAGCGAGAATGTAATATATATTAATACGATTATTTCATCAGATTGTAAGTAGGCTAATGTAAGATCGAAGACCTTTTCAAATGATATAAAGCCCGTGCGCACAGAACCACGACAGCGATAGCGATCGTTTATCGCGCGTCGGGCGCCCACGCGAGCGCGAGCGGCGCCGGCGTCGCGACCATTAGGTGGCTACTCGCTGCTGGCTAGACCACCGAACCGCGCTCGTAAATAATTCACTTTACGACACGTTAATATTTCCGCACCTGTACCGTTCTACATTATATGAACCGAAATGACTCACTTTAGGACTTATGTGAATGTTGTCGACGATTTATACTGTCAACAACTGATTTGAAAGTTTTAATTATAATTTTATTAGCGACTGGCCCCGGTTATGTCTGTCTGGATGTTATTGTAAAATGATATAATCAACAATGTTATATGGGAAACGGAGTGTTTTAACACTAGGTTCCCTCCCCCATCCCCACTCGAGGAGATGTAATATTTACTTAAATTTATATTTCCATTTCTTCGCTCTGGTGTCGAGGCAAAGCGCGGCGTTGAGTTCTGCCACTCAACACGCAATGCCTCCAGAATTCGGCATAAAGTGGGGAACGGAGTGTCTTAACACTAGGTTCCCTCCCTCCCTGCTGTGTGTTTGATACAGCGTGAAGCTGATTTATTTATTTTATTTTATTATTTATTAAGATTTAGTATATTATTTTCGCCTCTAAAAATAAAGTAGTTCCTTCTAAATTTATGTTGTATACTATAAACCTTGAATTTTATAATAGGTTTTTTTTTATATAAAAGGGATTAAAGTCCATCGCGTGGTTTAAAATTAAGCATAAAAATGAGT
Organism: Heliconius himera; assembly: GCA_021202915.1. NCBI lineage: Eukaryota > Metazoa > Arthropoda > Insecta > Lepidoptera > Nymphalidae > Heliconius > Heliconius himera. The sequence continues at coordinate 864,387 of JAJHJA010000276.1, read as the reverse complement.
TTTAATTATTTTGTTTTAGATTAATGAGAAACATACATAAATATGCAAATATATTTGTGACTTTGGTCTTGTTTATGAATTTATTGGGTGAATAAATCATACTAATATTATAAATGTAAATTTGTTTGTTACACTTTCACACTTTAACTACTCAATTGATTATCATGAAACTTCGTACACATATTCTAAGATTTATTAGAAAGGATATAGGATATACTTTTTATATAAAAAAATATTATCCTTGGGCTATATAATATAAAAGTAAGTTTAAGCGGGCGAAGCCGCGTTCTGTAGTAGGCGCAGCGCGAGTCTCTAGTAATCTATAAAAATATAATCGCAGGAAGCGCCAGATTCATAGAAATGTCGAATCAGACACATTGGTACATGGGTATTTGTTGGTATTTACCTGCAATTGGGTCGCCTTACCCAATTTATATTTAGAAACTTTTTTTAGGGTTCGACTATGACGTCGCACATTACAGTTAGCAGGAAAGTGTTTGTTCTGCACACTACGTGGGTTACAGCGACTTGCTATTGATTAGCTTTTTATAACTATATTTCTAGTTTTGTTAATCTGCTTCTTGATTATTTAACATAATACCAAAAATAAAGCTCTTTTAATGTTTTTTAATCTCTAAAATCTCTCTAAAATCAAGTAGAAAACTTAACGTTACATAAGAAATATTAAAATTATAAAACTTTTAGAAAGCACCTTAAAATAGCTTACATATTTGTTTATTCTACAGCAACCTGGCCAGCAATGAAATCACTGAGCTGACGTCCACCTCCCTGCCGGCGCTGCCCTCTCTACATACTCTGTAAGTTCTTTATTCACTCGTTTTCATAGGTTAGTACCTAATAGATGTCAAAACTTATATACTCATGATTCAAATTTTAATATTTGTCTAATCCTGTCGATAGAAAATGCAAAAGTATATTAAGTACCACAATTGGGCAAAAACGATGTAAAATAAAAAAATATACCGATAATTGCGAGAACTTTCTACCCCTTAGGAAATTATCATTACATTTCTGTCTTTAAGCTTTTATTTAAAAATCGCCGCTCATGGAACATTCAGTGATCATTTCTCCAAATTATGCTAATCTTATAATCCAAATAGCCTTTTAAATTTTTCTTTATAAATGTATATTTTTAATACTAGAGGGGCAACAAAAATAATAATAAACTTTATAAATTATATAGATTTTTTTTAAAGATTTTGATTGCTTTTTTTGTAACATTCTTTATGTTCTATATTTTAATAATTAACTTCACTATTTTTAATTCTTTTAAAATTAAATAAATAAAAAGTGTTTTGCTACCTATACATTTTAATAGCACCAACCTGTTCTAAGTCGTTACAAATATTAAAACAACTTTAAATTTTTTTTTGCGTATTCTTATCTGGTTATGCAGATAAGCTCTCACTCGTTACGGAGGGCCTGAGCAAGTGCATTTTGTAATTATGATAAATTTAAATTGTTTAATTAAATAAGTTACTAAAGTGTGTTATCATATTTTTTATGTTATTTTTAATCGTACATCGCCCAATAAAGATATTTTACTGCAGCTGACTCCGTAAAAATCTCTTCGAGTTAGTTACAAAACAGTCAGATATTTTTACAATTAGCTATTGATACACAAGCGTGTAACTGCTATTCCACTGTGGGTTCGATTCCCACTCACTCGGGGGAATGAATTATTATTTATTAATATTTTAATTTCTCCGTTTTGGTAAAAATGGTAACCAATCAACACGCATTTCGTGTCGAAAATTCGGCGGAATGTGAAGCACGGAGTGTCTTAACACTAGATTACATCTGCCTACCCGCGTGAAGCCTGCCTATCTTCAGCGTGAAGCTGAAGTGAAGTGAAGCTATTAATACAAACGAATTTTACTATTTCTCTATAGTACCTACCTACATAGTTCTAATGGTACGTCATTGCAACCAAACGTAAAAAAGTATTACGTTTCTATTTGTAGTAGCCGTTTGTAAAACATTTTTGCAATTTTGATTGTAAAAGTTGGACCTGATAATACATTTTTATGTTGATTTGCTTAAATAATTGAAATATCCGCACATAGGCTCCAAATCCATAAAATTGTTTTCGAATTACAATTTTGGAAGTTCTTTAAACAGGTAATAATTATATTTTACAATCTGTATAGCGCAATATATGTCATTTAACGCATCCGTTTTGCAACAATACTCGTCCGCGGTCGCAGTCAAATAATAATAAATTGAATTAATAAAAAGAAAACATATCACTTAATATAATTGACGTAATGATAATGATAGTAATTACGCATTACATTATATTGCGGGCGCAGTGAAGCTCTGGAGAGAGTGGCCTGGGCGAGGGCCGGGTCGGAGGAGGGGGAGGGGAGGGTGGTCCTCAGGCGAGTCGTGCCGCGGCGAGGCTGTGGCGAAGGTGATCTGGTGACGAGAGCCATGTGTTACTTATGTCCTACATATACATGCAAATACACGACACACACACATACATATGAGTACAACAGCTTAGTAAATACAGAGATACAACGGACCTAATTACAGCCATTGCTTAAAACACATTATATTTCATTGCTCGCTCAGGAAACGTCCATAGAAGTAATGAGTGAGCTACAATAAGATAATGTGGATATGAATATTATTTATTTATAATAAATATATATTTATAATCTTCTTGTAAGAAATTTACTCGTACAATTCACGAGTATTTATTACTAACTAGCGGCCCGCCCACGGCTTCGCCCGCTTAAAATACATGATTACTGATTTAAGCAGAATTGATTGACAACTATAATAAAATAAAATAAATAAATAAATCAGCTTCACGCTGTATCCCGCACACAGCAGGGTAGGCAGAGGGAACCTAGTGTTAAGACACTCCGTTCCCCACTTTCTGCCGAATTCTGGAGGCATTGCGTGTTGAGTAGCAGAACTCAACGCCGCGCTTAACCTCGATATCAGAGCGAAGAAATGGAAATATAAATTTAAGTAAATATTTCATCTCCTCGAGTGGGGATCGAACCCACAACCAGTCGGTTTTGCAGTCACACCTCGTGCCGCTGCGCCACGACTGGCATTGTTTACTTTATTGTATAAAATATTGTATAATAGTGCTTCAAAAATATATATTTTTATCAACAGTCATATAATCAAGACGTTTCGAATGTCATTCTTTAGCCAGGGTCATACCAGCGCGATTTCTATATAACATTCGCTGGCAAGCTAATGCCTTGAGTTCATTCAAATGACGATAACTTTTTTTTTAATGAACCGATTTTGATGAACCAAACTTTAGAACCTCAATTGAGTTAAAACAAAGCAATTGGTGAAATTTTCAAGTAAATCGGTTCAGTAGTTTCAGAGAAAAATGCGGACAACAATATGTCGACAGACAGACAGACAGACAGACAGACAGACAGACAGACAGACAGACAGACAAGAAATTAAAAAAAAATCTTTTTGCTTTCTATTAGTCTTTTTAAGTGTCCCTCTACCCATTTCAGTCAAAATTACTAAATGTACAGACAAAATATTTTTACTGTCTTATTATATATAGAGATGAATCAAAGTTAGTTCATAAATACAATTAGAAATATATACAATGTATAACTATTACAGTAAAGTTTTTTTTTAGTTTTACGCTGTATCACGTACATAGTAAGCAAAAGGAATCTGAGAACTTAGTGTTAAGTTAGTTCTGGAGGCATTGCATGTTGAGTGGCAAAATTCAAAGCCACGTTTGGCCTCGTTACCAGAGCGAGGAAATTTTAAATATTTCAATTTCCCGACATCGTCGTCTTTACAGTCACACGCCCCTGTGCCACGACTGGCCTGAAAATAAAATTTTAATGCACTATATTTTTATATAAAATACACACACAAAACCCGCAATCTGCACCAAACGTAAACAAAATAAACCAGTACCAATAATATCTCAAAGCTTTCAAATGTCAGTACCTTGTAATGAAGATAATTAATGTAATACATATTTCGTATAAAATATTGCTTAGATACCTACTTTAAGTAAAACTGAGAAGTCTCAACGGCCAACCCTTATCAGTCACTGCCACTCGTGTCAGACTTCATTAGGTGGTTAGTTTGCCTAGATGACTAGCGACTAATGGCCTATACGGCTATTTACCCTGTAAATGGACCAGCGTATCTTAATATGATAACACCCTGGTTATTACACGCACACTCTAATATAATTTAAATGATATCACTCTGAGGACTCACAATTGAGGACAATTGTGGGTTCGATTCTCATTTGAGGTAATAAAATATTTAGTATTTTCATTTCCTCACTCTGGTAACGAGGCAAAGTACTCATCAGGGAATGACTTTATAACTCGGTGGAAAATAGATAACGGAATTGTCGTAATGGGAATCTAATACCCAGGTTCCCTCTGCATACCCTATTATGTGCTGGTTACAGCGTGAAGCTAAAAAAACTTTAATACAATATAAACGTCTTCGGTAATTATGTCACTACATTTTAAAACGTGTAAAACTTCTTAATCCGTGTCAACGTTTTATTATTTAGATCGTTTACGCAGAACGAAGGACAGCTAAAATTAATTTATATAAAATAATGCATTTCATTCATTACGGCGCCGCTCTCTTCGCGTCGCCGCTATAAATAGTGTCTAAACTCTAATGTATACATCGGTGAGGATGTAGTAAAAATAAAAGATGACAAACGAGGCGACACAGCGCGAGCGTTTGTAAAGTGCGCCGTCCACGGACAGCGAATATAATAAGTCTCGATCGTGTTGTACCCACCCAGTGACGGGTTTGCCGCGTGTTTCGAGACAATTTATAACACTGTGATCGCGGCGTGTTTCGTTCACGCACTTCTTACTTTTATTATCTTATAATTTTAATTATAAGTTAGAAGAATATTGTAATTAACTTTATAAATAGCCAATACATAAAATACAATATATGTAGATAAGTAAGTATTTTTTCTTCTTCAGTTTTTTTTTAAGGGAAACGAAATGCTACTATCATTAATATTTAAACAAACCATATTTTAACAAAACTATCATTAATATTTAAAATATGTTAAATTCTTTGTTAGTAGAACATAAGAAAATAAACTGATGAATATATTAATTTGGGGCAGCTCATAACTCAACAAGAATCCAAGCAAAAAGAAGTTGTGAGACGGATAACTAATGGCTGTAAAAGATACTGGGGACTCAAAGAAGTTATAAAAGATAAAGAACTACATATATGCTTCAAAAGTAGACTATTTAACTTATGTATATTACCCGTTCTCGTGTACGGCTGTCAATCGTGGACCCTAACTCAAGAGATGACCAGCAAATTAGAAACCTGCCAACGCCCAATGGACAAAAACATGCTTAACGTGAAGAAATTTGATAGATTGAAAAACGATATGACAAAGGAAAGAAATATCAATAGTGATATTACAGTAAAAATTAGAAGGCTTAAATGGACATGGGCAGGGCACATGCTGCGAGGTCAAGACAAGTGGAGTAAAAGAGTGTGTGGTACCCCAAGGGGGGGCAAGCGAACGAGAGGCAGACAAGTAGCAGGAATTCCGTGGCACAGAGTGGCTCAGGAACGGGCAGAATGGAAAAGGTTGGAAGAGGCCTTTGCCGACTGGCAAACAGATCTGCAGAAAATAAAGAAATGTTATATTAGTAAGATTTAGATATATTATATTAGTAAGATTATATGACTATAATATGTTATGTAGTTTCTTTAAGTTTGGTTATCTCTATATATAATAAGACAGTAAAAATATTTTGTCTGTACATTTAGTAATTTTGACTGAAATGGATAGAGGGACACTTAAAAAGACTAATAGAAAGCAAAAAGATTTTTTTTGAATTTCTTGTCTGTCTGTCTGTCTGTCTGTCTGTCTGTCTGTCTGTCTGTCTGTCTGTCTGTCTGTCGACATATTGTTGTCCGCATTTTTCTCTGAAACTACTGAACCGATTTACTTGAAAATTTCACCAATTGCTTTGTTTTAACTCAATGTAGGTTCTAAAGTTTGGTTCATCTAAATCGGTTCATTAAAAAAAAAGTTATCGTCATTTGAATGAACTCAAGGCATTAGCTTGCCAGCGAATGTTATATAGAAATCGCGCTGGTATGACCCTGGCTAAAGTATGACATTCGAAACGTCTTGATTATATGAATGTTGATAAAAATATATATTTTTGAAGCACTATTATACAATATTTTATACAATAAAGTAAACAAGGCCAGTCGTGGCGCAGCGGCAAGAAGTGTGACTGTAAAACCAACTGGTTGTGGGTTCGATCCCCACTCGAGGAGATGAAATATTAACTTAAATTTATATTTCCATTTCTTCGTTCTGGTGGCGAGGTTAAGCGCGGCGTTGAGTTCTGCCACTCAACAAGCAATGCCTCCAGAATTCTGCAGAAAGTGGAACGGAGAGTCTTAACACTAGGTTCCCTCTGCCTACCCTGCTATGTGCGGGATACAGCGTGAAGCTGATTTATTTATTTTAAGTAAACAAAATTGAATTGTTAGTAGAGATTACCTTCATAAATCGTAACAGTAAAGTTTAAATCGTAATTAATTCAACACATAGATAAAGAACGATTTGATCTTCAAAGAAATATCAAGTAAATACATAGATTTTTTGGTTCGTTCGTTTGTTTGAAATAAATCTTATATAGATGCCTAAAAATGCCTAAAAACAACCTTTCTACGTGTACTCTGTAATAACTACATATTTACCAATTATTCATTTATCTAATAATATGCAAACAGCAGTTAATATGCAAACATTACAGTTATTTTACAAAGAATATTATGAATCCTTAACCAAATTAATAATTTTACATTTAAGACTGTTTCTGAAGCAGTACAATTATTAAGTGACATCAGCACATTTAACAGAGCTTTAAAAAACATCATTATACACAACAACAACAGTCATTATAGTTGTCTTTATATTATATATGTTGTTGTATGTTGTCTTTATATTTGTTTGTCATTCTATTATAGGGTGTGAGGCCAGTCGTGGCGCAGCGGCACGAGGTGTGACTGCAAAACCGACTGGTTATGGGTTCGATCCCCACTCGAGGAGATGAAATATTTACTTAAATTTATATTTCCATTTCTTCGCTCTGATGTCGAGGTTAAGCGCGGCGTTGAGTTCTGCCACTCAACACGCAATGCCTCCAGAATTGGGCAGAAAGTGGGGAACGGAGTGTCTTAACACTAGGTTCCCTCTGCCTACTCTGCTGTGTGCGGGATACAGCGTGAAGCTGATTTATTTATTTATTTTATTTTATTATAGTTGTCAATCAATTCTGCTTAAATCAATAATCATGTATTTTAAGCGGGCGAAGCCGTGGGCGGGCCGCTAGTGTGTAATAAATACCATGATCTGAGTAAAAGGCTATATTATTATTATTAAATTCGTTGTTTATCTATTTGCTGGGGATGCCGGTTTGGGGGTATGAGCTGTTTTTATTTCCTCGCTTTCGTAACAAGACAAGGCGTGGCGTTGAGTTTTACCACTCAACACGAAATGTCTCTAAAAAAGACGAACAGTTTCCTAATTTTTAGCCTTTTTTTAAATATTGATGTGATATATTTCCTCCTGTTGTACAGGACACAGCCTAAAGCTAATAAAAAAAAATATTCACCTACTTGTGTACCCAGTTACTTTTGTTAGAAAAAAAAACTTATAATTTCATTAAATACGTCAATGATTATTATTAGGTATTGCATGAAACTTCACAGAAAAGGATTTTAATCTTATAATATGTCTACGTCAGTGTCAGTGAGTCGCGAGCACACGCACTTCCAAACAAACCAGCAGTAATAGGATTAGGTTAATACAATCAGCTCTCAAGACATTACAAGTATTCAGATCCGTAACGGGCTTCTTGTAGAATAAATAATCCGAGATGTAATGAAATATATTCGTTTTTTTAAGCTTCACAGTGTATCTCCCACATAGCAGGGTAGGCAGGGGGGATCCGAGAAACTTAGTGTTAAGGCACTCCGTTCCTAACTTTCCGCTGAATTCTTCGAGACATTGGCGTGTTGAGTGGCGGAACTAAACGTCGCATTTTGTTTTGTTACCAGAGCAAGGGAATGAAAATATTTAAAAAAATAATTCCCCGAGTGGGAATCGAAACCAACCGTCGCGTTTACTGTCACACGCTTGTACAACTGCGCCACGACGGCCTCTTATGCGTACTACATATACGCATAAGAGCCGTAAGTATAATAATTAAGTATGACGTGTAAGCATTGATATCAACGTAGGGCTTAATAAGATGAATTACTTAATATAGATAGAATATTAAAATGTAATATGAGCATATACAGTTAAGCATATTTACATATAAAACCCGACCTACAATTATGAAATTTGGCAGCTAGCATCTACAGGTAGTACTATTTCAGAAAAAATGAATTATGCATTTGTGGTGAAATCCAAAAAAATTATAGCTAGGAACGCGTATTTTGACACTATAAAGAGAATCAAAATTAATAGAGTACTTTCAGCTAACCTAGAATGACTAAATTTGCACCTAGTATCTGCAGTAGTACTAGTTTAGGAAAAATATAAAATTACATTTGTTTTTAAAGCCGCTAGTCCAAGTGAGGTATGAGATGAAAGGTCTCTTTCTAAGCAAGAATTTTAGAAAAAGTTCGAGACTTCCCATTTTTTGTGTGGAACCCTCGGTGGTCGAGTTAGACTCACGCTTGTTCGCTTCTTTTGCTAAATAAACGGCCATGTCTATTTTAGGTAAATGTAGATTTTTTTTTCAAGAAATCATGAGGCCGTAGATCTCAGTATATGGTTTGGATTTCAATTCGATATCTTCAAGCATTCCTAAAACAAGGCTCTTGACAGACAGCCAAATTGACAGACGGACAACAAAGTGACCTAATAAGGATTCCTTTTTTCCTTAAATGGTACGGAACCCTAAAAAGTAATTTCTCGTTCATTCGCACATAGTAAGGTAGTCAGACAAAACCATACGATACGATTTCGGGGCATTGTGTGTTAAGTGGAGAAGTTCAACGCCGCGCGTTGCTATGCCAGAGCCTTCCTTGCCAAAGCCTTTTCTTTATTTCCCATATACAGAAGTTAAGTAAAAGAAAGGAACTAATATATTATTAAAGATTAAACAATACAATAAGTCTACCTAAACATATTCTGTCTTATAGTATCCAATGAATATTTTACATTTTAAAATAAATAGATATCAAAGAAGTTTACTTGTAAAAGTATAAAAAAGTAAATAGTCTAAAACACGAAGATTTCAAGAGACTTTAATGTTAGTGACAAGTTGCCACCCCCCGCGCTCACTTTACATAAACAACGTTCAACAACACCTTACGTTTGGTTATAATTGAGAACCTTTTAAACTTCACAGATCGCCCCCAGCAACGCGTCCATCACGCTTTAATGAAACGAAATTTATTGTCAGAAATATGTACAGTATCCGGTTACAAAGAAATTACTCATTTCTTTACGTACTTGTACTCTGGTATTAACTTTGGTGCCCATTATAAGATTTACTTTGTGAGATAGTCTTTGGTACCAGTGCTTCTACAATTTCACTTTAGTTGGAACTTGGTAGATATAAGCTTTGTTTCTGCTTGGTTGGTTGCATAATATAATTTAAATATTTTGAAAAAAAATCTCATAAGTTTTCTATGGAAATTATCTAATTGACTAAATACTTGATAATATTTAAATGGATTAAATACTTGTTAATTAAGTGAAAGTAAATGAATTAAAAATGTAAAGCATATTCCTTAACAAAATTATCTATACTAATATAACAAAGCGGAAGAGTTTGTTTGTTTGTTTAAGCGCTAAGATCTCTGGATCTACTGGTCCAATTTATTTTCTTTTTGTTTTGTATGAAAGCTACAGTCTTTAGAAGTGCCATATATCATACGGTGTAAGTCTTAGTTAGCTTTAAATAACGAAATAATAAGAATAAGGAACGCCATAGAATTGCTTTAAAATTGCTTAAAACGTGTGCGCTGCACATATAGCTTATTATATGTTAGTACGTTATATGACAAACATATTCAATTTTATTAGATCTAAAATAAAAGTGACAATAAGGCATTTTATGAAAAAAATATTTGAAAATTGTAAGGTTTCATCGATTTTTATTTCACATATATATTGAAACTTACGAACAAAAGTTATTTTATCATCAAGGAAATTTAATGTAGATAATCTGCTGCTTCTAAAGCTTGTAATTTGCATGTATACTTTTAGAGAAAATGTAAAATTAAAATAATTCAACGCTCCGTTACGGCGACAAGTCTAGGCTCGAGTCCCGCGGGGGGCGCCCTTGCCACCGAATGACCTCCTATCATATAGCTATGTAGAATTTATGATTGAATGTATTAATCTGTTGGCAAATGCAGCATAATAAAATTAGTGGTGGTATGCGGGCGAAGCCGCGAGTGGGCCGCTAGTAACAAATAATAAGCACTGTATAAAATAAGGAGTAAATGGCAAGGTAAATTGATTGCGGTACAGATTACATTAGGACTGTGACTGTGGTACTACGTACACTTTATTATCAGCGCAGACCTTCGGGATGAGATACATTTACTATAAAAATACGATTGCAATATCGAATTAAAATAATTTTATAACTGGATGTCTTTTAATTTTATAAAATATAATATTAAAATTAAGGCAGAAATATTTAGGTCAATAAATGTCGGATAGCATAAACTAATGCTAGGCTTTATTTTTATCAAATCTTAGAAACAATAATCATTGCAGAACAAATATTTTACTGAGTGGAATCGAAATCATAACAACCAAATATTTCACAACTGCGCCATTATGTCTTCATAAATTTTCCAAATGCTGAATTAGTTCAAATAAAAAATTCTGAACTAAAAAAGTCTGAACTACAACTTTATTCTTTACTAATTCAAATAAATGTTATATTCAATATTCAAGACAGGATGATCTTATCGTGAAGAGACAACAGAAAGTGCATTGATAAAAATTCATTCCATTTGTGAATGGGCCGGCGCGGCGGGTCCGCCGGTCGGGTCGACGCCCGTCCGCGCGCCCTTCTACATATCTCCCGGCTTTCGATCTATACAGTTACTGAAACAAATCTAACTAAACCTTCTTACTGAATTAATTAACAGAATATTAAGAAATCTTATATAATATTTATAGATTCTTTTTTTTGGGAACCATTATTTAATCCTCGTCGATATTATGGAATGTAAAAATTTTAAAATAAAAAAAACATAAATGATAGGCAAAAAAACATACTAAACTTAAAACAAAACAAATATATATCATACATGGTGGACGATACTGTGAAATTCAACTTCCACTGCCGTGTCCGTGCCATTGCCCGATGACACAGTAACAATGTACGTTATATATACACTACTTTTAAATAATTTATTTTGAATATTTATTTATTAAATTAATTGGTTATCATAACCAATCTATTTCCTATCAGCTGGTGTTAAAGGCCACCTTCAGCACCACGTCTTTGGCAGCAACCCTTCTCAGAACGTCGATGAGGCGGTGCGCTTTGATTTATGACGCTTTCGTCCTCTGCCTCCACACTGTCCTCCCATCTCCCCCCTCACACTCGGATCCTGCGCGACCTCCTCTCATCCCCGCGCAGTAATAAACGAGATTCGAGACAAGTTTTTCAGAAATTTCTTTCTACATACTTTTATAAACTTCTCTGGCCGTCTAAAGTGTCGTTAGTTGAATCCGGGATAAAGATCTTACTTACCACAATAAAGTATGCGAATAATTAAAAACGCTCCAAAAAATCTGACCAGCTGGCCGGTTTCATTTAAAAACTGTAAAAAAAACCAGACCGCCCACCAAAAGTCCCATAAAAAATTTGAGTTCTTCAGTTCAGGCCACTTCAGAGAAATTCAGGCTTAGCTTAGCCAGATCCCTTTCATCTCATACCACACTTGAACTAGCGGCTTACTACCAAATTTTGCCCCCTTTTTTAAGGCTATTATTTTCTAGGATTTGACCACAATTGTATACTTTCAATAGTTAATTTTTTTTTGAACTATTACTACCTGTAGATGCTAGCTGCCAAATTTCATATTTCTAGGTGAGCCAGAAGAGTACCCTATGAATTTTGATTCCTTTAATAGTATCCAAATACGCGTTTTTTTGCGATATAAACGGTAGTAAATGTAGCAAAAAATCTGGTAATTACAGGGCCGTAGATATGAGTATATATATGGTCTGAATTTCAACTCGATATCTCCAAGCGTTCCTGAGATAAAGGCTATTGAAAAGACAGACAGACGAACACCAAAGTGATCTTATAAGGGTTCCATTTTCCCTTAAAAGGTTCAGAACCTTAATTACAGTCGTAGCGAATGTATAGTTTTATGTTTTTTTTATATATAGTTACATGTGGTATAGCCATAGGAGTAAATAAAGAGGCTAAGGCACTTTATATAGCGGTTCCTTCGTCTCCGGTCCGCCGTCCAGACCCGCGTTATTGCGAACGCATTACCATAAAACACGCGCGCAATGTCACTGTTGTTGCCGTTTCTTACTTCTTACGACTGCGCTCCTTGGGAGCATTCCGAGACGACGTACGGACGACGCAAACGATAAACAGAAGTTACTTCTCGCCGCTCGTAACCACCAATTGACGACAATCCTAGGGATAGGGACGCTGATAAAACGATAAATTTGAATTTTATTAATGTCAGTAAAAACAAAGAGTAAAATTCATATATTTTATATATAGTAAATTGAGACAAATCATTGAATTCGTAAAGAAAGTTCTGAAAACTAAGCATAAACAATTAAAGTGATTTAAGAGACAGAGGGGGTCCAAGATGGAAGGCTTGCTCGCAGCGACCCCTGCCAGCCCTTACGAGGGCTGCAACGTTCCATCCGCCACGTGCACCTCGAGAGAGCGCACTGATAGGGCGTCCCCCCAAGGCGACGCGCACCAGTGCGTCCCCGCTGGTGTGTCAAGTGGCGACGAATGCGGCGTTGGGGACCGCCACCCAACACGCCATGTCCGGAACGGCGGGAGGTGGAGGACGGAGCTACAAATAGCTACGTGGAATGTAAGAGGAGGGATGGAAGAAAAGATGAATGAATTATTAGATGTGATGGATGATAGAGATTTGGATGTCGTTTGTGTGACAGAGACCAAGCGAAAGGGCAATGACACGACCGATTTGCCGGGCAGTCGGGTCGCTTTCTGGGCTGGCGTACCAGAGAGCGAGCGGGGCTGTCAAGGTGTAGGTGTGTTATTGTCCTCTCGATTGGTTAGTGCAGCGGTTGAATACAAGGCGATCAACCCGAGACTGCTTTGGGTTCGCTTCAAGCTGGGGTTAACAAGAATATTCTTGTTAGTGGCGTATGCGCCAGTATCCTCAGCTCTATTAAGCGAACTCGAGGAGTTTTGGGAGAGTGTCAGGGATGTTCTAGGTAGCGTTAGAGGGAATGAAAAATTAATAATATGTGGCGATTTGAACGGATGGGAACTGCGCGAAGCGGTTACGAGGGAGTGTTAGGTCAGTATGGTGACAAGAGAATGAATGAGGCTGGAAAGCTTATATTGGAAATTTGCAAGGAAAGGAAATTGGCAAACACTATGTTTGACCACAAACAAATTCACATGTTGTATACATGTGGGAGCGAACGGAAGGGAAAAGTATGATTGATCTATTCCTAGTGGATCAGCGTATTCGAAGCCAAGTCATGGACACACGAGTGTTTAGGGGTTCTGATCTGGGAACAGACCACTATCTAGTCGTTGCTAGAATAAGGGGTCTGTTCGCGGGTTGGCGCAGCTACACGAGGTGTCCAGACTTGGAGTCGAATTACCGCATAAGAAGCTGGAAGCTTCAAGATCCACCGACTAGAAAGGAATATCAAGAAAGAGTTTCCAAAAAGCTAGACAGCAGTGAATCTGGAAATGGAAATATTGAAGTATGCTGGCAGAACCTTAGGGATTGTATGAAGGAAGCAGCGATAGAGGTATGTGGTAAAGGTAAAAGGGGCTTTAGCAAAAAGCGTGATGAATGGTGGGATGATGAAGTGCAAGATGCAGTAGAAAGAAAGAAGAAGGCATGGCAGGACTATAAAGCCTCTGGTAAAGATAAAAGTATGAGAGAGATAAAAAAGAAAGAGTATAAGCTGCAAAAGCACCAGACGAAAGTACTGATCAAGATGAAGCGTGAAAAGGCAGAGAATGAAAGAGATGAAAGGTTAACGAACAACTTCAAGGAAAATACGAAGCTTTTCTGCTTTGTTGCTCGTTAGCCTGTAGAATGAAAGGGGTGCTTTCGAAGGACGGTGAAATTCTAACAGAACAACCACACATTTTGCAGCGATGGGCGGAATTTTACAAGGAGATGTATGAATGTGATGACGCCTCAGTCTCAAGTAGCAGCGAAACGCTGAGTCTTGATGTAGCTGATGGCGAAATCAGTGTAAAAGAAGTTGAGAGTGCAATACGAAGTCTGAAATGTGGTAAGTCAGCGGGAGCAGATGGAGTTACTGCCGAGATGATCAAATATGGTGGGCCACGCGTCTTGGACTTGTTCTGGTTTTTGTGCAATTTGTGCTGGAAATCAGGGGAGGTCCCAGACGATTGGCGAGGTGCGGTCATCGTGCCTTTGTATAAAGGCAAAGGTTCACAGATAGACTGCGCAAGCCATAGGGCTATCAGTTTGATTAGCTTAGGTAGTAAAGTTTATGCTAAAGTTTTAGCGAGAAGAATGCAGGAGAGATCTGAAAGGTTGTTGTGGGAGGCCCAAGGGGGCTTTAGACCTGGAAGAGGGTGTATGGATCAGATCTTTTCCCTCCGCATGATCACGGAAAAATTTTTGGCCGTTAACCAAAAAGTTTTCTGTGCTTTTGTGGACTTGGAAAAGGCGTTTGACAGAGTTGTTAGAGCGAAATTATGGGAGATACTACCCCGGTACAATGTGAGCGGACCCTTGCTGCAGGCTGTAAAGTCTCTTTACAGAGGTCACTCAGCCTGCGTGCGAGTAGGAGCTGGCATGTCGCCCTGGTTCGACATCCGATCGGATGTTAAACAAGGTTGTGCCATGTCAGCTTGGTTGTTCAATTTGTATTTGGATAGCTGTCTCCAAGGAGTGAAACAAAGTGATATGGGAGTGAAAGTAGGTGACCTGAATGTGAATTGCCTGCTGTACGCAGATGATGCAGTGTTTATTGCATCATCAGAATGCGAGTTGCAGGCATTGGTCACCACTCTGAAAGAAGGGTGTGAATATAATGGTCTAAGCCTCAATGTGAATAAGACAAAGGTTCTGATTTTTGAAAGAGATGAAGAAAGGACGGAATGCAAGATCAGTGTAAATA
This sequence comes from Heliconius himera, assembly GCA_021202915.1. Classification (NCBI taxonomy): domain Eukaryota; kingdom Metazoa; phylum Arthropoda; class Insecta; order Lepidoptera; family Nymphalidae; genus Heliconius; species Heliconius himera. Next base: position 849,002 of record JAJHJA010000276.1, on the reverse strand, counting down.
GTATGATATTAGAACAAGTGAATGAAGTGGTATACTTGGGAAGTATGTTCAGTAGAGATGGAAGATACGAGATGGATGTGGAAAGGCGTATTGCTGCCGGTAACAAGGTTAACGGAGCCTTAGCTGCATTGATGAGACGGCGAAACGTCAGCACAGCTGCGCGTTTGGCCGTACACAATGCAGTTTTGGTACCGACTCTGTTATACGGCAGCGAAACGTGGGTATTACAGAAGAAGAATGAAAGAAAGATGAATGCTGTGGAGATGCGATCTCTTCGTAGGATATGCGGAGTCAGCTTAGCTGATCGAATCCGCAATGAAGAGGTACACAGAATGGCAGGTACTAGCGAGGATGTCACGGTGAGAATGAAGAAGAACGTGCTCAGCTGGTTTGGGCACGTCGAACGAATGAGTGATGAAAGAATGGCAAAAAAGATTTATGATGGAAAAGTGAGCGGTAAGAGAGGTAGGGGGAGACCTCGGTTGACCTTCGAAAACACAGTATCAAAGATACTGGAGGAAGGTCACGTAAAAAGCATGAGGACCCCCCGAAGGGCATGTATGAAGAGGTTGATGACAGTGGACGAGGCGAAAGAGGTATGTAGAGACCGTAGCGTTTGGCGCTCCGTTCTCTCTGACTACCCCGCAAGGGATAAAGCGTGAAGCTAAGTTAAGTTAAGTTAAGAGACAGAGAGATCTAGGGGCAACGTGCTAGTAGGTACTTCTACAGACACATCATTTTAAAAACGATTTATTCAATTCTTTTGCAGATAATTAATTTCTTATTAGCTGTAAAAACAGTTTACAATAATTTATTTAAATAGTCTTCACTATAGTTCACCCACTTTACAATTAATTATATTGATTAAAATTTTATATTTTATTTTAAAATTAGAAAACCAAAATAAAAGATTATTTTTACGAAAAGAAGGGAGTTTTTGTTTGCATTTTGCTCATTATCACCACCCGAATCTCATGGAAATCTAGGGAAACTAGAAATTTATAGACATACTATGTGTATCATATATTTTATAATAATCATATATTTGCTTCTTGTAGTTATCATCTGACGACATTAATGCGCTGATGATGATGATAGAAGACCCAACTCCTCAATGATTAGGAGTTAGTGGACAGTCTTTTTTTGATGATTATAGGTTCTAATGGTTAAGTTGTGCCTATGTCCATATTAACTTGTACATTATGTAAAGATTAATAAATGAACTGAATAACAAAGCCTTGTGCTAGTCAAAATAAAAGTACATTAAAAGATGACTAATAAATAATAATCTGAATAAAAAATGTTTTTGTTAATATTTAAAAAAAAAATCTTGGCACCGACTAAAAAAATAACGTATTTTAAATACTAAATAGGTATATAAGCATATAAGTCATATCAATATCACCTATTATTTGTCAATTATCTTTACTTTAAACTAGTTAAGATATTATTTTCTACAACTTTGGTTTTGCTGAAATTTATGCATACAAGTAGGTATAGTTCCAAAGGCGGTTCTATTCTAGATTTAATAATGTTTTTATAAATGCTACATTAAAAAGCAAACCTTAATTTTGAATAGCCTTAATATTGAAATTGAAATTTGTCGACAGAATCCTGAAGAGAAACCGCATAACCCACATCGAGGAGCACGCCTTCGCGAACACGCCGGCGCTACGCGTGCTGTGAGTACTCTTCATTCATTACTAAAACTAGGTTACAATATGATTTCTTAATCATTTTTTAGGTTTTACGTTGTATCCCACATAGCAGGGTGGGCAGGGGGAATCTAGTGTTAAAACACTCTGTTCCCGAGTTCCGTTCACGAAAAATTAAATATACATATGTCATTTCCTCGAATGAGAATGCACCACGACTGGTATCTGATTCTTTATTAATCATCATGTAAAAAATATTAATTATATAATTGAATCGCTATATGTTTGTTTAGATTTTTTTAATTTCTTACTGTAACTACCATAACTATTAAATATATAACCGCACGCAGAGTACGTAGATAATTTCCAGAACATTAACACTAATAAATTAAAGTTGCTATTTTTATAATTAATATTAAAGATACAACATTATGTACGTTTCTATAGAAATAAAACGCAATTCACAAAACCCGTCCTGTAACTTTATATCGCACTATTCCGCCGTCTCCTTCTTCGTCTACTTTGTAAATAATAAATTGCCATGACAATAAATCGATATAGAGATACAGAGCACACATTTCTTATTGATACTTCTTGCTTACTAAGAAAAGGAGAGATTACTTAAATTATAATAACAAATACACAGATCAGCATAATAGACATCTTTCAGACACTATTCTTCTATCTATATATCTTATTCTAGCTCATCTATTATATAATATATTTGCGGTGAGTTATATAAATATTAAAAAAAATTGTGAGACCACCATTGTAACGCAGAGCGTCAATACCCGCCGTATACGCGACGGTCGTGGTAAGATTTCCTACACGAGAATAATATTTGAAATAATTTTCATTACATTATGAGGCCTTCGTGATGCAGGGGCACAAGGGTGTTACTGTAACACGACGGTTGCGGGTTCGATCTCCACTTGGGGGAATGAATTATTATCTATTTATTAATATTTAATTTCTCCGCTCTGGCACCAAGCCAAAAGCCCGGCGTTGATATCCGCCACTCAACACACATCGCCTCAAGAAGTTCAGCAGAAACGAAGTGACTTAACACTAAGTTCCTTCTGCCTACCCTGCTATGTGCGATGATTTGATTTTTTTAGGATTACATACATTTTAAAGAAGAAAGAAACCCTTATACGATCACTTTGTTGTCCGCCTGTCTGTCAAGAACCTTTATCTCAGGAACGCTTGGAGATATCGAATTGAAATTTAAACTACATACCTAGTTCTACGGCCCCATGATGTCCTGAAAAAAAAAACAGATTTCAATAAACCAAAGATAAGGTCGTTTATATCGCAAAAAACGCGTATTTTGCACACTATAAACGGAATCAAAATTAACAGGGTACTTCCGTTTAAGAAAAAGAAGTTTGGCAGAATTAAGGAATTTAGCAGCTAGCATCTACATCTAAAACTATACGTTTGTGGTTAAATCCTAAAAAATAATAGCTTTTAAAGGGGGACAACATTTGGTATTAAAGCCGCTAGTTCAAGTGAGTAAGCTAGTCAGTTCAAGACTAAAACTAAATTAATTACAACCCAATACTGTAATCCAAATTGAATATAGCGTCATGTAAAAAACGTCATATAAAAATTATATGAGGTTAGGCCAACGTGCCGCTCGCGTCCCTTCAATAAGCGCTAACTGATAGAGATTGTAAATATTGATATGTATCGTTTCCGAACTACCTGTCCCGATTATTAATATACGTTGTACTATCTCGTACTGCCCCAGATTCTGGTAAAACGTCAGACCTAATAACTATTCGCCTATCGACGTAGTTATTTTACAACCTAGGTTAGTCATAGACAGATATATTTGTATAAAATATATTCTATTTAATATATTCATATTATGTTTTAATTATCATAATTATACTGATCAAGGGTGTTCATATTCATGCTGAAAATTACATTATTATATGTGAATTGTAACAGAATTATAACATAGTGAGCTACTATGTAATAGTTTAGTAAACAGTTATGTTAGATGGCATGGTTGTATATTTATTGAAATTCGTTACTATGAATTATTTTTAACAAAAAAAAACTGCTTCAAACAATAAACTAAAAAGTAAATAATTATATAATATATTTGCGGTGAGTTATATAAATATTAAAAAAAATTGTGAGACCACCATTGTAACGCAGAGCGTCAATACCCGCCGTATACGCGACGGTCGTGGTAAGATTTCCTACTCGAGAATAATATTTGAAATAATTTTCATTACATTATGAGGCCTTCGTGATGCAGGGGCACAAGGGTGTTACTGTAACACGACGGTTGCGGGTTCGATCTCCACTTGGGGGAATGAATTATTATCTATTTATTAATATTTAATTTCTCCGCTCTGGCACCAAGCCAAAAGCCCGGCGTTGATATCCGCCACTCAACACACATCGCCTCAAGAAGTTCAGCAGAAACGAAGTGACTTAACACTAAGTTCCTTCTGCCTACCCTGCTATGTGCGATGATTTGATTTTTTTAGGATTACATACATTTTAAAGAAGAAAGAAACCCTTATACGATCACTTTGTTGTCCGCCTGTCTGTCAAGAACCTTTATCTCAGGAACGCTTGGAGATATCGAATTGAAATTTAAACTACATACCTAGTTCTACGGCCCCATGATGTCCTGAAAAAAAAAACAGATTTCAATAAACCAAAGATAAGGTCGTTTATATCGCAAAAAACGCGTATTTTGCACACTATAAACGGAATCAAAATTAACAGGGTACTTCCGTTTAAGAAAAAGAAGTTTGGCAGAATTAAGGAATTTAGCAGCTAGCATCTACATCTAAAACTATACGTTTGTGGTTAAATCCTAAAAAATAATAGCTTTTAAAGGGGGACAACATTTGGTATTAAAGCCGCTAGTTCAAGTGAGTAAGCTAGTCAGTTCAAGACTAAAACTAAATTAATTACAACCCAATACTGTAATCCAAATTGAATATAGCGTCATGTAAAAAACGTCATATAAAAATTATATGAGGTTAGGCCAACGTGCCGCTCGCGTCCCTTCAATAAGCGCTAACTGATAGAGATTGTAAATATTGATATGTATCGTTTCCGAACTACCTGTCCCGATTATTAATATACGTTGTACTATCTCATACTGCCCCAGATTCTGGTAAAACGTCAGACCTAATAACTATTCGCCTATCGACGTAGTTATTTTACAACCTAGGTTAGTCATAGACAGATATATTTGTATAAAATATATTCTATTTAATATATTCATATTATGTTTTAATTATCATAATTATACTGATCAAGGGTGTTCATATTCATGCTGAAAATTACATTATTATATGTGAATTGTAACAGAATTATAACATAGTGAGCTACTATGTAATAGTTTAGTAAACAGTTATGTTAGATGGCATGGTTGTATATTTATTGAAATTCGTTACTATGAATTATTTTTAACAAAAAAAAACTGCTTCAAACAATAAACTAAAAAGTAAATAATTAACTTTGTGATTTTATGTGATGAATTTTGCCTCTCAAACGAGTAGATAGTAGTTGTCCTATGTATGTAAAAATTTTAATCTTAATTAGGTATTATTTTTGTGCAAACTAAAATTTTGGCATATTGCCGAGAACGTACATAGAAAAATAAAATGAAAACATCCTCTTTTTTGAAGTTGGTTGAAAAGAAATGCAACGATGAGGAGTCTCTTTTGACGAAAAGTATGAGTAAACCTTGGTTCGCCAATTTTAACAATGTTTTTCCTTGTAACTATTTCAGTATAATTAGATATATATTTTTTACAAAAAAATCCAACTTGTTCATTTTAACCGAATCCCATAATCATAAATCATAAAAGAGAATCATCAAAATAGGTTCACGCAGTAAAAAAATCTGAGGTAACATACATTAAAAAATATAGTCATATTGATAGCCTCCTTTCCGTACAGAAGTCGGTAAAAAGATCATAACACAAAAAAAAAACCTAATTACTTTCACTTATTTTCTCACTTGATATTTTAATATTGGACGATACGACATTTATCCTCTTTTAGGCAGAACTTCCTATTAAAAATAAAGTAAGTCTGGAATAAATCTATCAAATGGACGAAAATAATTTTATCCGATGCGTAAAGGCACAGTACGCGCGCGGCTGGGCACGCGGCGTGGGCGGCGGCGCGGCGCTCGGCGAGTCGTCGGCCCTACGTCATATTTAGTTAACAATAATATTAACAGTGATTATAGTGAACAATAAATGTGCAAGTTCATTTGTGTTAACAAAGTTATCTATTTATACACCTATGAAGTAATGCATCTATTTGCGATATTGTAATTGTTAGCTTTGTAAACTTCTAAGGTTATTTCCTTTTTTATTGTTAGTAGATCCCTTGCTTGCATGAAACAATGATATCTAATTTAGGAATTAAATTAGGAGCATAAACCAAAGTAGTGTTCTTTTTATTGTCGCACCAATTGTCTTACTTTGCTGACCTCATAAATGTCCATATTAATTTTGCGAGAATTTTATAAGTCGTAAAAGATAACGACGCCCGGTTATAATGGGCAACAACGCCGTCAGGTACGAATGTATGTGGCGTGGAACTAAACATAAGCCACTTTATTGACTAACTGTTGCTTTACGATAATTTGTACTAAACTAACATTTTACGATGACTATTAATCAATCCTGGTAATAGAATAATTGCAATGATGCTATTGAAATTCATTTTATATCGAGATTTTTTCGCTGCTGCTGCCTTATAACTAAGAGCAGAGCTTTACCAAACTCTACGATCCGTTGTATGCTATACTTTACATAACTTTTATTGACATTTTAAGATATTAAAGTCAAAGTCAAACAATTTTATCGAAAATGAGAAAGTTTCATGTCGTCTTCATTTCTTGAACCTCAAATACGTCTCAGAGCTGGGAAAAACCAGCGCAAGATATTTTCCTTAGATATCTACTTTTCATAACTTATTTAAAACATTATAAAATAAGATATTTCTGAGTTGGTGGTCAGTCAAAGAGCATGATACACTTGTGACTGTAAGTGCACTCCGCTGGCCCTCTTTACTCAGGTACTCAGTGGAGCTGCGAGCTGCGGTCGCGACCGGCGGCGCGCTGCGCGGTGTCTGCGAGTGGCTGTGACCATTGCTCTCGGCGGCGATCGATGCCACATAGGGCTACCACGATATTCTCCATTCTAAAATAACAAAACAATTATAATATATAATGTAAAGAAATATACTTTTACTGTCATATAGTTTTATCTTTTACACCATTGTAAGCGTAGTTAACTTCTTGTAAGAGATAATGTGCTGCTCATAGCACTGCTTTGATAGCTCAAAGAAACCAAATGTCAACCATCAGTTTTATTGGTGGCGTGTTTTTTGTTTTTGGGGTTGCATACCTTTTAAGGAAAAAGGGAGAAAAGCTTGAGACCTCCAATTTCCGTAAGGTACCCTCGGTGGGCGAGCTCGACACGCGCTTGTCCGGTTTTTTTACTCGTCTCTCTTCCATTACTTGCATTTTGTATATTTACAAAAATCGTAAAGTTTATTTCAGCTAATTATAATAATGATATTTATTTTTTTTGAGAAATAAATTGAGTTAACACTCAGGGGAATTAATTGTGTATTTTCATTACCTAGCTTTGATAACAAAAAAGTCGCAGCGTTGATTTCCACCATTCCATTCCAAGATTGGGCGGTGCGAGGGGAGCGCAGTGTCTTAACACTGGGTTTCCACTCTCTAATCCGCTTTATGCGGGGTACAGCGTGAAGCTATTTATTATGATTGTTTTCATTACATAAAATAACATACGTTATATAAAATTTATATACATTTTTATAATCTGGATCAAAATAGGTGTTAGCCCTGATTTAAAGTTCGTTTCAGCGCTAAAATAACGCGCATCGGCCGTCGCCGTCGCCATAACAAACGCAGTCGACGTCTGATGCTCACATGGCTAATAGTAAATCAATGTACCGAACCAATGCCTATCTCCTGAACAACGCTTTTTAAAATTTACTAAATCGCTAGAAATAACATGAAATTGCTTGTTGTCGATAATATTTTTTAATATTTTACTTAAATTTTCTAATATATAATATTATTAACTAATATTTGAAAAGACCAGCGGGATTTGAATCCGTGCCTCTTGAAAACTAACTTGGAAAAATACTTTTTAGAAAATGTATAAAACATTTAACGTGTATTTAGCGTGATTTGAAGTATTTTTCTTTACTAAGTGTGGAATAACACTTTAAAAATGTTTCAAATATGAAGTAATATTTTCATTTTATTCACCTTGGTCTCGAGGCAAAGCGCGGCGTTGAATACCGCCACTCAACACGTAATGTCTCCAGAATTCTGAGAAAAATGGGAAATGAAGTGTCTTATCACTTGGTTCCCGCTACCTACCCTGCTGAGTGCGGGATACAGCGTGAAACTGAAAATAAATAACGATAGAAAATCAACGGTAGATATCATATCCGCTTCCTTCTCTTCGACTCTCAGAAATGTGATTCCAACGCCAACTTGGGACTTGCGTGTAGTTAAAAACACTACTAATAAGGTAATCGACAAATCACATTACACCACATATGTTTTTTTTTTTTTTTTTTAAGTCCACACAACTCCTAAAGTTTGTCAAAGTAGGCATAGAGAAATAAAGAGAAAATTTATTATAATTTTAAAATATTTTTTTTTTTTTTTTTTTTTTTTTTTTTTTTTTTTTTTTTTTTTTTTTTTTTTTTTTTTTTTTTTTTTAGCCTTACGCTGTATCCCGCACATAGCAGGGTAGGTAGGGAACCTGAAAACCTAGATTTAATACACTCCGTTCCAGTGAGACACTTCCATTCCCTCCATTAAAATACTTCCGTTCCCCACTTTCATTTAATAGCTTTATATTAAAATAATGTACCTCTATTCATATTATATTACAAATCAACGTTTTGAACAGATTTGAGTTGAGGACTGAGATACTTTTCACACTGAACATGAACTTGTTACTTATCTCACAGCCAGATAATAAAAATAATAAGGAGAAGCTTATTACTTTTATGTTTTATTTGAAAAAGGCAAAGCGAGCCCCATAAAAAATACTGTTTATTTTCACTTTCTGCCTAATATCCATCATTAAGAGTTGCTGCGTCTTGCCTGTTGGTTGGCGTCACAGATCCCCACACTGTCTAAATATGACATAGAAACTAGAATAGTTACATTGGATATGATTTAAAGCTGAATACGCCTAAATTTGTAATTTGACTCTACATTTAACAAAACATGACAGACATTTTCCAACGGAGCCGAGAAACTATAATTTTTAAGTGTTTTATGCTTTTGCGTAGATTTTCTTATGAAAAGATTTTTTTTTAACTCAATTTTAATTATCTACAGCCTTTCTGAACGACAATATCTGACTGATATTGCTGTAACTTGTTAGAAAGTTAAATTAAACAATTATCTAGTTGAGGTTGACGTGCCGCAGGGGCACAGGCGTATAACTGTAACGCATCGGTTGTGGGTACGATTCCCACTCGGGTGAATGGATTATTTTTTATTAATATTTTATTTTTTTCGCTCTGGTAACAAGGCTAAAAACGCGACATTGAGTACTGCCACTTAACACACAATGTCTTAAAAAATTTGGCGGAAAGTGGGGAACGGAGTGTCTGAACACTAGGTTTTATATTCGTTCGTAGCCTGAAAAAATAACGGTCTTGATGGGTTTTCTAAACCTTAAAAGGTCCTTTTGTTATAAAAACTTCTTTTTCGTTCGTAAGTAATCCAAAACGAAAATAAGAATTGATCAGTTGGGAATTTATAGACAGATACAAAACAAATTTTTCAAAACGAAATATTTTATTCCAAATTTATTTTATATACAAGATCTAAGTGAATAAACACTATTTATACAAGTTTTGACCTATTTACAAAAATCAAAATCACCGAAAAACACTTAGAAAAATTTTGGCTAGTTACTATAGAAAATTATTTATTTGAACCACTTACCTTGTTTGGATTGTTGACTTCTTGGTATCGTGTCGTAGGGTCTTCCGCGCCGTGCCATTCTAAATTTTTTCGAAATTTTTGCTGAAATTTTTGCGCCACTTTGACGCAAAAAAGTTTGAAAAATTCTGTTTTTTGGACATCTTACCTGCACCTCCTCTCTCATCCCCGCGGGTTGTATATCGTTTTGAGGGCCTTTCGAAGCCCGATCGCTGGACACCAGTTTCGCTGAAATCCGTTCAGTAGAATCTGAAAAAATTCACTATACCTATTTCTTATATAGGAAATCCACCTAAGCTCTGACGACTTCGAAAATCTTCATACAAAACAAATTTTTCAAAACGAAATATTTTATTCCAAATTTATTTTATATACAAGATCTAAGTGAATAAACACTATTTATACAAGTTTTGACCTATTTACAAAAATCAAAATCACCGAAAAACACTTAGAAAAATTTTGGCTAGTTACTATAGAAAATTATTTATTTGAACCACTTACCTTGTTTGGATTGTTGACTTCTTGGTATCGTGTCGTAGGGTCTTCCGCGCCGTGCCATTCTAAATTTTTTCGAAATTTTTGCTGAAATTTTTGCGCCACTTTGACGCAAAAAAGTTTGAAAAATTCTGTTTTTTGGACATCTTACCTGCACCTCCTCTCTCATCCCCGCGGGTTGTATATCGTTTTGAGGGCCTTTCGAAGCCCGATCACTGGACACCAGTTTCGCTGAAATCCGTTCAGTAGAATCTGAAAAAATTCACTATACCTATTTCTTATATAGGAAATCCACCTAAGCTCTGACGACTTCGAAAATCTTCATACAAAACAAATTTTTCAAAACGAAATATTTTATTCCAAATTTATTTTATATACAAGATCTAAGTGAATAAACACTATTTATACAAGTTTTGACCTATTTACAAAAATCAAAATCACCGAAAAACACTTAGAAAAATTTTGGCTAGTTACTATAGAAAATTATTTATTTGAACCACTTACCTTGTTTGGATTGTTGACTTCTTGGTATCGTGTCGTAGGGTCTTCCGCGCCGTGCCATTCTAAATTTTTTCGAAATTTTTGCTGAAATTTTTGCGCCACTTTGACGCAAAAAAGTTTGAAAAATTCTGTTTTTTGGACATCTTACCTGCACCTCCTCTCTCATCCCCGCGGGTTGTATATCGTTTTGAGGGCCTTTCGAAGCCCGATCGCTGGACACCAGTTTCGCTGAAATCCGTTCAGTAGAATCTGAAAAAAAGGCCCTCCCCCCCCGCCCTTTACTCACAGGCTAGGTGGAGAAGACAGATTCTTGGGAAAATTTTAGACTTTTAAATAATCTTTAGTTTACGTTTTCGGGTAGACTTTGGTGCAGATAGCCTTAAAATTATTAAATAGACAGGCAGTGGCTCTTTACACCACTGTCAAAATTAAATAGGACTAGGTATTAGTACCAATTGTTTTAAGCATTTTAGACTATTTAAAATTATACAACGACATATATACACAATTATATATACAAATATTTACATTTTTGACATCAGGAGTACAACTTATACATATTTTTCTTTCTTTATATTGCATATTTATTCTGTTTTTAACTTTTGACACGGTAGGCCTAGAGAGGAAAATCAGATTTTTACGGAAAAATCTTTTAGTTCCTCTCGACCCGATTTATTTTATTTTATTATTCTTCATTTCTTTCTTTTTCTTCAGTACTCCTGATATTGACACAAAGTTTGATTTTATTTGACTTCTGAGTGGCTCTTTACACCACTCGGAACGCCCCATAGAAGAGTCCCTCTGCGTAAGAATGTTCCGCACACCAGCAAGAGCCAGCGCTCGGATGTTGGACCTCTCGGGAACCCCAGAGGAGGTGGGCTTCCTGGAGGACTCCCCAATCCGAACGCCTGAGAGCCTGCAGCGACCCCCGAGCTCCCAGGCAGCCCCGTCACGCCCAAAGAAACCAAGGTCAAATGTGACCATGGAAAACCACAGTCCTCTTAAAACATCAGGTTACGCGAGTAGGACAGCCGAAGCAAAGGCCCACCTAACCAAGGCTAAAACACATCTAAGCAACTCGCGTAACCTTAGGACAGACATAAAGGCTGCAGTTACAGGCGCAATAGAGCGTTTGTACCAACTGGTAAAGGAAGCGGAGGCGGAGAAAGGAAAGGAAGAGGAAGGAAAGAATGACAGCTGTAGGAAGATGACGGTGCAAAGTGAAGCGGAAAAGAGAAAGGAGACAAAAGACATAAAGGGAGAAGAACTAATGAAGAGGCTTGAGGAGCATGCAGTTTTGTTAAAGAAGAATGAGGAAAGGATGGACGAATTGAAGGAGGTGTTGGAAAGGCAGAGGAGTTCGCTCGAGAAGACCACATACGCGAGCGTGACGGCTGGTGAAACCAAAAGGGTTAGCCCACAGCCAGCCGCACTGCACTCGATTGTGGTCTCCTCGAAGAACGAGATCGACACAGGGGAGGAAGTTCTCGCCCAGATCAGAGAGGTGGTAAAGGCGAAGGAGGGATGGGTGCGGGTCGAGAAGGTGAGGAAGGCAAAGGATCAGAGGGTGATTTTGGGCTGTAGTTCAGTAGAGGAGCGGGAGAGGGTTAAAGAGAGGCTGAAGGCGGCGAGCGATAGGCTAAACGTCGAGGAGGTGAAGAACAAGGATCCGCTTCTGATTCTCTGGGACGTCCTGGCGTACAACACGGACGCCGACATTTTGGGCGCCCTAAAGAATCAGAATCGGAGCCTCTTCGACGGCATCTCCGAGGCCGAGTTTCGGGCGGAGGTTCGGTTTCGCCGAAAGGCGAGGAACCCGCTCACCGGCCATGTCGTCATGCGGGTGTCCCCCACAGTGTGGAACCGAGTCGTTGCGGAGGGAGCACTGCACATAGATCTGCAGAAAGTCAGAGCGGCGGATTTTTCCCCGCTCGTGCAGTGCTCTCTCTGCCTCGGCTACGGGCACGGTAGGCGGTTCTGCAAAGAAACCGCCCCCAAGTGCAGCCACTGTGGGGGACCCCACATGAGGACAGAGTGCGATAGCTGGCTCAATAGCGCACCACCATCTTGCTGCAACTGTACTGGTGCAAAGGTGGAACGCGCTGACCACAGCGCGTTCAGCACCGACTGCCCAGTCAGGCGCAAATGGGATGCGCTAGCCCGGGCCAGCATAGCCTATTGCTGAGGGCGCGTCTCTCCCCTCCATACTCGCCGAGTATACCTCTAGTCGGAGAAAACTGCAGCCCAAAGGAACCGAGCGTCATCAGACTCTAAATTGCGGAATGCAAAATTACTTTGGATCCGTCATTTACATGTCGAAATGCTCTGATGGAAAGAGACAGCCTAACCTCAAAGAGACACGCGGGACCCAGAGCTCAATAAGATCCATCGCAGACTCCCTCTGCGATCGGATGAAGGAATTACAGACGGGCTTTATAAAGAAACACGTCGTAATAGCTTCCTCGGACGCAGAGGGAGCCAGCGATGGAAAAATTTGGCCAAGTTTAAACCACGGTGCTGGGAACAGTTCCTTCCTTAGTAAAAAGTAGTAAGTCAAAATTCCAAGCGTAGTAATTTAAAGGTAAAAGAAACCAAAAATAGATGAAACCATTAATAGATATTAAATAGAGTCGAACAGTTTTTATAAAATTTAGTGAATTTGAGAGATAGCAGTTATAGTATTAGCCAATGTTTGGTAATTTAAACGTAAAAATATATTTTAAAAATTTCAAAAGTTAACTTATTCGGATAGTTCTATACGAAATCCGAAAATTTTAGATATAATATTTCCAGAGTTCCAACATTTGGCCTAGCGCCACCTCCTCCAATTTTTAATAAGTGTAAAAAAAGTAAAAACATAGATGCATAAAGTCTCTGATCACGTCAGAGGGACGCGACGTGAAGCACAAAGCTTTACATTATCTTTAAAATTTATAGACAAAACTAGCGACCCGCTCGCGGCTTCGCCCGCTTAACTACGGAATTATTCATGTAATGTACCTATGTTTGCAAAACACTTAAGATTACTAATGTGAAAATTATTTAAACCTTAATTCAACCCGCGTTTTCGTAGTTCCAATAAGGATGTATCAATTGTTTGAAAAAACTCACTTAAACAAATGACACAAACAATAGAAAACTTTAACGAAAGAAATTATAAACAACAGACTACCTACTATTCTCTTACCCAAAAATACTTAAACGAAAGATGTAACCAACTATGTCGCGTTGAAATACATTATAACTATTGGATAACCCCAAAATACGTGCAATCGCTTCTAAATTAACTTTGCTATAAAGCCAGGTGTAGAATTGAAGCATTCTCTGGCCCATCTCCGTAGTAGCTCCGAACGACATCTGGGCGTTGACACAGTATGAAATTGGAAGGATTATCAAATGCCATCTAGGCGGTCAACTCAGTCAGGGGAAACCCTCGGTTTCCTGAGGGAGGCCCATCTTAAACGACCAAGGTTCAATGCAAGGCTCATGAGTCGGATTTGGAGGAGAATAGAAAGTCGCTCGGAAGTAGTTTTACGTCTGACCTCGGGCGGCCGGGTATGCCACGGAGTGCTGCTCCTTAGGTGCAGGTGATACATTGGCGCAGCGGAATGCGTTGGACGCGAGACGACCAATGTGTACCTCCAGGCTTTCCATTTTTATGTTGCGATGATGCGTGGTGTTCCTTACTTAGTATGGCGCCTGCGTCACTCGACGGAGGATGAGGTTCTGGACCACCTGCAGGATTTCTCGTTGAGTGATACTCGCTAGGGCGTTGTGATGTCAGCAGTGTATAGTGCGTAGAGAGCAGGTGATAAAATGCTGCCCTGGGGAACAACGGCAGCGATCGAGTCGCTCCTAGACCTTGAACTCGCAACTCTCACGCAAAATATCCTGTCACTGAGGCAGGGAGGTGAAGACATCAACGCGGTCGAATACGCGCGCTACGTTGAAGAAGACTACTATTGCACTCTCCTTTCGGTTAATCGCTGTTGCGGCGTAGTATAACCAGAGTGGTATACCCGCTTGCCAAACGGCTCGCTTCGTGGGTGGATGTGCGACTGGAGAATTGAGAGGAATAACTTCCCGAACAGCTTGGCGACCGCGCTAAGGAGGGTTATAGATCGGTATCCCACAGGCTGCGGGCTCTTCCCAGCCCTGGGCAACATGATGAGCAGGCCTTCCTTCCATGCCCGGGGGAAAGAAGCCAGGCGGGTGCGGCGGATCCATTTTTATAAGCAAAAGGTTGCGAGTCGCAGCGGGACGCGTGGTGGGCGGCGAGTCGTTACACTGCAAGAATTTTTTAGTACCGTAATTTTAAATCTGTGCTACTAATCTTCTAAATAACTTATTGAAATTAAAAATAGTAAACAACATTTTAATCTATATGAAATGGCCAAAAGGTAACTATTATACTTATATATATACTGAAAGTAAGGGTTAAACATGAGTCGATATAGCTTTTCTCTAAAACTATTTGTAATTTCGAAATATTGTAAAGAGCAAAGTTTATCTTTGTTTAACGTAGAAAATTAAAAACTTATTTAAAAGGATAAGGATTAATATCATTATGGACACACAATAAGAAAATATATTTAAATTACCATCTAATTTCCGTCTCCTCTACGCTTTCATTAGTAAGACAAACGATTTTTATTTGCATTTCTTGTTCTACGACCTATGAACGACTTTTTCGTGGCATAATTAAATTAAAAAAGGAAATGTTTAAAAAGGTAAAAAATAATAATAAAAGAACAGAAGGAGAGTAAACAAAATAAACAACAGGATACTTAAACGAAAGAAATGATAAACAAAAGACTACCTACTATTCTATTAATCAAAAAAGGTGAAACGAAATATATCGCGCTGAAATAATACATTAAACTCTAATTATCCAATACGTACAATCGCATCTAAATCTACTTCGCCACAGAGGCAGGTGGGGAGACAGCGCGGCGGACGCGTCGCGGGGCGAGCCGTTTCGCAGCAAGGATTTTTTGATATTGTAACAATTTCTAAAGTACTTATTAAAATGAAAAACAGTAAAAGACAGTTTTGATCTCCATTAAATGGCCAACGTAACTAATATACTTATTTATATGCTGAGAGTAAGGTAATAAGTGAAACTTGCGCCAAAACTGCGGTTTATAGCTGGCGTGATGTGTCAATAAATAAATGCGTTTTTCTCTAAAACTATTCGTAATTTCAAATTAGTGTAAAGAGCAAATTTTATCTTCGTTTAACGTAGAAAATTAATGAAGTATTTAAAAGGATAAGGATTGATACCATTATGGACAAACATCCCTCACAAAAAAAAATATATTCAAATTAGTATTTTTAGACAGAAATATACTCACTGTATGTTATCCTTAGAAGATACAAATATGCTGTCGCTGACTTTTTTGTAGATCTTATTAAGAGGAATAATACTCTAGTACATTATTTTCATGTAGGACTTACCATTAAAGCAGCGCATGCGTGAAAGTGTCTCAACGGGTAGGACTTTATGCACATTTATCATATTTATGTCTAATTACAATAAAATATACATATAATAAATGATATATAAACCTTCCCTGAGAAATACTCTACCTAATGGTGAAAACCGCATCAAAATCCGTTGGGTGGTTTAGAAGAAGATCGCTTAGAAAGGCCAGACAGAGACGAAATGCGTTCTTATTTTATAAGATATAGAGATGAAAATCAATAAGACCCATACTAGTATTTACATTACGCATTTTGTGTCTCTGTCATAGAATCATGCTTCAGACGAATAACAATTTTATTCACTATATTTTATACCTTATTTTCTTGGCGACGTCAGTCCGTGGTCTCTGGTTTCGTTCACGTTATATTTTATGCTATTTTGCTACGGGGCTACGTTTGTTTTGATAAATTTCGATAATTGTGAGTTGATATTCCAATCTTAGACATTTTAAAAGTGTATTTTTTAGTTTCTTGGGGCCAGTCGTGGTGCTGGGGCATATGCGTGTGACTGTAAACCAGCACATACAGTTGGTTAATAGGCGGAGGATGCAATTACAAATTAAAGTAGGAAAAATATGTAAAATATATGTTAGTAGTAACATACATTGACGATGTTTCATACATTTTATCAGTGGCTGATGGCTGAAGAGAGATATTCCTTCAAAAACTGAAAGAGAAACACAAGTAGAAAAATAAGAATGTATTAAATATTCCTCCAAGTAGGGATCAAACCTATAAGTGGACGCTTTCCCGCTGTTCTTTGCTGGCGTCTTCTAAATAATCACCATTTCAAAAAAAATGTTAAAAAAGAAATTAGTGAAAAATAACGAATTATATATACAATTAACAAGTAGTACCGTCTAGGAATGTAGGTGACCAATGTAAACGGAAATTCGTAATAATAAAAAGATAGTAGCTGCGGAAAACGGCCATTTAAGCGTGACCTGAAAGAGAATCCCTTTGTACTCCGCAGTCCCGTGCCGCTCGCGTTGTCGTCGGATTGCGATAACACAGAGATATTTCATGCTTATATATTTTTCGTGAGCATAATACATAAATAGAACACGTAACGAGAACAGAAGAAGGGCAACTTTAACTAAAACTTAGAATTTATTATTTTCGTAACAAAGATACGTTTTCGTAAATAGCGAAATACGTGAGATTTAAAATTTTGAATAAACATATGTTAATTTTTCTAGGACAATGTCTTGTTTCAAAACACTTCAAAGAATCAAAGAAAATATTAATGATAAATGTACATGCATAAATACAAGATGTTTACATTACGCAACTACCCAATGAGGTTAAAATAGTATTGTAGGTATACTGATTTACACATTTCTTTATCAAAATGTAGTTTAGTTAATGTCTCATTTTTGAAATAAAAATTAAAAACTTAATATGCAAGTATGGAGTTAACTTTCTTGACGCATACTCAATACTACTCGCTTAATCGGCTGGCCCCGGGTCCGGCTAATGTCCTCCACCCTCCTCGCACTCCCGCTCTCCCTTCCTACAGGCAGTTCCTCGCGGCCCTCACGTCCAGTGTTACCGAGAAGCTTCGCTTCACCTAGAAACGAATACCATACATTTCTAAACTACCGTATAGTAGTAGCATTATTATGACATTACGAATGATTAGCTATAATTCAAGTCGGCTAGACGTGGCGCAGTGGCACACCACATAAGTGTGTGACTGTAAACGCGACTGGTTGTGGATTCAATCTCCACTCAAAGAAATAAAATATTTATTTAAATTTATATTTTTATTTATTCGCTCTGGTGTGTACGCAAGGGCGGCGCTGACCGGCCTCGACTCAGCTTTGACTCAACACGCAATATTCCAGAATTTGACGGAAAACAGAGGACGGAGTATTTTAACACTGGGTTCCCTCTGTATACCCTGGTGTGCGGGATACAGCGTGAAGCTGATTTGATTTAATTTAAATTTTATTTAAAATTTAAACATATTTCTACAAGATAACAAAGGCTCGCCCCTTACAAAATAATCTCCACCCGAACGGCACAGACATCCGACTTATTTATGCGTTAGATGAATTTATATGATCTGGAGCTTATGTCTGTGTATAAACAAACAGTAGGTATTGAGAAGGCTATTAGCCGCGGATTCGCCTGTCGTTATTTATCAGAATACAGGATTTATTTGGCAACACAAACAATACGCCGCGGGTGTGATGAATGGGAGTGTTTGAGCGCGAAATTAAACTCGCTCCAGCTCTACAGTAGCGCTGCAAAGTGGTGGCGTAAATATTATACGAACTGATTGATTTCTTTACAATTCAGAATATCTTAACGAAATTTTACAATTTTTTTTCAGTTTCCATTTTTTCTGAGACCAGTCGTGGCGGAAACTCGATACGCTGTGGGTTCGATCCCGCTCGAGGAAATGAAATATTTAATAATTTTATTTTCTCGTGACAACAAAGCAAAGTGTGTCGGAAGTGCCTGTCATTACTAAATAATGAAACAAAAATATATTATTACAATACTATTTCATTAATATCAGTTATAATTCTATTAATAACTAAATATTCTTAATAATAACTAAATATTAATTACTATGAAGCTTAATGATTTGTTATACAGACGGCTTGAAGACAATCTTCTGAGTGAGCTACCTCCTGCTATTCACCTGTTGCCTGCTCTGGAGGATTTGTAAGTTTTTGTCTTTTAATTAAACATGACTTGATTATATTATAATCTATTTCCTCAGGTTCCCACCGCCTACCCCGCTACGTGTGACATACAGCACTAAAGCCAATGTCTCGAACATTGGAGAATAGAAATTATACATTAGCAGTTTCAAGTTTCTTTTTATAAGATAGTGACTTATTACTGTCTTACGAGTCTTACGAAACGAAACATAAATTATTTTAAACTCAACAGATATTTGTCAATATTTGAAAAAGAATATATATACTTTGTCTAATATTTAGTTTTATTTAGTATTTGTCTATATATCAGGTCGGTGGCCAACAACCGCGTGGAGCGTGTATACGGGGGATTGCAGGCGTGCTCGAGGTTGGCGCGCCTCGAGCTGCGCGCCAACCCGCTGTCGCAGCTGCACGCGCACGCCCTGACGCATCTGCCCAGGCTTACTACCCTGTGAGACTATACAGTATTATATTATAACTATATCTCTTTCATATCTTATTAATTTATATTTCGTTTTCGTTTATTAAGAAAACAATCTTTAAAAAAATCGGAAAATCTTTCTAAAATATATATTCGTCTATACCTACTTCATTTTTACGACAGTTGTGGCTTCGAATTACATTAGTTTTTTGCTAGTCTTAGGTTAGTAAATCTCACGTTAGGTTCCACCTAACATTAACCCTCTAGACTCTAAGGGCAAAGCTCTAGAATAAAAACACATAAAACAAAATTAAAAATATCATACCAAGAGAAGAAATTTCAATTTTTAGTGGGCTTCTATATAAGAAAAGAAAGTAAGCCTAATGTTATATTAAGGAAGAATCATAGTAATTTAGATTCAGTTCCTAAGTTTATTTTCAAGAAACCCTTTTTTGTAGGTAGATGTCCCTTAGCGTCAACTGCGAAGACCGCCCGCGCTGTCGGATTCTTTCCTAGCAACAAATTTTGTCTCTTGTTACTATTAAATTATAGATCTTCAACGTAACATACGGCTCTAACTGTCTACCAATAATTAACAAAACCAATAATTAACGAAATATGAGAGTATAATATTTTAGTTCGTTGTTGCTGTGATATTTTACGATTGATACTTTGTCCATACAGAGAGTACTGTATATCTAATGATAAAATATAAATTAAATAAATAAAATGATTATAGTTTTAAGCACAACTTACTCAATACCTTAAACAACAAACTCAACAGTCTCAAGTATTAATTAAATTTATATTTTTAATTCCATAAAAAGTTTATTTGTTTTATGTTTTTTGTTTTAAGCAAATATGTTTGTTACAAACAAAAGCTTGCATTCTACATTAATATATCAATGGCCTTAATCAAAATTGATTACTCTGATATGGATGATATAAAAGATAACCTCAATTATTGTAAGATCTGTCCTAGTTTCGGTACATGTTCTTAATGCAAGTTCGCTATCGTGTTTACCAGCCAAGTGTCTACGTAAATGACAGTTTGAAAACTCATAAGAAGCTCAGGGAACCACCGACTGCGGCATCTTGCCAAATCATTGTAAGAATGTATCCAAAACATTATTCTATTACTTAAATGTTCTTAATAAAGAGTAGCCTTAATAAATATATGTATGTTGAAAGTAAAAAAAAGTTAGTATAAATTCGCATTTTAATAAAAGGGCAAAATACAATATATAAATATTATTTCTTTATAAGTAACTACTTTCATTAAACCAAAATTAGCATACTATTAGAATTATATATATTGGTGTACTTCATATTTAGTACCAAAAAACGAAAATATGAGCTTACGGCATCCTTATGCTACACCAGTGCTAGTAACATTCTTACATAGCGTTGCGTGTGTCGCGGTCGTCTAGTGCACCCTGGTCCGTGATGCATTCGCGGTGACGCGACGCGGTGAGCCGGTGACTCAGTAGGTGCAATTTGGCTGACCGAGGTCACACCAGTGTGTAGACAAGTCGGTGTGCGTGTGGAGATAGGGGGGCGGGAGAGGAGAGGGGGGAGGAGGTTGTTCGCGAAGTGCAGAACACGGCGGATGCACGGCTCTCCAATTATAGATAATGTCAGCATCGACTGACCCGACCTCTTAAACGTGTCGCGAACTGGTACTCATCGGCGTAGAGTTCACGTCGGACAATTAAGCAATAAATAAGTTTTTTTTATTAGGTCATGGATATGGCGAGATTTGCCGCCATCGATAATTATTATTGAGTAAAAATGATTAAAACATGGGCACTAAATATGATGCCCAAAACGTATTAGGCACAAGGTCTCGTCAGCGCGAGTCACTTTGTTCTGCAGAAACAATGTTGATTTATTGCGTACGAGTTATCGAAGTGAAAGCGATGGGTTTTTTTTTCCGAATTTATAATTTAGGTGATTTGTGTGTACAGCATACTGTCGGAGGCGCGCGGGCTGGGCCAGCTGCCGGCGCTCAACGGCTCCACGCGCCTGCGCACGCTGCGGGCGGACCGCGCGCGCCTCGCCCGCCTGCCGCGCGACCTTTGCGACCACGCGCCGCAACTACGGGCACTGTTAGTACTACACTCTGGTCGCTGCACTAACATCACTTTATACTTATTTCGACACACTTTACATTGGCGGAGCATGTCGTTGAATGACAAGGCTGCGTGTTTCGACGCCGGAATGGATAATGAACTATTCTTAGTAGTTCATTACGTGATTTAGCATTTAAGTGCTATTTAAGATTTACCTGTAATGTTTCAATTCAATTTCGTCGTTAAGTAAAGTGGAACTATTGTAAATGTATTAGCTAAACATGGTACTTCACTATCTTTTTCGTGTTCTATCTTCGTATACCTGCGTCTTAAATCTTAAATGTAACGGACTGTCACGTTTCGTACTTCCTTATTTATTTTCGGTAAACATAACATTTTCTATTATAAGATCTAAGGAACGACATTATAAGATTTGATCTACGCTGTTCTGAGCTACTGCACTCGGCGGTTGAAATAGAAAGCACCGAGTGCAGTGATCTAATTCTAAAGTTATTTATAACTGTAATTCTATCCTAGCAGGTATATTTTTATAATAACAACCAATATTGAGGGATTTTAGAGACATACGTATGCAGGCTCCAGCGAAATGGCTAAATAAGACATTGAGTTGTGTCACCTTCTAAGCGAGGTTAGAGACACAAACAAACCTCTCCCCGGCGCGAGAGCAATCGATCATGTTTCATCGTCTCAACCTCGACAGTATCATTGAAGCTTACATGATTATTACAATTCGCCATTAGCGTAGGCCGCGCCCGCTGCTCCGGACCGGACCACTCTTGGCAACGAATCCATGCAATTGAAGCTCCTAACGGCTATTAAATCAATTCTTATTTAAATGTAGAGCTCGATGTAGAGACATGACTTACATGTTGTTTATTTACAATTTATTTGTTGATGATTGTTTGTTTACATTTTGATATTTTATGTATGCATGTGTAGCCAAGTTAAAATTATCAAAATAGTTGACCTCTTGTCCAGGGACTTGCGGTCCAATCAGCTGGAGCGTGTGCCGCAACTTCACAACTGCACTGAACTTCGCGTACTGTGAGTATTGAACTTGTGCTATCTACGTCTCATACTCTTTATTTATGTATGATTTTTATAAATAAACATCTAAGGAGAAAATAGTAACAATTTTTAAACTTATCTAATCAGACCAATAGCGGCGCAAGGGCACTTGAGGAAATGGAATATTTAATATTTGCATTTCTTCGCTCTGGTGTCGAGCTAAAGCGCGGCGTTAAGCTCCGCCACTACATCCAGAATTCGGTGGAAAGTAGGCTTCCTTTGCCTACCCTGCGCCTAGCGGGATACAACGTGAAACTGAAAAAAAAATCAAACGTAATCAATTGTAGAGGCGGCTAGTTCAATTACCGCACGTACTGTACCTACATAGTACACCCTGTATAATGTACACAGCACGCAACTCCGAGGCGATAACAAATTACATTATGCTCGCAGTCGTTATAAAGTTATTCGTAACGGCACGCGAACTTCGCAGGAAAATTTTATCTTATAACGTTTTTTTTTAATCTAGTAAGTGGATCTTTTACTTAGAAAAAGTTTACAGCTTTATGTTGGTCAATACTTCTTTTTCCATTATATAAAAAGGTATATATTTCTTTTGTATTTTTAGAAAATTTATAAAACTTTGAACATAGCGGAACTCGAACCCGCGCCTCTTGGAAACCGTTCAGGTCCTGACCAAACACAAAAACTACTTTTATATTTAAAAAAAAAAATAAACTTTTATATATTGCTTGTTACAACTTATTTAAGTTCATAGCGTCCCTGCGGAGAGCTTCATAAAACTTTAGGTCCCAGTCTCAATGCGTTTAATTTTTTATATGTTTTCTAAAAGTAGGTAAATGTATATTTCTATGTGAAACTACATTTTAAAAATGTTAAAAATATTATCAATTGTCATTGTGGCATTAAAGTATTGGTAAGATTAAGTCGTAGCTCGCAATTTTGTTTACGTGTACGTTTACAAGACTTGTTCAGTTGCGTAGTTTCAGCAATGCATTGTCAATCCGTCAGGGATTAATGTGTTTTAGTAATTCTTATCGGTACATACTAGTTTAACTATATGTTTATATAGGTGGGATACATACTGTGAAATTATGGATGAATATAACATTTATCATCTGTGTAAAATCTAATTTTATAAAATTTTAAATTCTCTCTCATTCAATTTTTTTTTATAAAAAGTTAGTAATTTTCTTATATAACATTCGATTTTACTAGTATTCTCAACTACTCGTGACGAGGTAAAACGCGGCGTTGAGTTTCTCCAGTCTCTCAAATTCGGCCGAAAATAGAGAATGAAATGTCTTAATAGGAACAGAGTGTTCCGCTAGATTCTCAGGTTCCCTCTGTCTACCATGTTATGTGCGGGATACAGCGTGAGACTAAAAAAAAATGAAAAAAAGATTGACACAATAACTAATAAATGGTATTGCATCTATGTAACAGATAGTTTAGAGAATATTAATTACTATTCTAAGTGTGGAATAACACTTTAAAAAATGTTAAAAATAATAATAATATTTAATAATATTTAATATCACAATAGAATATCACGGTACAGTGACTGTTCTAATTGTTAGAAATGAACTAGTCTTATCTAATTATAACTTCCTGTATTATCAATAGCGGGCAAAACGAAGGTCGGGGAAAAGGAAAATATTTTCATAAATTATCAAGTTTGTCAAGGTCCACTGTCGTCCCGTCCACTCGGTTGCATCATATATTTTTTATCATAAAAAAATAATTTCGTTTTATATAGGAGGATTGTTATAAGTCAGATGATAAATTATAAATGGATTTATTTGAACTAGTATCCCTTTGTAATATCTGTATAGAATGTAGATATTTTGCACGGCTCAAGTTTGTCTATAAGACATGAAAATTAAAAGAGTAGCAAAGTAATCGATATTTTATTATTAATAATCAATGCATGCAACGCTAATGTCCAATTAATGTAGTCTCTGTTAGTAACTATATTTGATATTAGTATGCAGCCGTCGGATGGAGGCATGCAAGCTGACGCCTCTGATACTCGTTTAATAACAGTAAGAACAATCGCTCTGAACGCATGAAAGAGTTAAATAATAAAATAATAGATAATATTAATTGTTCTTGTTGTTTTCGAACATAAAGTTAATGCTGTTAGCCATGCTGGCTTTTCTCCCTGAAAAAATTGCAAAGTAGGCAAAAGAAACCTCGAAATCTGGTATTAAGACACTCCGTTCCCATAAAGACACTTCCGTTCTCCACTATCCGCTATATTCTAGAGGCATTGCGTGTTGTGTTACGGAACTCAACGCCGCGCTTTGCCTTGTTATCAGAGAAAATGTTATTTACATTTTGTTAGAAATCTTTCATTGCCTCGAGTTGGAATCAAACCCACAATGCGTCGCGTTTACAGTTGCGCCACGAGCGGCCTCAAATATAATTAAAATACAAATATTAATATATTTTTTATGTATATCTAAAAAAATATTTAACATATATTTTGTAATCGGTATATATAAGAGATTAAATTTATACGAAGAACTTTTTTCTTCTCACCCGCTTAAGTGTGGAGGAGCCGACATGAGTATGAATACGACTTCTACTTCTATATGACTGATGAGACTAGTTACTTAGTACCTACTACTAGTATTCCAACGATATTTATCTTTGAAATACTGAACTGGTAAACTTTATTAGATTTTACAAAAGATTTTATAATATTATTCCATTTAGTTTTTGAATAAACTCAGGCGCTTTATCTTTTTTAGTAAGATAAACAGAGGAAACACATTCCGTTCTCCACGCACCGCCCGAGCTCAAGACATTGCGAGTTGAGTGGTGAAACTTAATATCATAAAGGGAGAAAAAAGCTATTTGTGAAATAAATATTATCATGCCCTCAAATTGGAAGTTCGAACCATCGAACCCACAACTCGGCAGAAAAATTAAGTAAATATATAGTAGCAAATACTTCACAGTGACTTGTCGGACAACCTGGTGGAGTCCCTGGGCGATGGTGCGTTGCGCGGGCTGCGGCGCCTGCACGACCTGCTGGCAGCGCGCAACCGTTTGCGCGTCGTCACCGCTGACACCTTTGTGCACTCGCCCAGACTTCAGCTGCTGTAAGTACACGCTACCTAAAATACTTATACAGTCTAAGAATTTAATGAACTCGTTCATACGTTCATTACAAATTTATGAATAGGTCAATCAACATTTGTAATTAATTTACTTACACGAAGATAAAGTTTTTGTATATTCCAATTATAAATTCATCAATCATCTCAACACTAATAGTTTACTCTTATTTTAATCTTTTTAAATTTATTGTAAAAAAATATTTAATTAATAAAATAAATAAATAAATATTAAAGAAAAATAATAAATATTAATAATAAAATAAAGAAATATTTAATTAATTTAATATTTATTTTTTGGAGTTCGAACAGAGAACGTCTTAATACCAGATTCCGAGGTTACTTCTGCCTATCTTGCAAATTTTTCAGGGACAGAATCCCCTCTTCCCTAACCACACGGTGTCGCTGTAAAAGCCAGTAGGGCTAAAAGCAGTAACCTCAAGTAAAAAAAACAGCAATAATTAATATTACATCTATCTCGTCTAAGTAGAAATGTATAAATTCGAGTGCGGCGGTCGCTCTACCTGTAAAAAGCTATTAATCATCCGCAAGTTCGCTAATTGAATATTCAGCAGTATGTACCTGTCCCTAGCGGCGGCGGCGCGGTGTCTTGTTGTTATCACAAATGGTCACTCGACTCTTCCGCACTTATTTGCTATTCACGTGTCCCTCATTACTTATGTATAGTTTTTAAATTTATTTACATATAATTTATTTGGAATCGCGTGTAGAAAGAGATATGCGACAGTGTATGGTGTATTTTCTCATTTTTTCTTGCTGTCAGTTTTTTATATATATCCAGTAAGTTTTCTCCAGACATTTATGAAACAAGATTAATAATATTTCTATTATGTTGTTTGAAACAGTAGAAAATCTCGCAAAGCTTTAAGCTGGTTTTTTACCGTCGACGGAAAATGTCGACACGTTATAAATCTGTTTTCATTTTATCAACTGAAATTCTAACAATTCGCTAACGACGCGGTTCCACAAACTAAATGTGAAGTAGCTATTCAGTTTGCGGTGTAAGTTGTGTGTAACGTTTGAGGCCGGCCGCCGACCGCACGCAGTTAACGTCGTTAGGCGCTAAACCTATTAACGACGTTCACAAGCCGTTGGCTTTCAACGAATATTAAACGCTCGTTACTTGACTGTGATCGCGACATGCGTTACTCCGCCGTGACGTGCGAGTATGTAGCGTCGGGCGTTTCCAATTAACTGGGAAATATACGACGAGAGTCGCGTGTCTAATAACTTGTTGGAAAAAGTTGAGCGCTGCAACATTGCGTCGATTTACAGATCAACACATTATTTTTAGCTTCACATCGTGTCCCGCTCATGGCAGGGTCGGCGAAGGGAATCTGGGAACCTATTTTTAAGACCCTTCATCCCCATTAAGACATTTCTGTTCCCTTCTTCCCGCCGAATTCTGGATGCATTGCATGTTGAATGGCGAAAATCAACGCCGGGCTCTGCCAGAGCGAAAGAATAAAAATATTAAATCTTTCATTTCCTCGAGTAGGAATCGAACCCACAACCTGTCACGACAAGCCTCATATACATATTATGGTGCTGTAATATAGTATCTACGTAAATATTACGAACGTATGTAAATACGTGTGCATGTTTACATACAGTGTATCTGATATAAAGCTTTGCAATCTTAACATACAAAAGGCAACATCTCATAACGCGTCGCGCGCCACCCGCAACCCGCAACCCTCTGCCCGCAAGGCACTATCACCTACTTACATCTGTATATTCATTTGAATACGTCTGCTTTCAGAGACCTCGAGGACAACCAAATAGAGCACATCGACATGGAGGCGTTCGTCCCCATTTCTAAATTAGAAGACTTGTAAGTTCATTTTCACTTATACTGTGTCGTGTTACTTGGTGTTTTGTGACTTGTGTGTATACATATATGTGAACCTTTTTATTGTTGTGTGATGTGACTATTCTCTAACTAGTTTTTGTCTTTTGTATTTACTGAATTTTTCCAGTTGTAAAGTTTTTACCCTACGACTACGAAAAAGTCAGTAAAAATTAGTTATTTTTAAGCATATGAGCAAGCATATGATTTTTCCATACATTTACTTAATTTCTTTTTCTATCAAAAATAATCTCAATGTAATCAATAAAAAGGCATACGATTTGTATTTAATAATGTATAAAGTACAACTGTGTTATAGAAACGTGGGTAACAACAAGTTTCCGGTGTTGCCGGCGAGCGGCCTGCAGCGCCTGCTGCACCTGAAGGCGCACAACAACCCCGCACTGCGCCGCTTCCACCCGCCCGACCTCTTCCCGAGAATACAGGTAAGTTGAGATATTTCTACATTTATCACACACACACCAGCCAGGAAATTAAAAATATTACTTATTCCTTTCCCTCGAGTGGGAATCCAATCCACAACTGTCACGCTGCGTTTGCAATCGAATGCTTTTGCCAATCCGCCACGATGGTCCATTTAATCTTAAGGTGTAAAATAGTGTTGAATTATGGGTTCATAATTCTTATGATCGACATTTATTTATGTATATATTTATGTACTTATAATATAGATACCGTATCTCCTTCTACACCTGCCTATAATTGGTACTCTGCCCGACAGACGCTAGTGCTGTCGTACGCGTACCACTGCTGCGAGTTCATGCCGCTGATGGAGGGCGGCAGCGCGGAGGCAGACGCGGCCGACGCCGAGCACGAACAGTTCAGCGACCTCGTGCTGCTGCCGCCCGCGCACGTCGACCTCGCCGCCTGGGCCAACGCCACCGACATCTGGCCGCACTACCGTGCGTTACAATTCTGTAGATCATCTACAAAATTTCTCGGAAACTAAAACCCATATCAAGATAATGTTTTTCCATTAAACTAAGCTAACTTAACTTAAGGAATAGGCCAAATTTTATCAATATCGATTCAGTAATTTTTAAGGTATGGGTATCTAGTCTAGTCTAGTCTTGATGCATCAGAAAAAAGGCTTTATTGATATTTATAGAGAAAAATAAAAATAAATGCATAGGAAGATAAAGCAAATAATCAGATATCGAGATTGTAAGCAAATCTATAGAAATATTAGAA
This sequence comes from Heliconius himera, assembly GCA_021202915.1. Classification (NCBI taxonomy): domain Eukaryota; kingdom Metazoa; phylum Arthropoda; class Insecta; order Lepidoptera; family Nymphalidae; genus Heliconius; species Heliconius himera. Next base: position 820,437 of record JAJHJA010000276.1, on the reverse strand, counting down.
ATTATTACATATACTTGTAGTACATAGTTTTGAGAAAAATTCATTAAATTTGAGATGAATTTTTCATTGTAAATTTAAAAATTGATAATCAGCATAACATTTTTTTTAGTTTTTAATATTTTTTACAAATTTAAATTAGTTTATCATTTGGGACATACATAAGAAAATACAACAAGACCATTAGTCGTTGGTTTTCCAACGTATATTTCATTGCTCACATGTGCCATTTGCATATTTTTTTGCCCTGCAGAATAAAAATTGCCCTAATGTGCTTAATCGTGTCATTGTCTAGTGAATGCTACTGGCGAGGGCGGGTCGCGGCTAGCGGCGGTGGAGTGGGGCGGCGTGGGTGCCGCAGAACTAAAATTTTCTGGAGCTCGCCGTGTGCGGTGCCTGCCTTTACCTGGTATATTTTTTTTCCTATTATACATTAAAGTAATAATAGATTTAATGATAAGCAAAAACGAAATTTTTAAATATCTGTCCATTATCAGGACCATTTTTGCCGTGTGTGGATCTCTTCGACTGGTGGACACTGCGGTGTGGCGTGTGGGCGGTGTTCCTGCTGGCGCTGCTCGGCAACGGCACGGTCGTCTTCGTGCTGGTGTTCAGTCGTAGCCGCATTGATGTGCCGCGATTTCTAGTCACCAACCTGGCAGCGGCTGATTTCTTTATGGGAATTTATTTAGGTAACTTTCCAAATACTAGTAAAAATAATATGCTGCGTACATGCAGCCTATATGCTGCAGTAATCATAAATAAGTTTATCATTATAGGTTTTTTGGCGGTCGTCGACGCAGGAACATTAGGTGAATTTCGAGCACATGCGATTTCGTGGCAAATGTCCGGTGGGTGTCGGCTGGCGGGGTTCCTGGGCGTGCTGTCATCGGAGCTATCAGTGTACACGCTGGCCGTCATCACGCTGGAGCGCAACTACGCAATCACGCACGCCATGCACCTCAACAAGCGGCTGTCACTGCGCCACGCGGCCGCCGTCATGGCGGCGGGCTGGGCCTTCTCGCTCGCGGCGGCCGCGCTACCGTTGCTGGGTGTGTCCGACTACCGCAAGTTCGCGGTGTGCTTGCCCTTCGAGACCGGCTCCCCCGCCGCACTTGGGTACGTCGTCACGCTGCTTATTATCAACGGGCTGGCCTTCTTGGTGCTGCTTGGCTGCTACCTGAAGATGTACTGCGCCATCCGCGGCTCTCAGGCGTGGAACTCCAACGACTCTCGTATCGCTAAGCGAATGGCGCTTCTAGTTTTCACAGATTTTCTGTGCTGGTCGCCGATAGCTTTCTTCGCACTCACTGCGGCTTTTGGCGCCCAGCTCGTGTCCCTCGAGGAGGCGAAAGTGTTTACGGTTTTTGTGCTGCCGTTAAATTCATGCTGCAACCCTTTCTTGTACGCCATACTCACCAAACAATTCAAAAAAGACTGCGCTCTCGTCTGCAAGGCTATCGAAGAATCCCGCGTAACTCGCGGCATCGGGCGCTGCAGACACTCCTCCAACTTCAGCAATCGACAGACGCCGGCCAACACCAATAGCCTCGCGGAGCGCTCGTCCCGTGGCCAGCACGGCGCGACTTGCGCTTGCCGCCGCCTGCTGCCCACCGGCGTCGCCGCGCCCGTGGCTGGCGTAGCCGCCGCCGGCGGGGCGGGCGGCGAGCGCCTACTGCGCTGGCTGCGTGCGTGCGGGCGCCGCTCCACCGCACCAGCACCGCCCGCGCCGCGACAGCCGCCCGCGCCGCCGGCGCGCACCGGCTCCGTGTCGTCGTCGGTAGAGTTCTCGTCGTCGCGCTCAGACTCGTGGCGCACGTACGGGCGCGCGCCACCGCCGCCGCGCCGCGCCGCGTCGTGGCTGGTGGCGCGCAAGACCTCGCAGGACTCCAACCTGTCCTCGTCGCGAAACGACTCGTCGGGCTCCAACGCGACGCAGTCCACGGGCACGTGGCGCACGTCGCGCTCGGGCGGCAGCGCGGCGGCGGCGGGCGGGGCCGGCGCGGGTGCGGCGGCGGCGGCGGGGGCGGCCGCGGCGGGCGGTCGGCCGCGCCTCACTCGACAGCCAGCGGTGGTGGCGGACGAGCCTCCCGCGTCGCCGGCGTCGGGCGCGCTGCCACCGCCGCGGCTGCTGCACACGATCCCGTCGGCGGCGGAGACGGAGGCGCCGATGGAGGACGCGGACGTGCGCTGAGGTCGCTCGGAGTCATCATTCATCACCGGTCGGAGGCCGGAATCAGTGTCTTATCATACCGTCCATTAGCAGTCGGCCTGCAACTCTCTCGCGCCGAGAGGTCCGCAGCCTTACAATGTTTCCTCCATAAATTGCAGTTCACAAACGATCCACCGATACCACTATACAAATGTAACTTCGATCGTATCGCCAGTTGTCCTCAGGTCTTCTCATCGCCGAATATGTTCAGTCTCTTTTGTACAGTATTAAAGAAACCATGACAATTTTAGTGATAGAAAATAGTGTAACGAAGATACAATATTTATTTATAAAAATAACATTTTATTTGATAAGGCATAAAGTTCTAAATTGATGTAATCATAGCTAGATCGTTCATATATATGTGCGTGTTTATTTACAAAGTACATAGATTATTAGCGTTAATAGTTGAAAGTGTACATAAATGTATGTATCGTTGAAGCTACGGCCGCGCGCGTTGTTGACTTGAAGCGCCGGCTGAAGCCTTGCGTCCGAAAGGACCGAAGCAGTATTCGACTACAGTATATATTAATTAATTATTATAAATAATGTTATGTTGATGGTAAGTTAGATTTTATATGACATAGAGTTTATAATGGCTTTGCTGAGGTGTCGCCGTCATGTCGTACATGTTATAATGTAATTTATGCCTAAATATTACAAGTGAACAGTACCTCATTTTTGCGATTTGTTAACTAAACATATGCCATGCCATGCATTATTTCAAATGCCTAAAGAACCAATTTTACTAAAGACAATAACAATTTAATATTGTTGACTCAATATAACTGTGTTATGAATGTAGAGTCAACAACACATTGTAGATAATGTTGACAATTGTATATTTATTTACGGCTTCTTTAGTTCCTTGTGAACTAACACACACATTACGCATATATCAGAAATATAAAAAAATCTTTAATTATATTCTTAAAAGGAAATGTTATATGATATGTTTGATAGATTTCAGTTTCCACCAGACAATCAATCATCATATATAAATATAGTAAACAAATTCTACAGGACAGGTGTCGAGAATTTGAATAACGTAATACTAATAATATAGTAGATACTTTCTCTAAAAAAAGAAAAACATCGAATATAAAGATTACATATGGTATGTATAATTTAATTGGAATTAAAGGTATAATAATATGAGATATTCAAATGATTATTATGTCGAAGTCGATGTCGATGAAGAATTTTATTTTTTTAGGTTCTTCTTATTTAATATGTTATTTTATTGTATGTTAATATTTGTGCCATAACGCTGTCACTCCATAACGCTGCAGACCTCACACTATATTACAAAGAAAAGCATTTGTTTTTAAAATATTACGAGATGTACGTATGTAATTAATAGCTAGCTATATTTTATTAAATTATAAGTCAAGCTGATTGAGGGAGGGGTCATATGTTGAATGGAAAGTGGAAAGAAACACGAGACTTTAAAAATTTTATAGTTCTATATTTACATATTATTTCGAAGTTACAATTACAATAAATATTCAGATAGTGACAGTATATTTTTTAATATAAAATATTATATATACCTAAAATACATTATGTAGTCGTAACTCGTAAGTTTAATTACGAACATTCTCCGGCCTATGTTCGTTGTCTGTTGGCACGTGTCTGTTTACTGATGAGATGTTAGGATGGTTAAAAGTGTTATTTATTTATTTATTATTCTTAAAATAAAGAGAAACGATATAAAAGTGAGTTTTATTGCGAGTCACAGCGTGAGCGCCGCGAGGTGGCTGTGGTTCAAAGCGTGTTGAATAAACAATCTAAAACTGATTCTGCACGGTACCGGTTACACATTATAACAGATTACGTCAGTGCAATTAGTTATTAATACGCATAGTAACTACATGATGTTAAAAATTATATAATCGTATAGTCTTTTAAACAACATACAGCTTAAAACTGAAGTAAAAGAATGAGGAGAAAAAAAAATACTGTAAGTGTGTTAGGTTGGTGGTTAGGTACTATTTTTCTTCAAAAGAATAGATTTTTTAAAACAATTGTTATTATTAGATATCAATAAAAAATATACCAATTGTTCGATACCGGACTTTGTTAATATTTGTGCCATAACGTAATAAATCCTCGTAATTACTACTCTCGTTTGATGTGCCGTTTGGTTTAATAGTGATTTTCATTTTATCGTCGAAAACTGTTGTTTTCACGATGCTATATTTTTGCTTTTTAAACATACAATTTTTCATTCTTGTACAGTGATAGCGCCAACTTTGTATTCCACTTTTAATAGATCAAACATTACAAAATAAAATATTACTAAATATATGACACCGTTATTAGTACAAGGGATGGAGGTCGGTTGACAAAAAGCTGTATAAATTGACATAAGCCAAGCAATTGAGGTGACCCTTACACTATAAATGAACACTTACACAAATGCAAAACTCAGACCTTGCGGACTATGCATCTAATTTAATATTAGAAGATTTCTTCTATTTAGTATCAGATTCTATTTTAATATTAGAAATACGTTAAAGTACATAGTAACATCTAGTATAAGTAACTCACATTAGATTAGTTGACTCAATACTTCATACTTAATCTTCCACCAAAGCGTTGATATACATATATTGAACGCTTTAATCCTATAGTGTCAGTAAGAGGACTGATATAGTTAGGAATACATTGTTCTTAAAATAAGCTTCACAATTACAGTACTAGTAAGCAGCTACATATGTTCACACATACCAATACATATGTGGAATATATTATGTATAGAAACAATAAAATAAACATACATAAACATTGAAACCATATTACATCTAAAGCACACGCAACAGGTCAGAAATTCTGGTAAACGGTTTTCTTTATCGCCGTTTTCTGACTTCTGGGACAGCTTTCCGATAAGGAACATCGCAAGTGGAGTGCAATCCGACCTCTGTGACATCAAGAAGGCCCGGCGTCGGGTCGCGGCTCGCTGGAGGCGCGAGAGGCGGGCGCGCTCGCGCGGGTGGCGGGTTCCTCAGCGGGGTCACTTGGCGGGTCGCGGCGCGTGCGTCTACGCCTGAACTCCGCAAACTCCCGGCCAAGATGGTCGTCGGGCGAGCACACCTTGCTCACCACGCTACCCGTACTGGCTGCCTGCACCTCCTCGCTCTCCTCATTATCCTCGTCTACTTCCTGGAATTTTTTTGTACCCTCTGTTTATCGGCCATCTCATAAAACCAAAGACAAAACCTAGTCTGCCTTTATAAAAAAAATAATACCTATTAAAAGTATTCGATAGTAGGTGTACACCGTGCATCGACGATTTAACCGAGTATAATAAATCTAATTATGGATCATTACGCATCAATGCCGACGTGCCGTAATCTCGTTAGATTCACGATTTTGTGATTGTGTTGAGTGTTTCCTATAGCTATTTCCTACGGGTTGGACGGGGCCTACCTTGATCTCTGCGAAGGTGACGGGCATAGTACGGTGTCGCTGGCGGGGCTCGCCGCGCCTCCGCCGCCCGCGCGCCAACGCCGACGCTGCCGCCGGGTACACTGTGTCCATACTGCAACACAAAACTGAAATTTTTAAAGTATTTTTATCTTCTTAAAATTGTTTGTTTACTTTATATAATATCATAAACACTTACCCCGAAAGTTGCTCAGTGTCCAATAAACACAGCAAATGCAAATATCAAGTGACTTTTGTGACGCGTTGTTTGTAAACTGTCACTTCAAAAGCAAATTAAACTCTAAGGCTGCTAATTAATTTGTAATTATATATTTTTCACAATTCATTACTATGAACGAAGACATGTCGAACGATTAATTATATGCTTTCACGAGGAAGAACGAATCATTTTATTTAGGACAAATAGCGCATAGATGCACACTCAGGCCGATGCGGCTTCGAAGTCGACTAACAGTTTACTCGTTATTTTTCCGAGAAATCTGTATGTTTTGGTGTGTGACCGAGTTCCGGTGGCGAAGTGCCAACCACACCGACCGCCCCACCCCGCGTATCCCCCCGCAGCCTGCAACCACCCCGCCGTCGCCTCACCACTCCATACAACTCCACGACGAATTAACTAACAATAAGTAAAAATAATAAATATTGTAATAAATTAAATAGATCTTACTGGTGTAGTTTGGCCCCACGATCGCTTTGGATCAAATTAATTACTAAAATTTACGTTGGTTGTCTGTAAAGTCGGCTTACGAACGATAATTTTACGCAATAACGTCATCAAAAAAGATGTAATTTGCATACTTTTTTTCTCACTGTATTTTAACACTAACAATGAAATTATCATAGACTTCAAATCAACTTTACCTTGGTTCTCCTGGGGGGTCATCATACTTTTTACGTACATGGTTCCTCCAGTATCTTTGATACTTTGCTTTCAAAGGTCAACCGAGGTCTCCCCTACCTCTCTTACCACTCACTTTTCCATCATAAATCTCTTTTGTCATTCTTTTATCGTTCGACGTGCCCAAGCCAGCTGAGCACGTTCTTCTTCATTCTCACCGTGAAATCCTCGCTAGTACCTGCCATTCTGTGTATCTCTTCATTGCGGATTCGATCAGCTAATCTTATTCCGCATATCTTACGAAGAGATCGGATCTCTACAGCATTCAACTTTCTTTCATTCTTCTTCTGTAATACCCACGTTTCGCTGCCGTATAACAACGTCGGTACCAACACTGCATTGTGTACGGCCAAACGTGCTGACGTTTTGCCGTCTCATCAATGCAGCTAAGGCTCCGTTAACCGTGTTACCGGCAGCAATACGCCTTTCCACATCCATCTCGTATCTTTCATCTCTACTGAACATACTTCTTTAGTATATCACTTCATTCATTGTTCTAATATCTTACCATTTACACTAATCTTGCATTCCGTCCTTTCTTCATCTCTTTTAAAAACTTTAGTTCTCAATCACCAAATATTGTTTTCTTGCCAAAATATGAGTGACTGTTCACTCCGCCGTTACGGTTTGACTGAGGAGCGTTGGTGTTAAATAGAACACACTTAAGACTTAACACTTGTATTTTGCTGTAAATATTAAAGGAACCCAAAGGACTATCTCGTATACAATTTCCCTACCTATTCTTACCTTTCATGTAAGATTAGCTTACTGAAAGTAAGCTAATCTTTTTTTACTTTTTTCCTTTTAGCAAGCTAATCTTACATGATAGGTAAGGATAGATTACTAGACAAAAAAAACTTTTTTTAGCTTAACGCTGTTTTCCACATATAACAATGCTCAACCGAGCAGAGACAACCTGGAAAATTCATTTTAAGACCGTCTTTCATTAAAAATTTCTCAGGGATAGAGTACCCTCTTCGCAACCCACCTGGTGTCGGTGTAAAAGCCAAGACGGTTAAAATCATTAACCTCATGTTAAAAAAATCTGTAAAACATATAACTAAAAACATAGAAAATGCAATTGTTAAGTAAATGCTCTGAAGTGTAATCGGCAGGGGGTTCTTTGTGCAGGGGCTTGCCATGACCAACTTTATTATTTCCGAGATTGACATAGAGAACTTAATGTCACAAAACAACTATGTGAGTAGGTAATGACTGTAAAAGTAAGATTGGTGAGAGATTTTCGTGGATTAATGTTGACAATATCATCTACAGTTTCAATTCAATTCTCTTCTATTCTTAGTTTCTGGCGTACCGAGGGTGTCAATTGAGCACTAATCACTTCACTAATGTGACGTTATATGAACACGTTACGATATAGTGTTCCAAAATGTCTCGTCGTACTCGCCTTTACAAAATAGAATTGAGTTACAAAACTAGCCTTAACTACATGCCCATGAAACTAACAAATTATATAAATATTTTTAATGCATATTAATATATGTAATGTAATTTTTTTATAATGTGGCGGCTATAAAATATTACAATTTCATTTAACTGGATAGAACTTCTATTTTTTAACGTTTCATTCAGTTTCATAAATATTGTGTTCTCTACATTTAACTGATCGCTTCATTGTACTTGACTGTGGTAAAAAAATCTGTGCCCAACTGGCACGCCTAAAAACCATAAAAAATAAACAGAAGAAGGACTGAGTTGACAGTTTGACATTGACACCAGATAGTTTGACATTGATTGGAGAAAAACAAACGAGATTTGTTTCAGTATCAAAATAATAAACTTCTTTTGGTTATAGCGTATCAATAATTGTTCAAAATGAGTTATATGTTAGGGCATTTACACAATGGATGGCAAGTGGATCAGGCCATACTCTCTGAGGAGGACCGAGTAGTAGTAAGTTCCACATTTACCTTCAAGTCCATGTTAAATTTAGTCCAAATAATAATTTAGTAATATATTCCAACAGGTGATTAGATTCGGGCATGACTGGGACCCAACATGTATGAAAATGGATGAAGTTTTATACAGCATTGCTGAAAAAGTTAAAAACTTTGCTGTTATTTACCTCGTAGACATTACTGAAGTCCCAGATTTTAACAAAATGTATGTTAAGTAAAGTTTTTACCTATTAATATTAATTTGCTTCAGTGTTAAGCGTTAAGCACGAGTTACTCTTTTATAACAAATCCAAATTACTAATGTTCTATTATCTTTGATAATACATTTCCTTTTATTGTTAAAAATGAAATTTAGGATGGCTACTACACAACAGAAGTATATAATTTTGCTATGGTAAAGTTTTCACAAGAAGTTAAGATTTTTTTTATGTTTCTGATATAAAATATGTATTTATTTTAGGTATGAATTGTATGATCCCTGCACAGTAATGTTCTTTTTCCGCAACAAACACATAATGATAGATCTGGGCACAGGAAACAACAACAAGATTAACTGGCCGTTGGAGGACAAACAGGAGATGATTGACATCATTGAGACAGTATACCGCGGTGCACGCAAAGGACGTGGTCTTGTTGTGTCACCCAAAGACTATTCCACAAAATATAGATATTAAATATTCAAAATTTTACATTTATTCTATGTGACTTCAATCTTGTTGGCTCTCAATAGAGCAAGCTAGTTGAAAATTTATTTAAATTGACTTTAACCCTTGATAAAGTAAACTTCTTTACTACTACATTTGTACTTCCTTCCACATGCCACAACTGTGGAATGGCCTACCTTCCTACCGGGTACCTTCAAAAAGTGTGTCCATCTCAAAGGATGACATTGCACTTGTAGTTCCTCTGGTGTTACACAGAGTTGTGAGCGGCAGTGGTCACTTACCATCAGTTGGCTGTTTGCCTTGTCCATCCTTATTCCAGGACTCGTAGTTTCATTATCGTTCATTTTACGATAGTTTAGTTTCTAGGGTTAAATATATGTTAAAGAGATTTTCTGTCCTACCTGTAAAGTTAAAAATTATTGTATAAATAAAGTAAGAATATATAATTATAAGGAAATACTGTTGCTTACTTTAACAAAGTCCTGGTTAATATAATAAGATAATTGATTTTTGTGATTATTACACATTTTAAATGGAATTATTTAACCATTCCATACAATTCATTGTGTATATTTCATTATAGTTTTGGAAAACTGCAATAGTCTGTAGTTACAGGTTTAATACTGGTAAATGTATAATATGGGCTATTAAATGAGAATTTCACAGCAAAATCTTAATTTCAAAGTGAGTGGATCTATACCAAGTAGTTATGCCTATTGTTAAACAGCACGGGCAAGACCATATGGAATATTTCTATTTATTATCATATACTTATTTTAGTATATTAAAAGAGTATGTTATTATGAATTTAATTATACGTAACAGTCGTGGCACTAATTTGTAAATTGAGTAGATTTATTAACTTTATATATTTTATAAGCTTAACATATAAAAAGTAGTGTTAAATATCACTAGCAACACTGTATAGAGTTATTTAATTTCCTTTTGCATAACTTTTACTTTAAGACCTATAAAAAATATGTTATTCTCAATTCAATTATAGCTAATAATTAATGAATATATGGACAAATACATTTACTTTAATGATTGTATAAAGTTAAAGTTGCTCATTTGACAGTATGTCCAAATATTTATAAATAGCTTCGTTAGCCATGATCATTTCCTTACAGGCAGCCACATTGTGCTTGCATTTCCCCCGAGGCTCCTCTCCCCTTTCTATATTGTTCATTTTCTTATACACTGCTGATTTATTTGAGTTTAAAAATAGGGGGGTGATGCGTCACCCCTGTTGCCTCTCATGTAAATAGTGTTGCCTGCCGAATGTTATGACACTTCTTTCACATTAAGATACTTCCATTCCCCACTATCTGACGAATTGTCGGGACATCGCGTGTTAAGTGGCTGAACTCGCACAACACCAGAGCAAGTAAATGAAAACATTAAATATTTTGTTCCCCCGAATAAGAATCGAACCCACAATCGTCGCGTTTACAGTCGTATGCTTAATAACATAATATATTAATTAAATAATTGTGAGTATAAATTACTGCAATAAAATATTAGAATTTAAATTCACTAGCATGCTTGCTATCTGACCCTTATATGATTATGTTCACTATGTAAAACATTTGAATACAGGTATATCAATATTTTCAAAGTTCAAACTAAATCCCACCTTTTTTATAGAAAAAAGGTTAATTTGATTGATATTTCATTAAAAAAATAAATAAATCATGTTGAGCTCCGTTTTATCAGTGTTTTCGAAGGCATTATATTACCGCCAAACAACATTTTCTTTTTCACAAAACAAAATATATATTTTGCTTTAACCCAACTATAAATAATGAAAAACTATGAAAAATATTTGCATTTTTCCATATTTATTGTTAATCACAAAGTTAATTGCATATTTACAAAAATTCTAGACAAAATTTTATGTTCATCACGATGAACATGAAGTTTTGTCTTGATATAAATGTGTACTGACAAATTAATAACAAAAGTAATAAAAAATAACAGAACGGTTAATAATTTTTTAATATATTTTTTAAATACTGATTTGACACTTTTTTTACAAAACAAGACTTAAAATTTGCATAACCTTAGTCACTTTTTCGATAGATTAACTCCTACATATTTGTCATGATAGAAGTCAAAGATTTTTTTTAAATAGCATAGGTTTGGATGCAAGCTATATGTCACTGCAGGATAGCGAATATCAAAATAATTTCTTTCTTCTTTTGTTTTTCAACTATTTTCTGATTATTTTAGAAAAAGTATAGCTTAGTGATCTAAGCATTTTATCGGATGGCTTCCATCAGACGTGTGTTGTTGTTAAAGGATATAGGGATGTACATAGATTGTAAATTTTGTATTTCAAAAAAAATTTCCTTTGTACGAAATATACATTATTTTTTTTAACTTATCATTAATATATAGCGCTGCTAGTAGCAGCATGGAACACGTAATGATTTTGAAAATAGTTGTAAATGCACCTCAGAGAGATAACTAGACAAAGTAGGGTGAAAATAAAACTTCACATATGGTTTTCAGTTGTTCATATTATACAACATCAGATCTTGTAGAACAAGGATACAAAACGTTTTTAAGGTTCAGTTTAGACATGAAATACAAAAATGTGGGCGTGGGCGATGTGGGACGTTGACTAGCGCATCGCCTGCCCCGTGTCCTAGTTGCGGTCGTCGCGCTCGCGCACGGGCGTGGTGGGCGCGGCGGGAGTGGGGGCGGGGGCGGGGCGCCACTCGTGCGGCGCCGGCGCCCATATGGAGGCCAGCGATTGGAAGGGGTCGTAGGTGCGTTGAGTGGGCGGCGAGGGCGGCGCAAAGCCGGGCGGCGGGCGCAGCGGGCCGGCGCCCCACGCGCCCCACCCGCCGCCGCCCCACACCGACCCCAGCCCCCCGTAGCCCCCGTTAACGGGTCCCACGCTACTCACGCCCAATGTATGTGCTTCGTCTGAAACTGGAAATCATCATTGTGAATAATTAAATATCATTTTACATGAAGACATGTTTAGTGATAGATATATTTTGAAAAACAACAAACGTACAACTGTAAAAAACTACAACTATTTAATATTGTTATAAAAGAAGAGGGATCAAATTATTTAAAAAATTGTAGTTATTAAAAATAAAATAGAAAATATTTAATACATTAAAATTTTTTATAAATATTATATAATTATATAATGAGTTATTCATAAAAAAATACCTAAATAGTCTCTAGAAGGTGTGAAAGCAGGTCTTTCAGCAGCGACGGGCGCGCGCCACGCGAATTCCGCGTCTGCGCGCGCGCCTCCCTCCGACGTGCCGTTGAAGTAGAACAGCGAGTTGTCACTCGCGCGCTCCGGCTCGCGGCGCCGCACGTCCGAGCCGATGGGCGCCAGAGCCGCGCCCGCAGCCCCTGCGCCCGCGCCTCCCACGCCGCGCGCCGCCACCACCGAGCTCCAGGAGCGCGCGCCCGCGTCGGCGCCGGGGGGCGGTGCCGGCGAACGCGGCGGAGGCGTAGGCTGCGCGCGCTCGCTGCGGCGCTTGGGCGGGCGCTCCTTGCGCGCGTGGTGCCTGGCGGGAGTGGCGCGGCGCTCGCCGGGGTCCGAGTGACGCGCGCGGTCGGCGCGGCGCGGAGGGTCGGCGGGGTCGCGGCGCGCGCGCGACGTTCGGGCGGCGTCGGCGGGCGGCGTGCGCACGAGCGGGCGCACGACGGGTGGTGCGGGCGGCGCGGCGTCTCGGACGTCAGTGGGCGTGTCATCCCTGGGGTCGGGCTCGACGTCACCGCCGTACGGCTCATCCACGTCCTCGCGGTCCTCGACGGGTGTAGATGCATCGGAGCCGGTGCCGGTGAAAGCTCCGTCCTCGTCGGCGGGTGCGGGCACGTCTTCCTCCTCTTCGTCCTCGTCCTCGTCCTCTTCGGGTTCAACCTCTACTTTCTTGTCGTCAAAGTGGTCTTCGTCGGGTACCTCATGGGCATGTATCCGGGGGTGCGTGGCCGCATCGTCCAGGTCGGGATCGGGGTCAGCATCTTCGCTGGAACGGGAGGAATCCTCGGCACGGCGCAGCACCTCGGCCCGCCAGCGCTCGAAAGCCCTGCGTTCGGCACGCGGGTCTAAAGGCGGCAGAGGGCGACGTGCAGGGCGGCGGCGACGTTGGGCAGGTCGCGGAGGCGCGGGTGGGGCGGCAGTGGACTGTGAATACGATGGGGCGGGGGCGGGGGCGAGGCCGCGCAAATCGAGGGGCGGGTGGGAGTGTGTGGGAGGGGGCGCGCGAGCGGCGCGTGCTCGGCGCAGCAGGCGCTCCGCGTCGAGGGCGGCGGCGGCGAGTACCAGCGCGAAGGCTGCGAAAGCAAGCACGGTGCCGGCGGAGCGCAGCAGCCCCTCCCAGGGCGGCCGGGGGGCGATGGCCGCACACCGAGCGAGTATTTTCGCAGGTACCGTCGCCATTAAAACATACTCAGCTGGACCTATACAGTACAATAATATTTTTTTTTTACTACAAGAAACTAAGTGAATGCTATTTTTTTTTAAATTTACTGCAAGTAGCACTCATAATTTAATTGGACATAACATTATTTTAAGTTCAAGTCAAGCAAAAGTTACGCTGAGAAGTCTTTTTTATTAGCATTTCTGTAAAGATAAGTCGAAACATGATCGGTTGTATCGGGAGGCCAGGCCCGACCAGTACCTAGGTCAGTGTGCAGGTGCAGCGTGGCGGTGACGCGCGCTAGCGAGTAGTCGGGCGCGAAGGCGACGTGCAGCGGCGCCGACGCGTTGGGTGGCAATGACAGCGGCGCGCACGGCGACACGCGCCACCCGCGCGCCTCACACTCGCCGCCCGCGCCCGCCGCCGCGCCGCGCGCGCCGCCCACGCGCCACCCGCCCAGCTGCACGCCCACGCGACCCGCGTTGCGCGCCAGCAGCCGCCGCGACACCGTGCCCGCCTCGGCCGCCCCCGCCGCCGCCACGCCCGTCTGCGCCGCCCACGAGCACTCCTTCACCTTAAACACCACATATTTGCCATTAGAGATGCGCCGGATCCATTAGAATACTGATATAAATTCACGATATAGTGAATTAATTCAAGAACTTGTTAGCATCTAAACGAATATGGATATGGTCATAAATAAACTTTACCATAATAATTGTAACATAATTCTTCTAATCTTTTAGTACATACAGACTAGATTTTTGCACAATTATTATTTTTAATGATTAAGTATAAATAATAAATACTTGATTTTCATATTCTTAACAAATCCAATATATAAGATTAATAAGCAAAAAAAATCTTCCCAAATTTGTATCTGACAAATATGGATATTTGCCAAGTACACTTTACCTTACCTCAAACAAGAAGGGTGACGTGGCGCCGGGTCGTTTCCCGCCTATGTCGAAGCTCGGATACTCGCCTCGGCCGTAGAGCTGCACGCCCTCCAGTATGGTGAGGTTGTTCCTGCAAGCAGCACGGGGCCGTTAGCGGGGGCGGGTGGGGCGGCGGCGAGGGCGTGGGGCGGCGCTCACCTGAGGTAGAGGTGGGCGGCGTAGGCGGCGGCGTCGGCGGGCGTGAAAGCGAGCGCGAGCGTGACGGCGGCGCTCGGCGCCAGCAGCAGCGGCGGCAGGGCGTGGGGCGGCGCGCTGGACTCGTTCCACACACGCGCGTCGCCGCTCCACCCCGTCAGCGAGAACATGTCGCGCGACCAGACACATTTTTCGTTAGCGCAGAAATCCGAGTCTCCACCGGCACTGTAGAGGACATTATATTATATATATATATTAACATAATAAATATTTGAATTATATCGTAAGTTTGATGATTTTATGAAATTGTTTGTTTGACCATCATATTTTTGGCTATTTAGTAGTTTTAAAAATAAAGGTTTAATTGTTGCTATCCATGAACATTTAAATCGTATTGTATAAGTAAAATATACTAAAAAAACATGCAACTTTATGTTATTGGATTCAATGGGGCTAACATTAGAAAGACAAGAGACAGTAAATGATAAAAAACGACATAAAATAATTTAAAAATGGTAAAATAAATATCCTCTATCTGTACCAGTTTGTTACCTGGATGGCAGGTCGAGCTTGGCGTCGTCGGGCGCGATCAGCACGTGCAGGAGCAGCGGCACGTGCGCAGGGTTGTGCACCGTGAGGCGGAAAGGCGCGGCGCGGCGCACGCCCGCCAGCGGCGCCGAGCCCGCGCCCGCCGCCGCCAGCCGCGGCCAGTGCAGGCGCGCCGCCCCACTCACCGCCACCTGCAGCACCTCCGTTGTGTGCAGGTGCAGCGTGAACTGCTCCGCCGCGCCCGCACCCGCCGCTGCGAACCGCGCCAGCCGCGCCTGCAGTAGCACCGCGTCCTCGCGCAGCGCCGCCGCGTCTCCGCGGGCGCCGCGCGCCTCCCACGCCGCCCCCTCTGCGACACGGAGAGTACTGTGTCAACCACTGTGTAGTGACGTCACGCGAGCGCTGGGGCGGCCCTCACCTGCGGCGTGCAGGCGCAGGCCGGTGTAGCAGCGCGGCTCGCAGCGGCGCTCGGGGCGGAAGGACACGCGCGCGACGCGCTGCAGGCCCGCCGCCACCTCGCCGCGCCCCTCCCAGCTGCGCATGTTCATACGACTCTTTACACACTAAAAACGCTACTCCATTCACTATTTATACATTTTATATCTTAAACATACAAAATATTAACATTTATGACGAAATAATTTTAAAATGTTGCAAAATACATAACAATGATTGTTCACTTTTCAAAATTCTGTAGTGAAATGGCAAAACACGAAACCCTTTATGGTCTGTCCTTCCGTCAATCTATTTATTATTATTTTAATTTTTCGTTCGTTTGTCACAAACATAAAAAATAAGTTCCCTCTGCCTACCCTGCTGTATGTGGGAAACAGCGTGAAGCTGATAATTATTATTCCGTCTATCTGCCATCCGTATTAGCCACTTTATTACCAAACTTAATAGGTCTATCTAAGCAAAAGTGTGTTTATGACAGAGTGGGCATAGGGCGTGCGTAGCGCGGTACTCACTCGAAGTCGAGTGCGGGGTCGTGCTCAGCCGGCGGCGCTATCTGCAGCGCCGTCACGCGCATGCGCGCATTCATGCTGCTCTCCACTTCCACGTCTGCGCTGCTGCCCGCGTACTGCGTACACACATGTATCACATACTTTATCCATCATCGAATGCAACGACAACGCTCAATAATTAAAAATAATATCAGCTTCACGCTGTATCCCGCGCACAGCAGGGTAGGCAAAGGGAACCTAGTGTTAAGACACTGTGTTCCCCATTTTCTGCTCAATTCTGGAGGCATTGCGTGTTGAGTGGCAGAACTCAACGCCGCGCTTCTTCTTGACACCAGAGCAAAGAAATGGAAATATAAATATTTTAAGTAAATATTTCATCTCCTCGAGTGGGAATCGAAACCCACAACCAGTCGGTTTTACAGTCACACTTTGTGCCCCTGCGCCACGACTGGTCTCAATAATTACATTAAATAATATGAGCCTGAGGCCGTCGTGTCGCAGGGGGACAAGGGTGCGACTGTAACGCGAAAGTTGTGGGTTCGATCGTGACTCGAATGAATGCATTATTATTTATTAATATCTTCATTACTTCGTTCTAGCGCCAAGGCAAAAAGACCGGCGCGGCATTGAGTTCGAATGGAGAGTTTTAACGGGCGCCTCATCATGTTCCCTCAGCCTGGCTTGATGTGTGCGGGATACAGCGTAAAGCCAACAAAGCTAATGTTCAGTAGACCAAAATGCAACTACTAACAAATTATATACGATCACACAATACAATTGTTTCAATACAAATAAATTTAAACAGAAAAATATAATATAATAAATAATGCATTAGGTAAATGTCTCACAGGCGCGGCGGGCGGCAGGTGCAGGTCGTGCGCGCGCAGGTGGCCGGCGCGCACGCGCAGCGAGAGCGCAGCGGAGCTGGCGGCGTGCGCGGTGTGCGCGTGCGCGGCGCCCCGCAGCGAGGCCTCGCGCGCCGGCGCCACCACGGTGAGAGTGGCGCGCGCGGCGTCGCCGGGGGGGCACGCAGCGCGCGGCGGGCGGCGCCAGCGCCAGCGAGGCGGCCGCGCCGGGCAGCGCGGCGGAGAGCGCGGCGGCGGCGCGCAGGCACAGCGGCACGGGCGCGGGGTTTGCGCAGGCGCACGCCCACACGCCGCGTCCACGACGTGCCCACCGCGCCCAGGTCTAGCGACTCTGACGTCGCGTTCACCCAATCCCATTCCTGCAAACGCATACCACACACTTTATTTTGTATATTTATGCAATGAAACAGTTATGTTCCCCTGAAAAAACTTTTCTTCTCATTGTCCCTTCAAAGTCAAGTTTATGCCTACTGGAGAGGGCAACACGCTATACAACACTGGTACTCACAAATATGAGTTTCCCACTGTAGAGACGCACGGGCAACGTGTAGCGCGTGAGGTTAGTGTGCACCGTGAGAGCGGCGCTGAGCGCAAAGGCGGCGGGCGGAACAGCACGCAGCCGCAGTCGCACCAACGTCGCCGACTCCCCAGGGGCCAGTGTCAGCGGCGTGTGCTCTATCACCTGCAATCACGACCAACTCTCACAATAGTTTTACTATAACAAGTATAACATAACAAAAATGTTGCACGCTTAAAAACAAACATTAAAATATTACATATTAAACACACAAAGATAGCCTTATCCCTGATAGAAAAATCTTCCAGACAACATAAAATGCACATACAAAAAGTTTGTTAAGTAAACTATGTCAAATAGAGTGTATAGCGTACGTGGAAGTGGTCGGCGGCCTCCGGCGGCAAGTGGAGTGCGGTGACGCGCAGCGCGTGGCGGAACTCGTTGCGCGCCGCCACCGAGCGCTCCGACAGCGCGTCCTCCGCCGCCGTCACCACACTGCCAACACACAAGGCCAAGTTATATAAAATATCACTAGTGTCAGTCCTGCTGGAAGCTACCACTGACGACGATGACATTTCTTGTTTTTGTTTTTATGTTTTGTTTTGAGTAAAATTTCTGGGGTGGGCACGGATGCAGTTATGGCGCTTACTCGAGGTGTTCCGGAGTAAACGCGAGCGCGCCGGGCAGCAGGTGCACGCTGAAGGGCACGGTGGCCCGCCCCAGGCGCACACAACCCCCGCACCACAGCTCTTGCGCCTCCCCGTCACTCCCCTCACCCCCCGCCCGACCGCTGCCCCTGCGCCCACAGCTCCGAGTCTGCAACGCACGTGATTATACTATACTTTAATCCATATGAGAATAACTATAATGTATAATTGATATAAGTTCAGTAATAAGTAATCCGAAAACGTTAAATTAAAATAAATCAGTTTCACGCTGTATCCCGTACACAGACAGGTAGTCAGAGGAACCTAATGTTAAGACACTCTGTTCTCCATTTTCTGCCGAACTCCGGAGGCATAGCGTATTGAGTAAAATTTAAATAATACTCAATTATTCTCCAAGTCACCAGAACATTAAAGGATAAAGACTTGAGATACTCACAGTTGAGTGTGAGCGTTGCAACGTGCGTGAAGGGCTGGTGGGGCGCCAGCGACGTGGACTCCAGCGCCAGTAAGGCGCCGCTGGCCGCCGCGCCGTTGTGGCGGTGCGCGTCGCGGGCAGGCGCGGGCGCGGCGCAGGGCAGCGGGGGCGGCGCGGCCCGCCAGCAGCCGGCGCCACGCACGCCACCCTGCAGGTCGGCGGCGGCGGCTGCGCTGTTGGCGGCGTGCAGGTGCAGCGCCGGCGCCATGTCCCGCGTGCCGCGCGAGCCCAGCCGCACGTGCAGAGGCCGTGCGTGCTCGCCCGCCGCCACCGCGCGCGCCTCGACGGCCAGCACCAGCCCGCCGCCCGGGACGTCAGCGCGCACGCGCACATACGCCACGAGAGGCTGGTGCAGCGCAGCGGGTGCCAAATGCAGCAGCACAAGCGTGCGCGAGGATCGCGGAGGCACGGCCCACAGGTCGCGGTGGGCGCGCGCACCGCCGCCGGGCAGGCGCAGGCGTAGCCAGGCGCCGGTGGAGTACACCTCCCGCACTTGCACGGTGGTGTCAGTGGGGTTGTGCAGGCGCAGCTCGGGCTCGACGGAGGCGTTTGCGGGCACGCGCACGCCCAACAGTGGCCACACGCCGTAGGGGCTGGCGACTCCGACGGCGGACACGCGGTACTTATGCACGCCCAGCGAGGTGTGTATGTAGAGGTGCGCGTGCACGGGCCCCTCGCGCCGCCCGAGGTACACCACGCTGAACGTCGTGTTGCCCTGCGGCGGCAGCGTCTGCACACGTAACGAATAAATTCACTCCAAGTTTTCTCGAATAAATATAAGTAAATAAGTAGAGTAGCACATTAATTCAAGCTTTATTGTACATAGGTATTATAAAAAAGAGTAAATGAAGCTCGGCAGGTACGAAGGTGTCGGCAGTCGTCACTTCTCGTATTCGACTGCGGCGGCCGGCAGGGTGCAGCAGGATGTAGACATTGAGCGGGCAGCGACGCAGGAAAAGTTCGAGCTTGACTCCCTCCGTACCAAGTCAAAATGCGAACTTTTCCCGCGCCCGCGCCGCTCCCTCTGAACTCCGTCTTTTGCGTGTAGAATTTCTTCATACAACATACGAACTATATAACTTATCTATATAATATATATATACTTATATATATATTTGTATTATTTTATATTTAATTAAATATTTATAGACCTAAAATAATTACATTTAAATTACGCGACAATATTATGGTAAGGGCAATTAAAAAACAACATATCTCATACTAAGCTTGGCGTTATAGAAATTTGATAAAAGCTTATTTTTGGTCTTCAAGGTTTTCACCGCATAATCTAAAAAATCATTTTGATGTATTGAGTGGTAATAGTAAATGTGAAACGTGTATTTATAAACACTTATATCGGCGGACGTGATAATACTTAACACTTAAATATCTGTTTATTATACAGTGATTAAATATTTATAGCAGGCAATACTGATACGACTGTATAAAGACGTACGACGAATAGATAAGATCGATTACTTTGTACTTCACGATGTACATATTTACACATAACCTATGTCAACCAAGACGTATGATAGTGCGGATATTATAAAATGGTGATAATTAAAATTCAAAGCATTGTGTAATACAATGAATGTACTGTTCACAAACCTACTGCAAGAAAAAGTTATTTGCTGACATGTATCGTTGGCGTCGGAGAGGCCAGTCTTAGCGCAGGGGCACAAGTTGTGGGTTCGATTCCCACTCGAGGAAATTAAGTATTTAATATTTTCATTTCTTCGCTTTTGCGTCAAGGCAAAGCTTGGCCTAGATTTTCGCTACCCAAGAAGCAATGCCTTCCAAATTCAGTGGAAAGAGGATAGCGGAATGCCTTAACACTAGGCTAACTCTGGCCTAGTAGGCCCCTCTGCCTACCCTGCTACATGCGGAATCTCTCCCGAAAATATAATATATATGTCACCGGACAAACCCGATTTTAGGACAAACTAGTTTGGCCTAGGATGATCTAGTTTTTCCTGACCACACTAGGATAAACTAGTTTGGCCTTATTGATTACAGGCTGAACTGGTTTGGCCTAATAGCGTTAGGATAAACTAGTTCAGCCTGGTAGAACTGTTAGGTTAGGTTAGGTTAGGTTTTTTTTTTTTTTTTAAATGTAAAGCTCTGTGCTTTACGTCTGCGTCCCTCTGACGTAATCAGAGACTTTGTGCATCGTTGCTTTTATTTTATTCTACCTTGTTAAAATTTCTGGGAGGTGGCGCTAGGCCAGGTTTGGTTAGGTTAGGTTAGGTTAGGTTAGTTAACGTCATCTGCCAGTCCGTGAGCCCTACATAACCCGCTCGAGTCCCCACTCGGGCTGGTATCCGTAAAGGAATTTCCTCACGAAAAAAAAAAAAAAAAAAGGTTAGTTAACGTCATGTAACAATAAGTAATCAATAAACTCGTTTAGTTTTGTTCCTCAGAATATCGAAATGTGAATAATTCATTACCCTTAAACAACCCGGCAAAACTAGTTTATCCGTACGCTAGCCGGCCAAACTAATTCGGCCTAACAGTTCTACCAGGCTGAACTAGTTTATCCTAACGCTATTAGGCCAAACCAGTTCAGCCTGTAATCAATAAGGCCAAACTAGTTTATCCTAGTGTGGTCAGGAAAAACTAGTTCATCCTAGGCCAAACTAGTTTGTCCTAAAATCGGGTTTGTCCGGTAACATATATACATATTATATCGTCGGGTCTATACTCTGACCCGATGAATGACGAACTTACTAACAGCATATTACACAAATTATCAGAAGACAAAAACTTTATAAAAAACTATGAGTGTATATTTATTATCAGAAGGTTTTAACAATTACGAAAATGTTTTATTAAGTTTGCTTTGATAATTTTATTTCAAATTCATTTGGTTATCAATTTAGTATCAAAACCGAAATACATATTTTAAGTTATAAAGTGACGTCTTTTCTCTACATATTTAAAATAAAGTAATCGTTTTTAATTCTATAGTTTGTTCAGATTTGTTATATTATTAACTAGGCACGGTTGTTCGAAAATTTTCAAGCAATTCGTGTTCACTTTTAGTTATTTCTTTTAAAAATATACGACCAGTATCATTTTACAATTACTTCAATAAAGATATCTACAAATTGTCAACATTTTTTGCATATAATTATCTAATATTAGTAATAAGCAAGGCCAACGTATCGAACGTGCCGCCATTGCTATTGCCTTATAGTTCAGCTTCCGACTGCGCACTGACCTCGCCAGGACGTAAAATATTTTTTCACTCAATAAAACCTTAGTTAAAAAAAAATACGAATATTATAAAAGTAATATAATTTAAATCGTAAAACCAATAAAAATACTAAACTCATAAATGTAGATTAAATTTAATGTATCTAAGGGACCTATAATACGTCAGTACAATACAGTTTTTTGGCGACAAAACGAAAAAATCAAATTTTTTCATTACTTCACATATAATTATGTATATCTTTATCATATTTTGACGTTTAACATTTCATTTGATGTTTCAATAACAGTGTATTAAATGTATTTTGCATAATAAGTTCCTTTGAAAGTATTATAACTTATTGCGACGTGAATAAATGATTTTACTAAACAAAATGTAATACAAATAATGTAGTAAACATTATGAGTATTAACAACTTATTGCCATAATATTATTATGATAGATATCTAAAGTTAATACGTATACAGCAACAGGTACTGTAGTGTAAATTTACGATAAAGATTCAATTTTTGAAATCAAAAGAGGGGCTTGAGATAAAGCTAACTATGAAAATAAAAAAAACAATATGAACACAAATGGATTACACTTAAGAGAAAAATACATAATGTCAGTTATAAGAAACTTTCTTGGAACTTTTTTTTAGCAACGCGCTGTACCTACTCTCGCTATCAGACCAAGGAAATGAAAATAATAAGTGGGAATCGAACCCATGACCAACTACTAAATAAAACTTAACAAATACTTTAAATTTTTAACTCTTTATAACTTGTAACAAAATTAATTATTTAACTCATCGTTTTCTGTACATGAAAGATATTATGAGAAAAGCAATTATTAGGGACATTTATCAACATTATAAAATCCATAACAATGATTTTTAAATTGATTATCTGTTAGTTGGTTTATCTGTGTTCGTGAACGCTAATTCCAGGATCAGCTAAACCGATTTATATGCTGTTCAATATTGTATTTTGGCAAACTTCCCTTAATATTTAACATCTTTTATTTAAAGAGGTGGCGAAGTGATGTCAACACAAAGTGTAACCGCGACTGGTTGTGGGTTCGATACCCACTCGAGGAAATGAAATAGTTATTTAAATTTATATTTTCATATCTTCGCTCTGGTGTCGAGGCAAAAGCGCGGCGTTGAGTTCCGCCACTCAACACGCAATGCCTCCAGAATTCGGCAGAAAGTGGGGAACGGGGTGTTTTAACAATAGGCTCCCACTGCCTAGAGCGTGATTTAATTTTATCTTTTATTTCAATTGGTTCATAAATAAAATAAATTATGACAATATAAATTATTATGTTTGATTAAATTATTGAATTGGCCGATACTTTAGTTTTCCTTATAAGAATATTGTCTTTAAAATTATAATGTTATTAGATTACGAAGATAATTCAGATGAGAAAATAAATAATTACATAGTTCAAGCGAGCAAAGCCGCGAACGGGTCGCTAGTATGTTATAAAAGTAACATTTATAAATTCCTCCATTCCACTTTGATCTACAAGATACAACAACGTAATAAACTCGCTTATTATATCACATTGAACAAAAAATATATCGAGAAGATAACAAATAACAAAACAAACAAGCCGGAGTCCCTGCTGCGAATACACAACGCTTACTTAACCGGTCGTACTTCTCTCAGTATTGAATATCCTTTCTTTTGGCCATCCTGACCTAGTTCCCGACAACTGACGGCGGAGACCGGTTGAAAAGAACCAAGAATAAAAAAATCAAAAGGCGGCTCTTGTTTTGCAAGCTTGAAACGACGTAGCGGTATCGCCGAATTGGAAACGTACCTTCTATGGGACATGGAAACCAGTTTTCGTACTAATCATTTTTATTTCATCGACGTAATGAAAGTAAACGTGACCAACTTTATAACGCAAACAATCTGTCGACTTATATACAAAATAATTATAAATATATACATTGATTATCGCTGAATATTATTTGAAATAAAACAAGAATGGTGTGAGATTACGTTTTTTTTTATATTCAGTTCACTTACATCTCAATTAATTACATACTACCTACAAAAACTTACAAATGAAATTTTGCAGCAACACATTTATATTATATGAATAAGATTTATATGGCAATGTTTTATTTCCTAAAGGGTATATTATTGGGGTATGTTTAGTCTAATAGGTCCATGGGGCATGTTTAGTCTAATAGGTCCATGGGGCATGTTTAGTCTAATAGGTCGTTATAAATATCACGTAACACTCCACGACGAGTGACGTTAAGTGAGATAAGTCCATCATCCTCAGTAACATAAATACCGTTTAGAGTATCGCGTCATGTATAACGTGACCAGACTTGCCATTTTGAACGGAACTGTCCCGTTTTACGATTGTGTGTCCTGGTGCCTCAAAACATGCCACCAGGATGTAATAATGTCCCGTTTTCTCGAAATGGCATGTAAATTTGGTCGATTTAAACAAGTTTCTCCGCGATTATCGTTGTACGCTATGTTTCAAAAAAATGCAAGTATTAAATGAATTATTAAAGTGTCAATTGCACCTAAAAAAAAGAAAATCACTATCAGGCGTCGAAAAAAAAATTGCAGCTTAAAAATACAGCTTTTAGGATAAAAAAACGACTAAAGGACCTCTCTAATAAAAAAACGAAAACCACCCTACACTGTCCCTTTTTGAGCCGACCAAAGAATGGTCACGTTAGTCATGTAACACACGTGGTCAGCGCGCGACGTAAACACCACCGCGCGCCGCTCCAATGGTGCACGGTAGCGTCAGAGCCGACGACCACATCCCGTGATAACAATGATAACGACTCGTACTACTTGCAGCTTGCCGTTTGCTACTGCCTCCACCGCTATCCCACAATGTTTATTATGTATATAGATTTTTATTCATTGAGAGAGTTTACACCAATATTTATTGTAGTCAATTTTACATATCAAAACTTTAATACAAAAATATCTTACATAACAATACATAAAAGATTTATCCTATGAATAATTTAAAGAAACCACGTTCTACGCATTTTCTTATTCATATATTAAAAAATCCCTGATTTAAAACAACAGTATCTTCATATATAAGTTAATACAAAATATATATATACACTTTGAACATAAGATAATTCTTTACAATAATGTCGCGAAAACCGAAATACAGTAGATGTACTGTATTTGTATGAAAATTGTAACAATGCTAATTTGAAATACGCTCGTGAAAAACGAGTTGTCAACTCATAAGGAAACCAGTTCTTATATTACATGAAATAAACATTATTATAAAGAGAAACTTCATCCCATACGGAGGCATAATATGAAACTTTTTCAACTTCTAATATTGCATTTACTTTTAAAAGGAATATATTAGAATTTAATCTACTTATATATAGTAAAGTATTTATTTAAAGAAAGAAAGAAAACAATGTAGATTAAAATCACAGAAACATTTTCATGAAGTATGTAATTTTTAGAGGTAAAAATTAGAAAGCTAATAGTTTCTAGAAACAATGAAGAAACATTTTTGTTATTATATCAGCTATTACTAAAATATTCACTTATAAGTTACAATTTATTGTCGGTTTCAAAAAACATGCGCCCCTGGATGGTCCAACAACCAGTAACCAACATTTATGTAACAACTTTATGTTGATGACCCTAACTTGACTACAAAACAAACTGCTGCAGATCACAGCAGTCACACACAGAATTAATATATGAACCATATAAAAGTAAATATGATAATATCCATTTTTTTTTTAAAATAACATCCAACAATTTTTTGATATTTCTGTTATTTATTTATTTAGTAATATGTATTAAACTATAATATATTGGTTGCGGTCCAATAATATTTGTTTAAAATTACATGAATTATTACAGAGACATATTTTATTTAATATAATTATAATTCACCTTCTGAATGAAAATTGCTTTATTTGCTTCAATATGATTCATATTATGTTCATCAACAGTGCACTTACCTAATACAATTTGATATGACATCTGAAAACAAACATTGTTTTCTCTGTTTTAACACCTTTAATTACACTGAGGGTAAAAATCAATGTGAAATTTATTTATAACATATCAAAAGTACTTATTGAGAAAACATATAAAAATTTGAACGTAGCGGGACTCGACTCCGCACCTCTTGGATATCGACCAGGCGCTCTGACCACAGAGCCTTTCATTCTGGTTCGAGTACCACTACGTTCTAATTTTTATACATTTTCTATATAAGTATTTTTCTTTCCTAAGTGGGGATTAACACTTTAAAAATGTAAAAAATATTTTGAAAGTGTTATTTTGTACTAAGGAAACAAAAATATTTTTAGATTACATATAAAAAATTAAATAGTTAATATCTTATCTTATATTTTTATATAAATATTTTTCTTTCCCTAATGTGACATTCACAAGGATTTGAAGTTATAAACACATACCTTGGATTCAAAGAAGGATGCATGGAAGTCAGGTGTGGTTCCAGCGACTGATGCAAGGTGTAGTGTTGTATTGGCAGTGTTGGTTACGGTCACAGTGCGAGAGTGTGGGGTTGCCAGAGCAGAGCGACCAAATTTAAGTGTCCGTGGCTCCAGAGAGAGACCTTCCACATTCTCACTGTCACCTTCAATGCCATCAATTCCATCTATACTTGTTTCTTTTCCCCATTCCTTTCAAAAGATATTTGTTAACATATATAAATAAGTAGTATTGAAAAAGAAAATATATGCTAAATAATTAAATTTTTAAAGAAATATTACAGTAAATAAACTGCTGATTGAAGTTATTATTGAACACAGTTTTGTTTAAGTCTAAGTAGTTAGTTACTGTTTTATTATTTTATTTATAAAAATATTAAAATTTGAGAAACTATAACAAATATTTTTTACAATGATCAATTCCAATAACTGAAATAAATATAGCATTAACAACATGAATAAAACATATGCAATAAAATTTAAATATTATGCAATGTAGTTTAAAATTTCATAATTATAACTTGCAAATTACCTGAAATGTAATCCCTTCTACAAGAGATTCATGAATTGTTACACCTGTGGTTAAAAAAAACATTATATCAAAATATAATTTAACACGGAATAAAATTATATGAATCTGTTGTGGCACAGATGCAAAATCGTGAGACTGTAAAAACAACATTCCTGGTTTCACTTCTGAGTTAGGGAAATTAAATATTTAATATTTTCATTTCCAAACTCTGGTAATGAGGGAAAGCACAGTGTTGAGTTCTGCTATTCAGCACACAATGCCTTAAAAATTTGGTAGAAAGGGGGGTACAGAACATTGCTTTATATAGGAACGGAGTGTCTTAACACTAGGTTTCCAGGTTCCCATTGCCTTACTCTGTTATGTACGGTAAAGGCAAATATAAAAATATTAATAATGTGGAATTAAATGTATCAGTAAAACAATATATATATAAATACCCACATTTTGTATTTTATATTATTGTAAATGTAGAATTATCTTCCTAATCAAAAATCACATTTATAGTTGATATATTGTGTAGACATGACATAACAAGATTACAATATGTGATTCAATCGTTAATATTGCGCGATGCATCTGTCGAGGCGGCGGGTGCGAGCGCGCAGTGCTGCGCTGCACGCCCGCGGCGAGTATGCACTACCCACACGATCTTTATTATTTTACCACCAACTAATGCTTGTATTTCATCTACACCACGACAAAAATATATTCTATACAAATATTTAACAAAAAAATAAAACGAGCTCGTCCGCGATCAAAAATAACATCGCGCCGCTCACCACGACTCACTTGAGCTACATGCCAAATATTTGTATTTTGTATGACTGTAATTTGATAATTAGCGGTTATATTTTAATTTGAGTTTTTAAGTATCTACATTTTTATATGGATTTACATATATATTTTTTTCACATAGAAATCGATTTTACCATGGCTCTCTCCTTGGGCTGTCAACTTAGTATTTAACGAAATATCCAACAAAGTTAATATAAATATGTAACACCACAAAGCTTTCTGGTACATTTTGAGCAAATATTATAAACACGAGATGTTTATTCACATTTCTCAATTTAACAATGTATTTTTCGTAAAATAAATCACTGTCTCACTTTCCATTCACAAGATGTGCGTTCATAAGACGTAAGTCGAAAACTCAATTCAATACTCGCGCACAGACAACTAATATAATTTTTACGCATGATCACCTTCGCTCTTGTTAGCATTTATGAAGGTTGTTACCTTCAGTATTTGTTGATTTGACACAAATCTACTAAGATATAATTGAGTATTTTAATAAAAATATATTATTATTTACGTTAATCAAATTAATTTTCAATACTACAGTATGGTAACTGTTTTCATTTATTTACATAATACTATATAAAATTCGTGGTACAGTACTGTATGTTTTTAAGTTGAAATTGCTTTACCTCTGTTCGTAACTTGTCACTGTCAATGTCAAATCTCAGCAGTAAAAATACTGATAGCGAATATCAATAAACATTTGGATTTTGGAACGTTTTTTTAGAAAATTCAATTTTAGGATTTCTTTGGATTAGGTGTTGAAAAATCCTTCAAGATTTCACTGTTACGACAACTATTAAGACAGATCATGGAAGATAACGGTCTCTTTTGTTTACTACGTCCTAATATACTGTTGCATTATTGATTTGTTTGTTTTGAAAATGTTCATAGTTAAAAGTAAACTATAAGTAGATAATTTTTTACATTTTTGTCATTTAGTGTCTACTGAAGGAGACGAAAACAACATTAATGTAAGAAACAGACAGGGCGTAGGTGACCCTGAAAATGAAGAGGATTCAGACGAGGAGGAACAGCAATTTGATATTTCTCTAGCTGCTTCACATTCTGTTTGTATTCTAACATATAAAAATTCTAATAGAATATATATTATTTTTTCAAAAACTACTAATACTAAATATACTATTATTAGATTGCATAAGCATAAAATGTTTTAAAATTTGTGTATACAAGAACAAATGGTTCTTGTATTTTATAAAATATTCACCCTAGTTTCCAAGAATCTGAAAAAATAATTGATGAACAAGTTATAAGAAACAGTAATTCAGATATATGGATTAAAAATTTTAATGAATGATAAGAGATATATGGATTTAATTTTTAATTTCTGTCACAGTATATGGGAAATAGCTTAACAGCAGTCAGTGGTAGATCAATCTTGGAACCAGGCTGGGAGGGTGAAGTGCCAGTGATAGCCCACCATGGGACAGTGTTCCCTGGAGAGACAGTGCCAATGTTGCTCACAAACCCTCATGATGCTGAAATTATAACAAGAGCTATACAACAAGATAAACTATTTGGTCTTTTATGTCCTGAGTAAGTTCAGCTAATGTAGTTATCACCAAAATTTTAATGGTCCAATGCTGCACTTTGCCTCAACACTAGAGCAAAGAAATGGAAATATAAATTTTAAATATTTATATATTTGATTTCCTCGAGTGGAGAACGAACCCTCAACCAGTTGTGTTTACATTCACACTTTGTGCCTCGGAACCCATGACTGGCCTTATTTTTATATAATAAAAAAAAAGAAATAATCGAATTTTTGTATAATTCCTGTCAATGTGCATGTTGCTTTTCCAGTGAGACAGGCACACTGGTGTCGGGATATGGCGTGCTTTGCGAGGTGTTCGAGGTGGGGGGAGCCGATGGAGCGCTGTCGTTCAAGGCGCGCGCCACGCACCGCGTGCGCTGCCCGCGTCTGCGCCGCGCACCCGCGCACCTGTACGCGCGCATGCGCCCCGCCGCCGTGCGCGTGCTACCCGAGCTGCGCCGCGGCGACCCGCTACGCCTGGCGCGCCTGGCCGGCCTGGCCGCGCGCCGCCCCCGCCCCGCCGCGCGCCGCCTCGACGCCGCGCTCACGCCCTGGCCGCCTTTTGTATATGACATGCTGGACTACCGACGCCTGCGCGCGCACATACAGGATTACTTCCGCACCATGGCGCTGGAGAACGTGCCCGAGGAGCCTGTGTCGCTGTCCTTCTGGACCGCCTCCAACTTAGCGCTGTCGGCGCGCGACCGCCTTGCCCTCTTCGTGGTGGACGATGCGCTACTGCGCCTGCACATGGAGGTGCGCCTCATTACGAGGGTGAGTGTCCGGCCCTGTCACTCAAGGAGTTCGTAACTCCTATCTCCTACCGTACGATATTATTAGACCAGTAGTGGGGTAGACACACAAGCAGGTGACTGTAAACACGACAGGTTGTAGGTTCGACTCCCACTCGATAAAATGAAAAGCAACCGTTGCGGTTGACTTTCGAAAAATGTCGGTGATACCGCAGGAAAGTCCCGTAAAAAGTATGAGGAATGCCCTTCAGGTATTTAACCTATATAGTACTTTTTTTATGAAAAAAGACAAGGCAAACGAGCGTACGGATCACCTGATGGTAAGTCTGCCCACGATCCCGTGTAATACCAGAGGAGCTACAGGTGCATTGCCAGCTTTTAAGGTGCAAATAGACGCGCTTTTTGAAGGTACTCAGGTTGTATCGACCTGGACACACCTTCCTGCAGATAACAGGTCAAACAGTTCCCCAGAACACACTCCGTGATAATTGGGGTAGAGAACGCACAAAGCCAAAGTGTCAAGCCTTTCACAAATTATTGGGTCCCCAACGATTCGAACGGTTCTACGTTGTATGCGATCAAATAGGTCAAGCTAATACTGGGGTGCACCAGCTATAGATGAGAACAGTATTTCATATAAGCCGAACCTGACCCTATACAGGGCCAATCGGTGTTTTGGCGTAAAGTACTGTCTCGCTCTGATGACGACACCCAGTTTCTTTGAGGCCAACTTGACCTTGCTTTCCAGATGATCGCGATACTGGCAGTCGCTCGAGACGCTAAGGCCCAATGCGATGATACGGGGCGCGGCTTTAAGGGGAGTATTTTGGAAGACAGGCGACTCGACAAATTGTTTTTTTTTGTGGTTAACGCCCAAACTTGTGTCTTTTGGGGTTGAATTGAACCAGGTTCCTTTTACCCCATTTGTGTTTCCGAATGCCCCGAGTGATGTTGCAACGTTTTCCCGTGAAATACTTGCGCGGCCGAAGAAAACAGCGTCCACTGTGCTGTCATCTGCATAGCAATGAACTGGGAGTCTGGGACTACGCCGATTGAGCAAGAATGCCGAAGCAAACGCGTTAGCACCGGTGTCAGTTCAGGAGCATATGAAAGGAGCACGTAAGGAGAGATGTCATCTGATCCGCTGACTTGTGGATGTCCAAAGAGGACAGAGCTCTCCTAACAGTTTTTTGGCTAAACTTAAGCCTTAAGCATTGAGCTCTGGCATCACGAGATGGTCGGCGGCGTTGTTCCTCGGTTATCCAAAGTCGATTTGGAGGCAAAGGGAAGGCCCAGATGATCGCCACCTCTTCCTCGCCTTCCTCTTTTGCCGTATTGTCAAGATTTCATTTCATGTGCCCAATGGCGAAAGCGAAGGCTGGCTAAAGATTTTCATTATAAATGTAGACACACACATCCCATTTGTCCCAAGATTGTTATTGACTTTAAGTTAAGCGATACATCCCAATACAAGCATAATAATTACTTACATTCTGGGATTGTCTCGCTAAGTTAATATCATTTTGTATGATCTGGCAAATTATTATTATTTTTTTAATATATCGTGTTGCAGAAGAGCGTGCTGTGCTGCTCGTCGTGCGCTATCGAGATCGCGCGGCGGGAGCACATCTTCGCCATGTCCAGCGAGGGGGTGCACTCCAACTACACCAACTTAGGTATGATTTTACTTCATTTATGTATAAGTTCAATAAACTCTTGTGTAGTTACACTTTGTACATAAGTACATGTACAAAGCAAACATAACAAATTTTATACATTTTTATTAATTTGTGCTGTTCTTTTATTATGGAGCTCCGACGGTGACGCTGGACGGCGTGCCAGTTGAGCACAAATTCATTTCGCCAATTTCACGTTGTATGAAGAACACACGAAAGAGGTTGTACGGCAAAAAAGAGATAATATTGCACAAGAAAAAAACGCATGCTTAAAAGAAATTCAGTTAAAATACTGCCTTCACCTATAACCAAACAAAATACGCGTATATATATAAACAATATTATTATATCTTATAAGCATTTCTTGTCTTTGCGGACACACACAGAGATTTTACACGGACTTTATTGCCATATAGAGTATGCTAGTCTTCGTGTAGTGCTCTATTTTGCATATTTTCTTGAAGTAAATCACTCCTGTTGGTGCAAATTGCTTTCTGTACGTGATTTCGGTGAAACTGAGACTTGTAGCATTCATCAAGACTATTATTGGGGAGATAATTCAGAGACGTTAAGAGAATATCAGTCTAAACTAAACGTAACAAATAAAATCGGTTCAAAATAAACTCACCTTTATTATTGAGTTTCAAAGTTTCTCGATGAGTAAATGACACGGCACTATTTTTTTTTTTTAAATTGCCGTGTTTGCACCCCAAAAATTCAGCAAATTTCTATAATATAATCGTTAAAAATTAATAAAGGTATAGTATATCATCAATAGATATAGTGGAAATATATATAAAATATCCTCGAATAAGTGGTTAGTAAACTAACCACTCAACCTGACAGAATTAAAAGAAGATAATAGTAAAAGGTAACAGTAGGGATATTTTTTCACATTATTTTGGCCGAAAATAAATATTTTATTACTAGTAAAAATAAAAAAACATATAAATTCGAATATATATTGGCATAGATAGATCAAAGATACGCCAGACCCAATATTAGTTGCCATTTGAAAAAGAATAACCATAGACAAGTCTTAATTTTTTTGTAGTTAACGTCGATGGTCGTGAATTGTTTTTTTACATTAAACGTAACTGCGCCGATAATTGGTGGGTTGTCAAGTATAGGCAGGATTATCCTACTACACATTTATTTAAAACTTGTAATGACTGTTGCTGATACTCTTCTCTTATTTGACTTTGATCTCATCTACCACCTCTTTTATCTCATCAACCTGAATATAAAAATATTATTAGCAAATATAAAGAGGCCGTCGTGGCTCAAGGACACAAGGGTGTGACGTTAACACGACGGTTGTAGTTTCGACCCCCACTCGAGGGAATTAATTATTATTTCTTAATACTTTCATTGCTTCACTCTGGCACCAAGGCCCGGCGTTGAGTTCCATCACTTAAAATGCACTGCCTCGAAAAATTCGGCGGAATGTGAGGAACGGAGTGTCTTGACATTAAGTTCCCACTGCCTACCTGATGTATGTGGGATACAGCGTAAAGCTAATGTATTTTTTTTAATAACCAAATACATAAATAGGTACACGTTAATTAGAAAAGTTTAATTTATATAATTAATGGAAAAAAAACGTAAGATTTATATTAACGATCGCTATGTGCGCAGGCGGGTACATGCACGACATCGTGACGGTGTCGCGCGCCGTGAACACGGAGCTGAGCGGCGCGCCGTCGGCGGAGTTCTCGTGGTTCCCCGGCTACGCGTGGAGCGTGGCGCTGTGCGCCGCCTGCATGGCGCACGTGGGCTGGCGCTTCGACGCGCAGCGCCGCGCCCTGCGCCCGCAGCGCTTCTACGGCCTGTGCCGCAACTACGTGACGCCGCGCTGCGACGGCGACCGCACGCCGCCCTCGCGCACGCCGCCGCCGCCGCCGCCCGCCGCGCCCGCGCCCGCCGCCGCGCTCGCCGCCGCGCTCTCCGCGCTCGGCCCGTCGGCGCGCGACGACGACGACGACCACTCCGCGTAGACATGTGTGTGCGGGTTCGACTCGAATGTTTATACCTTTATTAAAAATATTTTTCTGTCCTCAAAAATCATGCCCTTTGATGATTTAATTCTTACTTACAAATTGAATGTTCACGTTTTTTTATATTAGACTTTAAGCTAAATTATATGAATTCGTTGCGTTGTAATCTCGAATTGAAATTCAAAATGTTATTGCCTACTCCTAATGCCATAACGAAAACCAACCGACACTGTAACAACCGATACTGAACACAGCACTGTAACATGGAGTTCAACAAGTCCAAATTCGCGCAATATTTTAAAATGTATAAATTAAATGGCTTTTCTTCGGCATTTATAGATTGTATAATAATAATATAATATATATAATAAAATTGTAACCAATTGCTGTCTGTAACTAGGAGATACATGATAAAATCTATCATTGTGGGTATCTATCGAGGTAACAAACAATGTGTTTTTTAATTTGTTTGCTTGTTTTTCTGTATATTTGTCCACGCTTATCTCAGCAAGGGCTTAACCGATTGAAATGCAGTTTTACTATTGTATTTTTTTTGTAAACTTCACTTTTAGTATTTGTTATATTTTAATCGATTCATAAACAAAAAAGTTACTTTAATATAAAGTATTTTGTTAGGTTTAGTTGCTACAAAATGCTTTATTAAATTGTTGGCTGAAACTTTAGTATTCAATGTAAAGTTATTGTCTTCAAAATGATAATATTATTAGAACACAAAAGTAATTCAGATTAGTAAATAAATGTTGTTCAAGTGGGTAAAATCGCGAACGGGTCGCTAGTATTTTATATAATGCTTTATTAGGACAGCGTTATTGATTTTAAGTACTTTTTAAAAATATATAATATCCCACTGTACCAGTAGATACTTGCTCGGAAGAACATGCATGGCGCGACACATTGTACATAAGAAGTAGATCCATGTATGTATATTGTAATCGTGTTAATTTTGTAGATTATAGTGTTAGTATATACAGGATGGAAGTGTCAACACCACTTTAAATGGAGCCATAGTTTTAACTACTCCATAAAAGCCTAATACAATGAAAAAAAAATCTCAAAAATGAAAAAGTGATTTTATCAAACAAAATAAATAATAAAATTGTCGTTTTAAAATAAAACGCCATTTCTCAAGAACGATGCACGCATATATTAACCTATTAAAGGGAAACCTTTAGTAGTATTTTTGTGCATACTGCATTTACGTTATTCGCATCTTTGCGTAACGGCGTCCGTCACACGAAATACAGATGGATAAACATCAGAAAAAAAATCCTACATCTAAACTATTGAGTTATCTTGATTAATTTCTTTAGGTATGGGTTTGAAATATTTTATCCTATATGCTGTTTCCGTAAAAGGAGCGCTGCCTCTTCCATCCTGTATATTATATTTTATATATATATACATACCTTAAAAATTTAAAAATGTTTTAAAACAAAATATATAATTTTAAATAAAAATTCGTTATTTATCACACATTATTTACATATAATAAAATAAAGACCAGTCATGGCATAAGCGTGCTACTTTAAACGCGAAATGGTTTCAATTCCCACTCGAGGAATGATTTTTTAATTTTCTTGCTCTGATAATGAGGCTAAGCGCGGCGTTAAGTTCCGCAACTCAAAACGCAATGCCTCCAGAATTCGGTGGAACGTGGGTAATAGATGTAAGAAATTTTATAGTTTCCTTTATTACACACAACAAAAACAATTCAATTATCATATAAACATTTATTTAATAAATATATTAATTTTATATTTTACATAAACATTGAATCGTGGCGCAGGGGCTCAAAGTGTGACCGTAAAATGGACTGGTTGTGGGTTCCTACCCCGCTCTAGGAAATGAAAGATTTCTTTTAATTTATATTTTTATTTCTTCGCGCTGGTGTCGAGGCAAAGCGAGGCGTTGAGTTCCGCCAGGCAACATGCAACGCCACCATAATTCGGCGGAAAATGAGAAATCAACATCTCAAATCTTTGCAAGGTATAAAGTGTAGAATGCAGTGTTTAAATACATAGGCTAAATTCAGACATGGTAAACCAGTGTTATTGTCTACTCTTAGTAATTTATTTTAGGAAAAGATTGCCACTATTTAACATTGTATCAATTAAGTTTGGTTCAAATTTACTACACTCGCGTGCAACCGAATCGACCCACTCATACAAAATAGACAAAATAAAAAATATATAATAAAAAGTATATAATTTTTAATATATTTTTTTTATTTTGTCTATTTTACTTTCAATTCACACCGTTATTATTTTAATCCAATTACCACTTTTGAAGATATCGTAAAAAAAGCGTAAAATTTACTCCTTGCAGTACTACAAGTTACGCTATGTAACCTCCTATATAAACCCTCGTAAGCAACGCACTCTTATCATTATATTAAGGCCATATCATAAAATTTTGTTTATTTTAATTTTAATTATCCTTTGTTTTTTTCTCAAACAATTGTTCATCAATGTACAGTTCTGTTTTAGATGCCACCATCTATCCCAATATACAGGATGGAAGAGGCAGCGCTCCATTTACGGAAACAGTATATAGGGTAAAATATTTCAAACCTATACCTAAAGAAATTAATCAAGATGTCTCAACAGTTTGGACGTAAGATTTTTTTTTCATTTCACGATTTTTATCCATACCTGTATTTCGTATGACGCGATTACGTATAGATCCCAATAACATAAACACTTACTACTACAAAAATACTACTAAAGGTTAAACAACTTTGAACTTTATCGCCAATACATACGACTCGATTTCGAAATGAGGCGTGTTCCTTTGATAGGTTTATGTGTGCGTGCGTCATCCTTACAAATGCGTTTTGTTTTAAAATGACAATTTTATTATTTATTTTGTTTAAAAAAAAACTTTTTCATTTTTGGGAATTTATATTTTTATTTGTTATGCGGTATTATTATAGTAAAAATTAAATTGACAGACTAGTAACACTTACAAAAAAAACTGCAATAGGGGATTTTTTCAAGAGGGATGATTGTGTTACTCAAACATATGACCTTAGATATATATAAATTTGGCTAAATTAAGATATCATTTTACTTTTTAATATATAACTGTGTTAGATTCACAATTTTAACAAACATCTTAATTAGCTATGGGCAACAACAAATAATAAAATAACAAAAAATCAAATACTAATAAAATGTTTTTAAAGTCACATTTTGTATATTTTATCTTTACTTACGTAATATTTGTCGAAAAATTGTTGAAAATCTTTAGAAGAATTAACTATTGTGTAAGAAAAAAGTATAAATATTTAGTAACTCTCATATTTATTTAATTTTTTTATGACATTTGAAATCTTCAAGTGGGCAATAGCTGCATAGTTTACCCCACTTTGTTGCTCTCATTGTCCTTTAGTGTGAATTTCTTTTATTACCGGCATCTTAGTAACAAAATGGGAAAATTTTCAGTCACCAAGTAGTCATCCTCAAATATTACAGCAATATTCAGTTCAAACTCTGGAAAATAAAAACCATTATGTCAATTTGTTTATTAATATTATAATTATTTTCTTTGCGAAGTTGTCGAGCCCTTAATCTAAATTATTTGTTAGAAATTCAGAAACTATAATAACATTTATCTATAAGAAATTTGGTAAATTGGTTCTTCAATTTATAAGTGGCAATTCTTTTAAAGAATTGTTCTAAATAAATTAGGTTCTAATTGAATTCTAAATAAATTAGGTACCTATCTTAAAGTAGGGCGTGGCGGTGGTGGGGCAGGTGAACAGACGCGGTAGCACCATGTGCAGCGGCAGGTCGCGGGACCGCACCACGTCACCCGCACCCACCTGGATGTTCTGGATTTCTGTTGCTAAAATATACACACAAACTATATATAAAATAGGCAGTTGAGGCTTGATATGAGACAATTATGATTCAACAAATCAAATGGATCCCGTGTTCATTGTATTATGGGACAGAACGAGGACAAAGAAGAAAGGTGATCGTAGATAAGGCCCGAATTGCCCCGAATTCCGACAGAAAGTTCAGAATTGACTCTCTGCCTGCCCTACTTGCACATAGATCCTGCATTAAACAAATTTACTAAAAACTAGTAAAAGTATAATGAAAATTACTGTAGCTAGAAGTAATATTCAGCTTTGAAACTAGGTAATATAAAATAACAATGGTGAATTATACCATCTTTAGAATATTCCTCGGTACTTCCACAGGTCTCCACACGCACAAGTTGCAGCTCTATTGACTTAATTGGAACTGAACACTCATCTACTCGTATCTGTATAAAAAATACACAACATCAATGTTATACGATTCTGTAAAAAGTTATGTGTAAAAACATTGGGTAAATAATCAATCATTCTTTGTTTCCCTATTCTTATGGTTATTTTTTTAAATTTATATGGGACCAATATATGATATATGACCCACTATATGATATATTATCAAGGTGTATACCTTACCTTTGTGCTTTCCTTGAAAAGGAAGCCTTTGTATTTTTATAACATTTTAAAATTTTCAGCTAGTACCTAATCATTATTAATGTTTAATATCTCATTTTTACTCGAAACTAGTTTCGACAAATTTTCAATATGTATGATACAATACTATTAACTATTTTTATTTAATATAAATGTTTATATTAAAACCAAAAAGAAATTTAAGTATCAGCAAGTAAAATATAAATATAGATGAAGATAATGTTTTTTAGCACCATCAACATCAAACATGCTAAATGAATTGCTGTCTGATATTGAAAAAAAATGATGATGTTGTATCTACTGTTGATACCTGTAAAGTTATTATAAAGGCCTGGGTTCAATTACAGACGATTTTAGGGGTTCTTACAACTTTTTTGTTTGTGTAAATTATTTTGGCTTGTTTTCTTTTCAATCTGCCAAAAAGTTTTCTGTTAAATGTGTTTTTAAGTATATTTAATGCCTCTCTACCCACATTGATTGTATACAAACTGCTTTTAATATATTGTATAGTGGTATCTTTAAGGTTTTTGTTAAATCATTACTATACATCATAATTATAAACAACTTTGTAAAATCCTACAAATTATTTTTCCTACTCAGTTTGTCTGTAGGATCAAAAAATTCTAAGTTCTTACTTGTTATCAACTATTCATACACAATATTCTGTAATATCTAACTAAATAGTTAACAACAAATTTACTTTACGGTTTGCTTGAAATCTTTTCAAAATTTAAGTTAGTTGTCAGCTGTAAGATAAAATTTATCTACCACTAACCTTCCCGGTAAGAGGTCTATCAAGTGCACACACAGTAGAGTCTATCTCTGCATATAGCTGGAAATTTGGCATGTTCCCTCCTGCTGCTCCACCACCTGCACCACGCAACGTCGCTGGAGTAATTACACACCGCACTGGCTTTACTACTGGACGCTCTTGCTGTACAAATGAGCATTTTAAAATATTGTTTGTATAGAAATTATTATTTAAATTTATTGAAATTGTATTGATTTATATGTTTCTTCAATGTTGTGATGTTATATTTATTTCTGTACAATAAAAAGTATTTTACTTTACTTCATATTTTATTTTACTATACACTCCATTCTTCACACATTGTTTGCCAATTTTCAAGACATTATCTATTGAATAACTATTTGATGACAAGCTTTATCTTCTTACCAGAGCAATACGCAGCACCACCATCTCTAATTGTAAAGACAACTTTTGTCAATTCTATTCATACTCAGTAAATAAATTATTCCCATTTCCTCACTTAACAACTCTATTGTGAAAGGCTTCTAAAACTCAATGTCTTTATAAATATTGTGGTGTATGGGAGATGGAGTCTTAACAGTAGATTCCCTGCTGTATGCAGAATACAGAATTGAGCTCAAAAAAAATTATGAATACTTCTTACTAACATGTTTATATTGCATAAAAAACTGGCAACTGGTATTTAATGGTTTATTGAGGAATGATCTCTTCATACTACATTTGAGTGTATACATCACATTCACAAATACTCCGTGGTATGTTTCCAGAAGGCCTGGACTTGCAGAACTCTGTCGGCCAACTAGTGGCATTTCAAAAGGAATCTCTGTCACTCCAACTGGTATTTTACCAGCTGGAGCAAGTTCTATTGATGAATTTACCAATGTAATTGGCTGCAATAAATAAAACTTGTTAAGTTAACATTTTAAATACCAAATATTGTATAATAATTTTAAGACAAATGATACCTTAATACCATTAGAAAATGCATCAAATATTCCTGCATTTTTTGAGCTTAATTGGAGATTTACAGATCCTTCCATAGTAAGGGTAAGTCCCTCATGCCTTAAATCTGTGGAAGTGTCAACAGCAACAACACCAGCTATTATTTCCTATAAAGCACATTAATACATATTATTATTTGATAGCTATTTTAATTTAAATCCATCAATTTATAAATAAAGGAAACTTACACTCTCATGATAAATTTTACTGGCTCTTTTTAGATTAATAGATAGACTAGCCGACATCTCTATAAAAAGTAAATATTCTAAAATAACTTATAATATAATATATTTAAAAATAAATAAATCTATATACTGCTCCTAGATACTGTGTGTGTATGGCTAATGATAATATTTACTTTATGAGTTTCTCCTTTCATCAACTAAATATATTTTTTTATCGTTATTAAGCTTGTTTTTTGTTATATATTTTCTGATTTTAATATAAATAAAAATTACAGTAAGTAATGTTTATTATAGGAATGTGACATTTAATAAAAAGTAGCTGTCACTGTCAGACCAAATTGAATTATCGTCACAGAATAAGTGATATATTATCATAAAACTATTTTATTATTATATTCATTTATTTTAATATCTCTGACATATTAAAGCCTATAAACATTAAAAGCCGGTCGTGGTGCAGGAGCACAAAGTGTGACTATAAAATAGACAGGTTTTGTAAAATAGACTGTAATACTTGAATGACTGTAATAGTTTGTAAAATAGACTGGTTCGATCACTCTTCACTTGAGTGGGGATTGAACCCACTGTAAATGAAATATTTTTTTAAATGTATATTTATATTTCCTCACTCTGGTGTCGAAAACAAAGCGCGACGTTGAGTTTCGCCATACAACTCGCA
Source organism: Heliconius himera (assembly GCA_021202915.1). Lineage (NCBI taxonomy): Eukaryota > Metazoa > Arthropoda > Insecta > Lepidoptera > Nymphalidae > Heliconius > Heliconius himera. Next base: position 779,634 of record JAJHJA010000276.1, on the reverse strand, counting down.
ATGCCTCCAGGACTCGGCGGAAAGCGAGAAACGGAGTGTCTTAACACTAAATGCCTTTTGCTTACTCTGTGTGTATGTGTATAAGATATAAATATAAACCTCAAAATCTTTACAGTTTTATTATATCATAAGTAATTTGAACAATGGTTATAAATATTTTTTTCGGCAAGCCTATTCGATCGTGTGTTATGCTAAACATCTGAGAAAATTTGTAAAATGTCAGTTGTTTAGTAATGTCCGCTTGTGGCGGGTGTATGTGAATGAACCTGATTTACATTTTTTACGATTTTTATTTATTTTATAAGTCTATAAATATTTTAATCGTACAAAACTGTTTTATTGAGAGGTTTTTTATTTCTCCAAGTGGTGTGCTAGTGGCGTAAACTCGATTATATCGACTTAAATAGGCGATGCTGCCCATAAGTTCACCCCGAATGGATCGATATCGGTGACTTGGGAGCTTATTTTTTATTTTGTTCATTGTCGGGGGTGGTTTAAGATGGAGAAATCGGCACGACCACGGACGGCTCTGAACGAGTGTGTCAAGGTGGTGGTGCGATGTCGGCCGCTCTCGGACCGGGAGAGGAACGAGGGCCACGACGAGGTGAGACATGGTTGCTTTGTTGATGTTGAGACTTGGGTGCCGCCACCCGTCGTGGCTGCGCGGACGTGGTGCGTCAACTATCTCAGAGATTTCATTAGTTTTTTAAAACGTTGATTATATTATGTTTTGATTTACTATTAGGTATTTTATGCATTAAAGATCATCATTACGTGAATATACTTAATTTACGCGCAAACAGACATTGTGCAATTCGAATTAATCACTTCTTTTTAACACTTGTTGTTAAAATTTGTATTTGCAATAATATAATATAATTTGGGGTGTTTCATGAAATTACTAGGACGTGATTCATGCGAGTGGGAAGTCTCTAATAAAGCAATACGCACTACGAGTAGGCTTGTATTAAGTATTTATGAAGTGCCCGCTTCAAAGATTGGCGACTTAATATCTTTTTAATAAATTAAACTAAAACTAAACTAGCTTCACGCTTTATCCCTATTGGGGTAGTCAGAGAGAACGGAGCGCCAAACGCTACGGTATCTTTTTAATAACCTTATTAATTAAATTTCTTAAAAAATCTTATTAATACATCCTAAATCTATATCGATGCAATAGGTTTCACCGTCTTTTGTGTGTTGTGAGTAACTAGGAACAACAAATGAGTTCGTTATTGATTTAGTGAATCATGTTTACAAAATGAGCTAGTTCTTTCAGGCAAATTGCAAATAAAAAATGGTTCTACAAAACACATCGTACAAGTTATATTCTTAAAGATATATTATTTGTAATTTCGTATTTAATTAGATAAATATATGTAAACAAAGCCAGTCCTGTACGACTTTTAAAAACATAGCAAATTTAAAAATAATAATGCTATTACGTAATTATGCCTACATGGCATTGAAATTTAGTATACGTGTATATTACCGTCAGTTTCAGTTCCTTATAGTTAAACATATCAAATTAAAATCCTAGAATATGCAACAATTGTAACATATCGTGTAAACTTTAACGAATAATTTAACGGAGCCATATATCTTAAAAATAAATATTGGAAATAGAAGTCTATCGTGACGCAGAGGCAAAAAGTGTGACTGTAAGCGCGCAGATTGGAGGTTCGATTCCCACTCGAGGAAGTTGCCCGGTTGAACAATGTGCAAAATTTCAGAAAACTTAACTTCAGGGCGGCCACGACTATTACTACTGCTTATTAATTAATAGTAGATAGTTATTTTAAAGCGTAGCTTGTTTGTAGGTACAATAGTACTTATTAATAAATAATAATACGGCCCGTATGCCTAAGCCATGGTCAGTTTCAATTTGCGAAAATTATTCAGGGGCAAGATCGCGTCGACTCCTCTTAAAATAAACGATCTTTCGTTTCAAGTGTTGACCCGTCGCGAGTCGTAGCTCGTAAGTAGGTGAGCGGTATTGTCCATACGCGGCGCCCCATATTTGGCATACCGCATACAGCACAGATCATCTGGAAGGCGAGTGATTGTTACACATGCGAATAGCCATACGTCTCATTTCACACCACCTTATGTTTTAGTTATGGAGTTCTTTATATTGTCACCTAGTGTGCCGACCATCTGTCGCCAATTAAGAAATACTAAAAGTTTGAAGAATGCAATTGAATCCGTGTTAAATGACAACATATCGTCGGCTACGTAGTGTAAATCTGATAAATCAGTTTTTGGTTTTTTCATACTATACATACTACTCGAAAGTTTAAAAAAAAATATTCAAAATTGATATTTATTTTATTTCGTGTAGTAAAGGATTGTATAGTACCTATACTAAATAGATATACATAGTTTTTTAAAGATATTTTTTGTCTCTTTTGATAATTTGTTTAATAGTCTGTTAGTAGGTTTACACTAAGTCCAAATTATGAATACTTGGCCCTGAATAAACATAAGTTCTTCGACATCGTGATTTTTTTGCTTTTGCAAATGAAAGCTCGGCGGCTGCCAAAATGTCAATATCTGCTAACCATATTCTATCTCATACGTATAAAATTTATTTTAAGATTTTAATTTGCGTATAAAGACAATGTTTTTTTTTTCTTTTTTCTTATTATTAAAACACTGAAATAATATTTTTCAATGAGCTTGTAAGTAAGTAATAATTTTATTATTAGTAAAAGTTTTAATTCGAAATTATGACCAGAGATAACGAATCTTTATAAATATAGTGCCTAGCAGAGCAGCTCATTATTTGACAAGTTCAATAAGACAAGTATTTATTCCAAAATTTCTGACGAACTCTAATTTATTTGCTTTGCCTGAAAATAGAGGTGAACGACCCTCCAATTAGTACGACGTGCAATCATTGTGAATGGTGAATCGTGCTACGCGTGCAGGATCGATCGTCTTATCACTGTGATTTTCAAGGGTTGTTTGAAGACCTGAAGTATACTTCTATGGTACTATTATGTATATGTATAATAAAAAAATAAAAAAAATTAATTCGAATTAGAATTTTTAAATGTAAGTTTGAATTATAATTAATTAATACTTGTTACGTTTAGCAACTATTTGTTTTTTTTGGTAGGTTGGCAGTCTACATTGTAGACTATCGGCTTGCAGGACCCAATGACTCGCTTGATTTAACCAAACTTACAACTAAATTAAATTAAACATGACCATACCTCGTTGATTTAAACCTATAACCATCGCGTTAACTAAGCCACAATTACGATATGATGATATCACATACATATAGTTATCAAGATAAATTGTTTCAAAATGTATGGATTATACATATTTACACAGAAACAAGTTAAACAAACAAAAAAAAAATACAAAGTGACGAGTCCAGCACAATAGAGTGACTAATGTTAATTTATTTTCGTCATACGATTTTATCACTACTTATATGCGTAAAGGGGAGGAGAAATAAAGATACAGATTTATATCTGAGATGATATCATGCGGGTATTGACTTTTAGGAAAGATGACACTGACACTGGCGACGCGTAGAATAAGTAGCATTGTACCCGTTCAGTATGTATATTATTATATTTTATGACGTTACTAAACGATTCAGCTGGTATTATAATATATAGAACATCCATATTATATGCTTTTTATAGCATTATTTTGACTTCGAATATAATAATTTAATTCAGTCTAATTTTGACAATTTATAGTCCACTTTAGTCTCAGCTTTAGCATAATTAATAGAACTAGGTATTAGAGAAAGAAAAGAAAACATGTGCATGTGTCGCGGAACGCGTGCATGGCAGCAGAAATAATCGTCGTCCTCAATTATTTATTTTGGTGTTATGTAATGCGGATTGCGGGTTTCTTACTTTTGTTTATTTCGAGATACGAGATGACGCACCGCATTGTTTATGTGCAATTAATGTTTTATATAGCGAGATCGAATTCGTTTACGCCGCGGTTTTTATACTTGACGCTTTCTTGTAGATCGACGGGTGCCGTCAATGTAGAACTAAGATGTACGTCTAGCTTAGATTGATATTTATCTTTAAAAGGGAGTTTCATACGTGGATGTGTCTCCTTGAGATGTCCACTTTAAAAAAAAATAATAAATGATGACAGAATGGTTATTTCCAAATTAAATCAAACTACTTATTAGTTTATATTATATCTACTTTAGTAAAATAAATGTACGTTAGTATAAAAAGACAATCCTATGATTGTAGAAAAAAACTATATTTTTTTTCTACGACCGTTTACGAGAAGCATTGACTTCTGATAAATTAAAGTAAAGAATACCCATAAAAGTGTTATAAGTATGTTATATTATTTTAGAATAAGCGAGCTAAATTCTAATGGTATATTATTTTGTTGTTGATATATTTTATGTTTGTCTGTCTGTGTGTTTTGTTAATTTCGATCCCATTTAGGTAAAGAAAGCGAGACCACAGCAGAAATGGTACGAGCGTCTGTCCACGAAGCCCACCCCGGACAGTAAGAAGCTTAACTCCCCAGTGCAGGTGTGCAGCAGATATTACGCGCACTAACACGATGGTCGCGGGTTCAATTCTTTAAGAATTCAATAATTTAGTTACAGCTTGGTAGGTTATGCAGTAGTAGTACCTACTGCTAACTGGTGGTGGTGATGGCTTGCTGAATATTTATAATTCATTATATTAAAATTTTGGTCCTAGGTATTTTTTATGAATTAAATCCATAGGTTTTGTATTGGTGGATTGGTAAAAATATTCCTCAAATTTAGTTTTTACATATTGTAAGCAAAATGTGTGTACTATTAGTATCAAAGGCTGCGTTTGCATTATTAATTTTAGAGTCTTAAATTGACTTTAAATTTGATTAATATAGACATTTGTGCAGGTTTTAATATTAGTAAAACAATTGATGTCTCAAAGTCCAAATATAAAATAATTTAATATCGATATTTAATATAATAATTAAGTAAATATCTAATTAAATTGCTTCGACTGCTTGTTCACGGTCCGAGCAGAAATATAAATCGTGCGACAAATCGATTATTACGATACACATTTCACGCACCGCCGGCACTCGCCACTCGGCATCGTAGATGCGACTGCTAGTGCAAGTGTCACTTTGACACTTTTAACGTAATATGAAACGAAAATTATCTTTAAAAGTATATATTTATAGTGATATGATGGTGTTGGTTATTTTTAATGGATTTATAAGAACTACCAGAGGCTCCAAATATTGTTTATCTGAAACAGAATTATTTACTGTTATTATAAATAAACTTTAATTGACGTCTCTGAGTGGAATTGTTGATGCAAACAACATACAAAAATAAACTTATTGCTTAATTTTCAAATAGAAATTGGAGAGGATAATAGGTATATGTTACTAACATAGTGTTAAATGTCAGCGAATACTAACCTTATTTATTAAACAAATAAAGAGGATCACAGATACAGAGATTATATTTGCTTGTATCAAATATAACTATGGTCGTGTCGCAGCGGCACGAGGTGTGACTGCAAAACCGACTGGTTGTAGGTTCGATCCCCACTCGAGGAGACGAAATATTTACTTAAATTTATATTTTCCATTTCTTCGCTCTGGTGTCGAGGTTAAGCGCGGCGTTGAGTTCTGCCACTCAACACGCAATGCCTCCAGAATCCGGCAGAAAGTGGGGAATGGAGTGTCTTAACACGAGGTTCCCTCTGCCTACCCTGCTGTGTGCGGGATACAGCGTGAAGCTAATTTAATTTTTTTTTAAATATAACTAATTATATGTATACAAAGTATAATTCTAATGAAATGAGAACCATAATATTCATATATTTATATTAATAAATATATGAATATTATTAGTGGCCCCCGCGTGGCTTCGCCCGCTTTTACTACACACTTATTTATTTTCTCATCTCAATCACTTTCGTGATCTAATAACATAACCATTTTATAGGCGATATTTATAGACTCATAGCTAAAGTTTTAGCGAATTCAAAAAATTTTTTATTTTGTAGCAATATTGTATTGATTAAAATAAAACAAACACTACATGTTAAGGAACAAATATACTTTTTGTTAGTTTAAAAACAAAACCCACTAGGTCACTGCTGATTAATATATTATTTAATAATGGTACTGCCATTACCTCGAGCCCAAGGGCAGTCAAAAAAGTATCAATCGATCGAACTACAATGACGCGAACACTACAGGTGGTGAAGGTGTGGGCGGAGCGCGGCGCCGTGCAGGTGTACAACCCCAAGGGCCAGGACAAGCTCTTCACGTATGACGCCGCCTACGACTGTACAGCGGACACGCAGACCATCTACGATGAGATGGTAAGAAAAACTATACAATATTTATTTTATAATACATAAAAAACAGCAACACACTTTTTCCATGTAACAAACTAGACACAAAGAACCTAGTGTTAAAACGCTACGTTGTCGACTTACCCATCAATATCTAGACATTGCGTGTTGAATTGCGGAACCCAACGCTGCAGCTATTGTAACGTTATCAGAACCGGACTAAATTACGAAATGGGACCACAAGTCAACAGTTTTCAAATAAATATCGGTTAACCCAGTCCAAAGTACAAACGAATTGATAACCTCCCTTTATAGATGTCGGTAAAAAAATAACGAATTTTAAATAGTACCAAATATTATTATTTATATAATCTATTATAAAATAATGTGTTACTGTTACTCTTAAAATACTATTAAAAAGTAAATCGGCGTATTTCCCTGGAACGTGAATACTTTCAGAAGCTATCTATTAAACCCTTACCTATCTATGCATATTATGTTCGTATGACAACACGCTTGCCCGCATGTGTACAGTTAAATGTTACAATGGCACATAGACAACGAACTCTAAAACAATTATTAACAATATGCGATAACATATAGAACAAGTAATGATCGTAAATCGTTAAAACAATATAACATTTACAGATTGAATAAAATAAATCATGTAGCTAACTGAACTTTGCTATGTTCCTATGTAAGACTACATCTCACTTCTAATCATATCTTTTTATTTTGGTATATTTAACTTCAAGTATATTTAATAGATAGGTTTACTGTACATTTATATTTTTAACTACGATATATAAAACAATGAAGTTTTACCAAAACAAGGAATCAACATATATCGTAACATAAATAAATTTTATTTTTTATTTCGCTATTTTCATATATTTTATTTTATTTATTATAAAAATATTAGGAAACTAAAGTAATAAAAAGATAATTTCGTATATGAAGTAACAATACTTAATCCAACTTTCCCTTATTATTATTAGCATTTTGTTGTAGAAAACAGTGGTTATTTTTGATAACATTAGGTTACGGATCCTGATGTATTTTCTGTTATTTTTCCTGGTGTAGATTACCTATTATTAGCAGAAGCTGAATGGTAATTTTTATTATCAATAATAAAATATAATTACACTAGTAAAAAAGAACTTTATCACACCTGTAAATCAAGAATCTATCCATACTTCTATAAAAAATTTAAACCTAGACACTACGGTGAATGAGCTGGTTAAACTACATCCCTTAAATGTCATGGTTTCACTCCTTAAGATTCCTTTCTAAATAAAAGCAATTTCTTTAGAAAATTATACCTACAGTTTTCATTCGATGGAATAAGCAAAAGCTTTTAGTTCAAATGACAAAAGTGAAGTACAATTTGATATAAAACGTGGATCGGATAAAAATAGTTATGCCTAAATGACGTAACTCGTCCATTGTTGTGACTCCTCATATTTTTTTAAACATCTACTTTGTGTGCTTTTTAGATTAATGTCTGCCTTTACAATTACGTTTATTATACCATTACAGCAATTTGCTAAATATACTGTAAGGTACCTACATATTAAGCTTGTATGCTTGTGTAATACTTAAGTATTATCATTATAAATTTATAATTTGACGTCTTCTTATAATTAGTGCGCGGCGTTATACTTGCAGTAATAGTTGATGATGATCATGAAAATGTTTTTTTTTACCTGTAATGTAATTTTTGGGCTATGAGACAACAATTATTTATAAGTTTGTTTGTATATATTAAAATTCTAAATATATAAAATTCTAAATATGATACATTTATTCATTGTCTTGATCACATTTAGCGATCTTGGAAAGAGGTCTTGGAAAGACATAAGAAAATGCTCTTCAAAAATGTTTCCAAAAGTTACATTATATATTCATATAATATTATACGTTCTACAAATATTCAGTGGCTAATCGATATTCTTAAAATCTATCATATCATATCAGACGCTTAAAATTATGCATGCAAATTTAAAATGGCTCATCTACACTAAAATAAGACAAATATGAGTGCGCATTCTAAATATTACAAATGAGGAACAGACTGCCACCACAGTGGTCCAAATGACGCAGCTCGCGCCTCCTACGCGCCATACACTTAGAACAGTGTCCGCGTTACTGTTATAGCAGGCCTTGACAGCGTGAAGGTCCCATTTTTCATACCTCCAAGTTCTGACTAATGAGGGTGGGCGAAGGCTTTTACATCACGCACCTTCATAAAGCAATGACAAATGATTGACCTTGAAATGGGTTTTGAGTAGGTGCTAATTTAGTTGACATTGAACTGCTCTTAAATAATCAAATTAGGAAATAACTTTCATAAAGCGCTCGTAGGGATGTAGACGAAACGTTATTTAATTTTCGCATAATTTGCAATGCGGTCTGTTATTTGGCCAAAAATATTTTTTGTCAAAGATGTTTAATAAATATTTAATTTACATACTATTTAATAATAATGATTTTATAGCCTGAATGCATTTTTGTTACGGAACAACAACAATGTTAGAACACTGGTCATTTGAACCTCTTGGTTGATATAAAACAACTATGTTAGGTATTAACAATTATGATTAGTTTGCACCAACGATAAATATATTCATGTTTCTTTGTGTTCGGTTTTTATCATTTTGTTAGATATTTACTATGGATCAAAAGTAATTTCAATTACGTACTAGTAAGCTAAATAAATAAATCAATCAGCTTCACGCTGTATTCCGCACACACCAGGTCAGGCAGAGGGAATCTAGTGAAAGGCACTCCGTTTCCCACTTTCTGCCGAATTCTGAAGGCATTGCGTGTTAAGTGGCAGAACTTAACGCTGCGCTTTGCCTCGACATCAGAGCGAAGAAATGGAAATATAAATTTAAGTAAATATTTCATCTCCTCGAGCGGGGATCGAACCCACAACCAGTCGGTTTTACAGTCACACTTTGTGCTGCTGCGCCACGACCGGATTAAATCATATTTGTATTTTGTTTTTTTAGTTTGTTATTTAGTTTGTTTGTACCGTTGATAATATTAATAAATTATATCAATTTAAAGATGATCAAGCTAAATATATTCGCATTAGTAACCTGCGTCGGTCTTACTCCTGCCATTCACTGCAAACTGGAACTGTATTTGCGGCTGTAATTCACAATGAATCACCTCAAGCACTACTATGTGGTTCTGCTGAATAATGCTTAAGGAAAATAATATTTAGTTTCATAATATTGCCTTTTGTTCGCGAACTTATGGGTACATTGTAGTGGCAACTGGCAATAGTAGACGTCGAGTAGAGCACGCGCGCATCCGATACCAGTCAAGGCCCTGCGCAGGCTTACACTACAGCACCTACATACATGTACCTACTCACTTACGTCAGTTTACACAATCACCCGAATTCGTACTGTTCCAACAATGCGCGACCACGCTTCAGTACTTCTGATCTACATTTTATTTTAAATCATATTAACATCGAAGGTTAAAAATTGGCAATGGATTTGGAGGTCTATTTTATTTATACTACTGTTAATTCGGTTGCCTGATTTGAAATATGATTAGAATAATATCTTTATAATGTGAACATAATGTTAAATTAATTTGGTTGAATTTTCTGTAATGATAAGTAAAGTACTGTAAATATAGCTTACCTACCTATTAAATAGGAAACAAAAAGGTTTTATGCATTAAAAATCAAAAAGTTTCATAAAAAAAAAATTGTCCCAACAACGCATCTTTCTTTTACGACAGTCAGTGTGCAAGGTTTTATATTATGATAATAATAAACGTCTATTAAAATATTGATATCTTAACGTACACAAGGTGTCCACTGTCATCCATAAAACGTTTATAATAATAACAGCTATAAAAGTCTCGAGTTGCATCTGTCTGATGTTTTCGACTACCGACTAATGAGTACCGAGATCAGCTACTATTTGTATGCACCGTGTTTACAAGTGCGCGCTCTTGAATGTATTAAAGACGCTGGTACCATAAACATCTACATTCTACTAAAACAAAACTCTTGCACAGAGTTTTTATGAAACTGGTCCCTTTTATGATGATACTGCAAATTCAAACTTTTTGCTTTTCTTGCTTTTTATATTGATGATCTCTTAGACGACTTAAACTTTTGTTATTTCATATTGTCTATCTTTTACACTATCAGCGATGGTTATGAGTTTGATTCTCACTGGGAATTTAATTATTTTTAGTGTTCCGTACCTTTCAAAAAAGCCCTTAACCCTTATAAGATTAATTTGATCTGTCTATATCGAGTTGAAATTCCTAAATCCATACCATACCTAGATCTACGGCCCCATGATTTCCTGAAAAAAAAAACGTATTTTTACATTTATAAAAAAAAATGGCCGTTTGTATCGCAAAAAAACGCGTATTTCTACACTATAAAGAGAATCAAAAATTAAATGGTTTTTTTGGCTAACCTAGAATTATGAAATTTGGCAGCTAGCACCTCCAGGTAGTACTAGTTCAGGAAAAAGTCTGAAAACTATACATTAATTCTAAAAAACGATAGCTTTAAATAGCAAAAAACGCATATTTCGACACTATAAAGGGAATCAAAATAACAACGTACCCTATTAGGTACTTCCGGTTAACCTAAAGTATGAAATTTGGCACCTAGCTGCCTACTGGCTAAATCCTAAAAAATACTTACTTTAAAAGGGTGTCAAAATTTAGTATTAAAGCCGTTAGTTCATGTGAGGTATCAGATAAAAGGGCTCTGGCGAAATTATACCTGAATTTCAGAAAAAGTTCAAGACGTCTAGTTTTTGTACGACAAGCTTGTCCGATTTTTTATTTCATCACCCTGGTAGCAAACAATGCACAGCGTTGAGTCCCGCCCTTTATTCAACTTGTAATACCTCAAAAATTAGGCGATGCATGGGCTTTTGAGTGTTTTAACATATATTTATTCATAAGTGATATACTATTGAATGGCGCGTAGCAGTACCTAACGCTGCTCTTTATTCGACTAAACCTAGAACACGAAAAATATTTATTAAGTATCAAAGATACCCTTTGAGGATTTGAATGCTGTAAAATAATTATTCAGTTAATTTAGGCACGTTCCACAGCGTCTCTACGATGTACAGCGTCGAGCAACTAACATGTTCTACTTTATTTTAAAACCATTTGATTGCTTATGTAAGAGCCATTCCTGCTGCTCTTTCAATACAATGATAGGGCAATGGGTTTTAATAGCACAGTATAACGTATGTATGGTGTTCGTAATTTATGTTAAGCTATAAATGTTAATCATACAAGAAGAAACTTTGAACGATTTTTGAATTAATACGTTATACGACATACTTACATATGTAGAATTTTATACAACCAGACGTAGGGCAGGTGGTTAGTTAGCGTGTTCTGTATATTGTATTAAGGCTTTATATGCCTTATTGCGTATTGTTCTTAACTTCATTATTTGATTCAATATTATGTCAACATCGTCGTTGCACCATGCACTTGGGATAAACCGTACTTGACAAATATGTATTCTAATTCTTAATACTTGGATAGTTATAGAAATATTAGTTTATTTCTAACGCTAGCTACAAAGTTCCCCTGTTCCCTCTGCTAAATACAGATATTTGCGTGTTTAAATATAAATACAACTTATCTATTTCACTAAATTTGTATCGATTTTACTAAATTTAAAGGCAAAACGCTAAAAATAATTGAGTTGTTTTAGGTACGGCCGCTGGTCGCGTCCGTCCTGGACGGGTTCAACGGGTGCGTGTTCGCATACGGGCAGACGGGCACGGGCAAGACTCACACTATGGAGGGCACACCGGACCACGAGGGCGTCATCCCGCGCGCCTTCAGGCACATCTGGACACACATAGAGAACAACGCCTCGCCGGATATTACCCACTTGGTGTCGTGCTCTTACGTCGAACTGTACCTCGAAGATGTCAGGGATCTGTTATCAAAAGACTGCAAGAAACTCACTATTAGAGGACAGGTTAGTTAGCATTCTTAATAAATTACATAAAAACGATTTAAATTTACTAAAAGTGCAAGTTAAATGTTTGAGAAACGAAGATATTTTATAAATGACAACATTTTAAATTAGCATTTAAATATATAATACAATAATACAATTTAGATATTTCTGTATCCTGCTCATTGTAAAGTACAAAATTTTCTTAGTATGCTATGCATATACTAGCCGTATGATAAAAAGACATCGGAAGATTCACACTAAGGTTCTAATTGCAAGTTATCTCCTCGCTAAGTGGGTCGGCAAACTTAAAAACAAACACTATATATAGATGTTCGCGATAACCACTTCCTAGTCCTTGTGCATAGTAAATACCTGTGTAGTGTACAGTGGCGCAACCCGCCCTCCGCGCGGCGCTCTGCGTGAAACCTTACATCTACGAGCTATTATATAACTGCTAGTTACAGAGCCTTGCCTCGAATGTTCGAGTGTGAAAATCTCGTGTAAACTCAGGACTTGGTGTAAACTAAATTTTATAGCACCTTAACTAATGTAGGTTTTTAACTAAGTAAACTTTTACGAATTTTTGTTATTGTATTAAATTTTTCAAGCGAGATGACCTTGCAAATAAAAAGCGTAGTTATGATTTCTCTCAGGATTGGGACTCTGCCAACTGAATAATAGTTTTGCAGTTCAAAAATGTAGCGTGATGCTATTTACGTAATCTTCGATATGATCACGTCCGCGCTTGTGCTAGACCTAAAACACTTCTATAATACATTTTTATTCCTGACTTTTTCTAATTTTTTTTATTGTGTCATATACTTTTTTTTTGAAAATATCAAATATTAGATATAGAACCCAATCATACTTACTATTCATCAAATAGACTAAACAAACACTAAAATGCACAATTATATATATGTATATTCTTATATAGGAAGTAAAGTGATGGAAATGATAACACGTTTACGTTGTTAGTCTGCTGGCGCGTTCAGTTCAGCCATTGTATCCAGTCATAATGTATTGATAAGGAGTCGATAGTGCGATATCAACGATAACGCTCGCAAATATGCTCAATGCTCGCGGATTTCTCAATCTATTCCTTTTTGGTACTCCGCTATTTGGAATGCTCGAGCTCCGGCGGTCTGGCCCGCATCCAATACAGTAACCCGATTGTTATTTAAATTTTAATACGATTTTTTTAATTAATTTACAAACAATACAGTTGATTAATTCATTCACAAATGATTCGTATAAAAAATAAGACAATACTACTCTATGCATAAATGTCTGACGCATTATAATAACATTGTAAGTTTAACGGTTTCAGTTTTCCTTCTAAGTGTACTCGAGTGGCATTGTGCTTTATTTTTATCCGCCGCGCGTTGCGGTAAATCCAATAATTAAATAGTCAATAAATTACATGAAAACAATTTATATTAACGTTTAATGATAAACATTTCAGCCAAATATATCTACTAGATACTTATCATATTTATTAAAGGCGAAAAAGTAAATTATGAAAACGAATAATCAAAAGTAATTGAGAAATAACTTTTTTAGTTTTCTAGGAATTACAAAAGGAAGAATCTTGAATATATTTTACGTGACTGCCTCATAATAGCCTACTACTTTTTTAGTATTGCATTTGTAGCTGGTAGCTGCGATATTGACCTTCAACAACCTTTCACAACTGAAGTTAGTTTCCACTAAGAAGGAAATTAATCGTGCTAATTATAGATCTGAAAAACGTAAACTGCAAAATAAGATATGGTTCTGAACAATGATAACAATAGGAACAGAGCAGCATTGTCTGAGATTTTATCAAATGATTGTAATTTTATTATTGAAAATTAATATTGCTAAATAATTATCCGGCTTAATTACGACTGGTCAATCGTGAATCTATTTTTTGCTATCCGACCGCGTTCCGATTTACTTTAATTTAATATAAAAAAGCTCTACTTTAGTAATAAATAAAATTACGAAATACTATCGAATTAAAATCTCGAATCCGTTCCCTTTATGATGATTATGTGATTATGAGATATATAGCAGCTAGTAGCAATTACAGGGTGTTCATATTGCACGCAACGTCTAGTACTAGATAGATTTATTTGAGCAAACACGCCGGCACGTGTTCACGTCGCAATTATCTCGCACGACGCGTGTGGTGCTAACGAAAGTGTAATTTAGCTAAAACTAATTACACTTCAATATTTACTTTTCATTTTGTTGCGTTATATATGAACCACTGATAGATTATGTTATGTAGTGGAATATGACTTTATATAGCGAAGTGTGCCCCAGTCGTGGGGCAGCGGCACAAGCGCGTGACTGTAAACGCGCCAATTCGTGGATTCGACTCCCACTCCAGGAAATGAGAAATGTTTAATTTTTTTTTTTATTCGTTCTGGTGTCGACGTTGAGTTCTGCTACTCAACACGCAATGTAGAATTCGGCGGAAAGTGGGAAACGGAGTCTTTTAACACTAGTTCCCTCTGTCTACACTGCGTGCAGAATACAGCGTGAAGCCAAAAAAATGGAAACTACATTTGCATGAAGAGTGCAAACAAATAATATAATATTAAGAAATCTACATTTGTCGGCGACGTTGTTAAAGCAACAATAAGTGCATCAAATGGACTGCTATTAAAATGAACAATACAAACTCTTTGTATACAAGAAAGTGGCTTTTAGTCAAGTATTTAAATATTAGCAATTCATAACATCATTGTCATCCGGTGATTCTGATGACACAAGTTTAGTTTAACTAAATGTAAATGGTTGGCTCATTTTAGTTTGGTTAGTTTTTAGTTCTTCAGTTCAGTTGGCATATATTTGAAGCCCATTAAGTATAATTTGGGCTAATGTAGTGTTGTGAAAGCGAATAAGCCCCTGATAACACAACCCGCAGTATGCCGACATTCGCATCTCTTGGTTGGTTGTGCAAACCTTAATAAACGTTACCTCAATTTTACGGTTGCGAACTTATGCAATACCACTAAAATGACAATTCTCGATTGTATGAAGCCTATTTATGAGCATTCACGGCGTTAAGATCAAGGTAACAATAAAAACTGCAAAATAGTCGATGACTAACTAACTAACTCCTCTTAAAGAATTGTAAATATTCAACATGTTGTTCGTTACAAACATAAGTAAATCGAGACATGGCAATGCGTGTAGCACATATAGAGTCACGTCGATATGCCCAAAAAAGGTATTATTTCCTTCGTCCTTGTGCTTGTTTGGCGTGCTAATTTGTTTATCTATTTTTTACTTGGAATCTCCAATCGTTATTTAAACTTTAAACATTTAAAACTTTAGTTTTACAGATATTATACGATTTTATAAAACTAGGACTTGACGTTATTTATAAATAAGTACCTGTGTCGCATCTAATTAGTTTTCCATTATCTTTAATGAAACCAGTTTATTAACAATCAGGTACTTATTCTATTGGTTATAAATAAAGATAAACTATGTTGTTTATTTCCTTAGTTAGGATGAGGCCTTAACTTACAAAGGTAATTTATTATTAAAAGAATAATTAATAATAAAAATATCAGTTATTACTAGTACTTTTAATTATCTTAGCTATATTTACTGCTATTAAACATATCAAATAAACATTATTTTAAGTTACAGTTACTTATTGATCTGTTGAAGTGACTGTCTTCTGACAAAAGATAACGTACAATGAATGTAAAATTATTTAAAGTAACTTTTTTACTAAGTATACTTTTTTTATAAAATTATCTTTTGTTTGTAAACCAGTTCCCTTGCTGACCTTACAATATATTATCTTTGCCTACTCAGCTTTGGAAAATTTTTACATTTTTAAAGTGCTATTCCACACTTAGGAAAAAAAGTATTTTTTTACTTGGAAATCGTCCAAGAGGCGGGGGTTCAAATCCTGCTACTTTTAAATTTTTATATGGTTCTAAAAAGATGCATTATTTTAACGTAAAAAAAATAAATAAAAATAACAAAAGATCCACTCCCACCAGGAGTTAAACGGCTTCTACATCCCCGAGATGACATCAGTAGTATGCAAGTCGGCAGCAGAAATGGTGCGCGTGATGCGCGCCGGCAACCGCAACCGCGCGGCCGGCCGCACCGACATGAACGAGCACTCCTCCCGCAGCCACGCCGTGTTCCTCGTCACTGTGGAGACTGCACATCGGACCACGAATAGGATTCGGTGAGTTAACTAGCAATCCTCTTAGTCAACAGTCAAGTTACGAACGTCCTGCAGGTGATCCTCTCAATAACCTATAATATATAGTACTTCTTACTTACTTAAGGTTGCCATTTGTTTAATTTTCGTTTGATTTGGTTCTTTAATCCCTTATACTGAAATTTATGTTTGGTTACTTGTTTATATGTTTATACAGTAAGGAAGATTTTAGTTTCACCAGTCATTATATGGAGTGCAAAAACTTGCAATGGGCGGTAAATGGAGAACAGAGTGTTTAAACACTTGGTGGTTTCTCTCTATCATAAAAAGGACGAAATATGCGCCAAGGATTATATATAATATTATGCTAAGTTAGTATTATTCCGTCGAGACACAGTTACAAATCACACCCGTCACACAAATACGTCAAATTAAAAAGTTACTACCTAATCGAATATTATTAATATTTATAAGTTTTATACATTAATACCATATATAATATATGATAAATTACGTATCCATATACACATAATGAGTTAACTAAGTACCTAAGTATATTATTTTGTATTTAGACAAAGTTGTGAAAATTACATTACCGTGCGATATTTGTGTTTCCTCATTAATAAGTACACATTAGTATACGATATTAAGGTCCAGCTTCACCGGTTACGAATAAATTTTCATATAGTAATCTAATAATTAATGCTAACTTACAGACAATTGATAAAAATCAAAAGAACTGTTTCTTATATTTTCCAGAACATTTTTTAGATAACAATTCACACATTTGTTACATTTTTAAATTACAAATAAGTATGAAAAAAAAAAATGCATGTGTCAAATGTGTATCTACTAGATATTGCTATTCGAGACCTGTGAAACAAAAAATTATAGCTTGTCTGGCAGATAAGGCTGTCTGGGACTTTATCAGCCAGTGGTGAAACTGGCCCTAAAGTTTACCCATCGATTAGCAATTAGCATACGTGAGATGAGGCATGCGTTGGAGATTAAACGGCTTAATATAATTATATATATATATGTATGTAATTACTGGACGCGGGCTAATTGACGCCGCGCCGCGCTCGCTAGACGGTTACTCACTCGACCGACGACGGTCGCGCGACTCTTTGTTACTATCGTCGCTTTTTTACACTGTGTCACGAACTTTGCCTTTCGTTTTGTACAATGTTTCAAATTATAAAAATACGTTTTGAGTGTAAAGTCCCGTCTCCGTCGCCCACTTTCCACCCATTTTTCAAGACATTGCGTGTTGAGCGACGGAACTCAACTCCAATGTTTGAAATGTACTTTTATACCAAAATTTACTTTTTCTCGCAGAATGACAACTTCGAAATAGTTCAATAAACTCAATAACATAATAACGTAGATTTATATAAGGAAAAAACATTTAGTTGTCCTCTGTCAAGTAAATGACACTGGAAGAAAAACTTAAAATTGCATGTTTTTCTAAATAGATAGGATACGTACCTATTGAATTTTTCGCGGTACAATCAAGGTTTTTTGGCGCTACAATTTATAGAAAGAAACTATTATCAGAACGATTAGTCATAGACGATGCTATCTGCTCACAATTGTAATTTGATATGTAACTGTGCTGCTGCTCTTAAAAGGAGCAAGAAATTCATTAAGTTGGATAAATAAGTTCGATTCAAACTTCGTATTTATTGTGCAAAATAGGAACTTAATAATCAGCTTCACGCTGTATCCCGCACACAGCAAGGTAGACAGAGGGAACCTAGTGTTAAGACACTCCGTTCCCCACTTCCTGCCGAATTCTGGAGACATTGCGTGTTGAGTGGCAGAACTCAACGCCGCGCTTAGCCTCGACACCAGAGCGAAGAAATGGTAATATACATTTAAGTGAATATATCTCCTCGAGTGGGGATCGAACCCACAAACAGTCGGTTTAACAGTCACATTTCGTGCCGCTGCGCCACGACTGGCCTTAAAATAGGAACTTATTTATAAATAAATATTTTTTATTATTTTCGAATATAAAAACTGCAAAGCATGTTAAAAATGCTTCTTTTTATATTTACTAGCTACCTGCACATTTTCTCTCCCAAAAATATTGCTTAATCATTCTGCTTGAAAAGACTATAATGATGTATCGAGTCTCGTCTGGACAAAAGAAAAATATTTTTTTGTATCACGTAATTAACGTTCCCTTAAATAAGCCACCAATCCAAAACATTTTCGTTGCAATCAAATACTTCCTAAATGCGCTACGATACGCTTCTAATAGTACAACATATCTATTTAGACTTTCAATATCGATATAAATGGGAGCAACCAATTGAGTCATCTCATTGGTAAGAGTCAGTGTCCCCACACTCTGTTGTTATTTAAATTAGCCTCAATTTCAATACGGAGTAGGGACAAGGGCCTTTGAATAATATATCGTCAATAGAACGTCCTGTTGTACCAACAGCTTATACATATTTGAAAGGAGTTAGTTGCTTTATCTCTGTTCTCTAATGATAAGTTATTGACATACGTGATTTAAATTAACATCAATTTGAATTTATATTTATTTTATTGAGGCCAGACGTAGCGCAGCGGCACGAAGTGTGACTGTAAAACCGACTGGTTGTGGGTTCGATTCCCACTCGAAGAGATGAAATATTTATTTAAATTTATATTTCCATTTCTTCGCTCTGGCCTCGAGGCTAAGCGCGGCGTTGAGTTCTGCCACTCAACGCGCAATGCCTCCAGAATTCGGCAGAAAGTGGGGAACGGAGTGTCTTAACACTAGGTTACCCCTGCCTACCCTGCTGTGTGCGGGATACAGCGTGAAGCTGATTTAATTTTTTTTTTTTTAATTTATATTTCAACTACAAAATATTTAATTTTGTTAAAATTAAATGTAATGAAGATAGTTAAAATTAAATGTAATGCAATTAAAACTTTACATACTTAATTACTAACTTTCGAGACAGTTTAAATTTTAATGATTAGGGGCTTGTTTTGTCTTTGAGCATATCACGTACTTTTCCAATATTTTTTTTAGATGCCCACTGTATTCCGCACATAGCAGGGTAGACAGAGGGAAGCCAGGGGCCTAGTGTTAAGACATTCCGTCATCATTAAGACACTTCCCTTACCACCGAATTCTGGAGGCATTACGTATTGAGTGACGGTATTCAACGCCGCACTTTGCCTCGTTACCAGAGCAAGGAAATGAAAATAACAAATATTTCCTTTCCTAGAGTGGGAATCTAACCCACAACCGATCGCGCTTACAGTCACACGTTGTCCCACGAGTCCACGACTGGTCTTTTTATAATATTTCCACCATAAATCAGTAAAAGGCTTGAGGCTAGTCGTGGCGCTACAATTTATAAAGTGTGACTGTAAAACCGACTGGTTGTGGGTTCGATCCCCTCTCGAGGGATGAAATATTTACTTAAATTTATATTTCTATTTCTACGCTCAGGTGTCAACGCAAAGCGCGGCGTTGAGTTCTGCCACTCAACACGCAATGCCTCTAGAATTCGGCAGAAATTTCGGAACGGAGTGTCTTAACACTAGGTTCCCTCTGCCTACCCTGCAGTGTGCGGGATACAGCGTAAAGCTGATTTATTTATTTATTATTTTTTAAATCAGTAAAACAAGCAACATCCATTTTGCCGCATGTGAACAAGCTCAACATTAACTCTATGACTTATCCGTATGATATATGCAATTTATGATTTAGGTCAATGTTCGTGACATACCTCGTAATGATGTTCATTGTCAAGTCTATTAGTATTAGTCAAAGTAACGTGTTGGTCATTTGGACTCGCGTGTAACGGCTATTTGAGTATAATTTATCTCTCCTATATAGGTATGTATGTATAGTGTATACACAGTAAGTCGGTGTCCACGCGATCGTTGTCAGTTCCTCTCCCACTCAGGGAATGTTTATATTAGAATTATTTTCAAAGTACTAATCTGGTATATAATGGGGTGGCAAAGGGAACATAATGTGGTTAATACTATTATTTAGGTGTTCCAATGTATAAAGTAAAATGTAGTCCCTCTCAAAAGTTTAATCAAATTTAAATATTCACCAATCTTTTGTCGTATATACAAGCTCTCTAGAATGTATAATATAAGGATTTGCGAGGTGACCTAGGCTGCCAAACAAAGGCGGCGCCCAGGAAAGTGAGATGTATTGAGCGAGTCTGCGCTGCGGCGTACTGGAGGCGGCACCGACACAGATCGACACTCGATTTTACTCTCGTGTAGTGTTTACTTGGCTGCTTTCAATGTCTGAAAGTGAACATAAATGTATAGCATTAAAATGAATACATTCTTTTTCAAGCGAAATTATAAGATGTAACAAAAACTCATAATGAATCATTATAAAACCGTGTTTTCGCTTTCTTTATTATTTTAGTAGTTAATTAAAAAAAGTGAATTCTATCTCGTGAGTAAACTAATCACCATCGTGGTCATGTAACGTGTGCCGGTGGAGTCACTGTCTGCGGCACTAGTTAAGCCGGGGCTGTCGTAGGCGTAAGTCAGCCCGTCGCCTGCGGGACGACCATCTCGCCGCCTCCTTGTCTCCACCGGCGACCGGCGCCAATACCGCGGCGACCTTCGCTCTCACGATACGTGCTTTACTTTGCACTTAAAATGGTGGATTTGTTTTGTTTCGGATAGTGAATATTAGATAGTATTGTTTGTGGTGCGCTAGGATGGATTGGTGGTGCTGGTTGCTCGCGAACGACTTTTACGGGATGAGGTAAAGTGATTGTTGCAGGAAATTGACATAAATAGGCATTTTGCTACTTATGAGGAAATATAGAATTTTTGATACCAATATGATTCGGACGTACTATATGTAACGAGGTTGAAACGTACAAAACAAATTTCAGGATCACCTCGAAATTATTCGAAAATGACTACTATTAAAAATTAAACCCCCAAATTTACCGATCGACATTTACTGTAACAAGTTTTATTAATCCTTATTACTTGTTTGACCTACTTATAAATATTCAGAGAACAGTTGTTTAATGATGTGATTTGCCCTTGGCCTTGCCCTCTCCGTTAGTCCCTTTATTGCTGATGTCGCCACGGCGTCTCTGGCCCACGCTGTTGACGTTATGCGTGTGACTGTACCTGTAACTCTTTTAAGGTCAGGTATCTATCCTCTTAATTTACTTATAAACTGTTCTATGACGCAATAGTATTATAGAACCTTAGCCTACTAGTTCAGTGATTGACACTTTGCATTGAAACTTAATATTGATTTAAGTTTCACTAACATTTTCACCAAAATTATAATAAAATATAATAGAAAATGATTCAAAGGGATTCACACGCTAGTCGATATATAAGCAGCGTTAAGCGACCTACGGTTTCACAAAGGCTGAACTAAATACTTATTCCTCGATACTCGATACGAGAGCGAAGCCTGTTACGTTACTCACTAGTCTTATAGTGATGGAATTAATTGTATATGGCACTATACGAAACTAAAAATACACATTACCTAATACAGATATTTTTCTTATTCGGAAAAATTATACATTATTTATAATTCATGTCAGTCAGTGGGGAACGGAGTATCTTAACACTAGGTTCCACCTGCCTATCCTGCTGTATACGGGATACAGCGTGAAGCTGATTTTTATAATTCATCGTTTAACAGAGCAGAAAATATTTATTTTTTGATATAAAAACAAAACCTTCTAAATTTTTTGCAAGTTATTATACAGGTTACCAGAGCTAGGTTAGTCGTTAATCTTGCACCATGACCTTTGACGACATCGTTTAATTTACGTAAAGATAAGTGAAGATTAAGTTTTAGCTCAGGTTTGACGGGGCTCAGTTCAAGGCCAGTCCATTATATAATTACGATATATACATATCGTTTTTGGAAACAAAAACCAGTTTCAAAAAAATACGATTTTGAAATAGCACTATGCCATCTATAAAATCGGGCGAAAAGCGATGAAACAATTAATTTGGTTTACGATGATGGCTGTTTTTAACAAGGCAAGAAATTTATACGTTTTTGTGTAAATTCTAAGCTGTGATTTTTTTAATGATCTTAAGCTATAATTGTATTGCAAGTGTTATATGGAATTTTATAACATTTACTGTGACAAATAGCAATATCTATATCTATATACTTGTAATTATATCGTAACGGATAGCGTCTGTACTTGGAAGCTATTTCTAAAAAAATGTTATTGGGGACCCTTATTAATGTAGTAAAATCTAAAACAATGATTTTTATTTTTTCTGATTGTCTGTGCGTTTGTTATCCCTAATCTCAGAATCGGCTTAACCGATTTAAATGCAGTTTTCACTATTAGATTCTGGGAAGATTCCGTTAACATATAGTTTATATGTGTTGTTTTATTACAATCGGTCAAAAATAAAAAGTTATATCAGCAGTCCGCTAGTAGATTAATAAGTAAATAAATGGATAGTACACAATCGAAGCCCGACATAATAGGGTTAACGCGAATCTGTTACCTTGTAACTACATCCAAAGACGATTACGCCAGTTAATCTCTTTAATATATTAGCGTATTGAACGCAATAATATTAATAGCATATAGGTCAGTATGCTAACAGAAAACTACATTATGTGCAGAGCTTTTTATTTTAATAACTAGATTTACCTGTATCACATGAAAATAACTAAGAGTTGTCTATCACCAAAACGCAGTGGGTCACATTGAAACTGTTAAAGTTATGTAATGTACTATTTACTTATTTTTTTTTTGTTATGTAATGTTTATTATTTAGGGTTTCCAAAATGTAAAATCTTAAATATACGCGATTAATCCGGTTAAATTACTTTAATTTAAAATGTACTATTTCTCGATAAATGGATTAACCAACACAAAATATATTTTTAACTCTAACCAGTATTTCTTGCGATTAGCTTAGCACGTTCAACCAAACGAACTCGACAGCGTCATAAAATTACGTTAAAGGTTGTAGTTAAAGTTTTGTTAATCGTTTAAAAAGAGTTACGGAGGTTGCACAACTTTTAAGATATTTTCTTAGGTCAGTGCGGGCCGCGGTGTTTCGAGGGCGGCGTGCATGTGTGCGTGGTGTCCGCCGTGGGCCGCCAATGCCATGATCACTGGAAAGTTTTCGGCGCTTTTCAGGCGCGCAATCAGGAAGGCCGCTCGTGCGTGAAGGCTGCTGTTTTTCATGAAACCTCTTACAACTTTATTACCTATTTATACTTTGGGGAAAATGTTTCTCTTTTTGTTTTAATGTTTCTACTTTAGATTATTAATTACGATGAAGAGGAACTTCGAAAAATATTGTCAAAATCGACAATTATTTTTATTAAATACAATGGCGATGTTACTTTTTATTTATTATATATTAATATTTGAATGGTTTACATTATCGTGAGTCATTTTCATTTGGCGGTGCGGTGCAGGTAACTGGTCGCGATCACTGCGATCTACAGTCTCGTCACCGACTCACAGCGGCGGCGGCGGCGTACACAACAAAATATACAAAATACAAGCAGAAGAAAGTTTTTACATTCTTGCTTTGCCAAAACCAGCTCCAATTACTTTTACTTGCTTTTTAAGTGATAAAGTGCGACATTTAAAATGCTTCGGTAACCGTAACCGTATCGAAACAGAACTTAACCTTAATATTCGCTGTAATATTAATATTTAGGGTGCAATCTGATGAAATGACGTCTTAATCCTGCGATAAGCATTTGTATCTTTAATTATATTATTATTATAGTACATTTGTGGTAACGTATTTATATTATAAGTAAGTAGGTACTTAAATTACGCGTCCATGTGTTCGTATCTTAAGGTCACCAGATAAAGCTAATTAATAAATCGATAGAAAGGTGCGATTAGATTCACTATACGGTATATTTTTATTTATATGAATGATGTAATGATGTATATTTATGTATTTTTTAAATTTATATTTCTATTATATTATTATATTTAAAGTTACGGTGGACACGTGACGTATATGTTCGATTATGTTAATACAAAAATATATTTACATTTAATTATTGATTTGTATATGTAAAATAACGCACAAAGGATGCTTGAGGATACACAAAATGTAAACATAAATTATAATCAAAAAATGAAGAGGGTAATTTTGGTAACGCGTAGGACTTCATCGACACTACTACAGTGACCGTCACCTTCTGCCGGCAGTTGTCACGCGGCGTGGGCGGCGGTAGTGTAGCGCCCACTATGCTTTACTAAGCTATGACATAACTGATTTCCTCGCCGAGGGCATTTGTCTAAAGCAGTGGTTCCCAACCAGTGGTCCGCAGAAGCCTAAATATGGTCCGCGAACGATTTTAATTTTATGACTGGGGATGGTGATGCGAAGTTTCTGTTTGATTATCACAGTTAATTTTTATTATACCTACATGCATAGTGGCCCCTGCTACCAAAAATGACATCAAAATGGTCCTTGATCAAGAAAAGGTTGGGAATCCCTGGTCTAAAGCATCTATTGATTTTGGATGTCACAATCCTTATCTGTACATTTTTTACAAGGCTCATATCTTACTGTTATACAATTTTTAGTTTTGATATTAATTGGTAATGAGTTATGGTTGAATATGAATATTTTATTAAAATGTATCAAAACAATTTTAAATTTCAATGGCATTTACGTCGCTTGTCCATTTCCGTTGTTACTATATTTAATGTAATTATTTTTTTAAATTTCTATATTTAATAACAGATATCAGGTTAAGCAATTACAAAACCAAACTGCACAACATTATTACATATTCTCATATAATTAAGGAAGTAATACCTCGTTATAATAAAATAGTGATTATCGTGTTAACAGTATAGCGAAATATAAAACTTATGTTTAAATCATGTCCTATAAACTATTAAATAAATCACGATTTAGTTTATGCATCGTTTCCGAGCACTTTAGCTGTTGACTTTCGACGGGCAACGTAAATAATCGTAACTTCGCAAACACTACTGAAAGACCATTGAGGCGGAAAGTAAACGTTATTGAGCAAATAAGTATAACAAATATGGATAAAATCAATAAATAAATGTATGAAGAATAAACAAAGCGAGGACATTAGCGCGTGTTAACAATAATAGTACCGCATAAGTCGTATGTGGTTACGTGCTTACTTTAAATATTTAAATTTTATGTGTGAATTTTGGCACTTTTTGCAACTAATCGTTTTGTGTAATATTTGTCAATGTTTTGATTGTGCATGTAAATGTTTGGTTTGTTATGTTTATGTACTTAACGTTTTTTGTGATATGTGCAGAGATAACCTAGTGTTAGATACTTAGTGCCTCCTCTCTCTTTTGGTGTTTTTCTAAGTCGAATACTTTATTCTAGCCAATATAATTTTACATTTAAATTTTCAATCGCTAAGCGATCAAACAATCTCAAGTACAATAATAAACACTCGAAATACCTTGTTACAGCTATAAACACAAATTATTTTGGCCTATATTAAAAATTAACTAACTACGTAAAAAAATAACTTTCATGAAAATTTGTTGATAGAAATTGATAGGCCAGTCGTGGACCAGGGGCATAAGGTGTGACTGTAAATGCGGCTGGTTGTGTTCAATGTGTTCAAAGTTCAATCCCCACTCTGGTGTCGAGGCAAAGTGCGGCGTTGAGTTCCTCCACTCAACACGCAATGCCTCCAGATTTTGGCGGAAAGTGGGGAACGGAGTGTCTTAACACTAGGTTCCGTCTGCCTACCCCGTTATGTGTGGGATACAGCTGATATGATTTCATTGATAGAAACAAGCCTATTTCCAAATATGGCAAAAAATATCGAATGTTCTACGATAGCAAAGAAACATGTTCACATAGCATATTAAATGTGAAGCAAATTCGATCAATACGCAAAGGCGACGTGCTCTGTCGCACTAAACTATGCACGCGGCCAACTTAACTTACGATCGTCATAATCATTGTCCTTTTTAATTATAAAACAGCGTGTCTACCTTTATTGTATGGTGTGGTAGCGTCAGTCCAATATAATATGTACGTCATATACTTATACCAAATACTTTTGTTTGATAATTTATTTAATTTCTTTAAGGCGTTACGTTACTGCGTTATACAAATCACAAATTATTTTATAAACTGTAACTAAAACAGTAATTCTACCTAAGTAAAATATTGTTTTCTTTTAATGAGACTGGAAAGGTAATTTTAGTTGTTTATCAAATCTCAATATATAAAATAATTTAATTGATAGCTTTTAGTTAATAAAATTAATTCAAACATCTCTTACCTGCTTTTATATATAGTGTGTTTCAAAAAAGTAAATATTAATGTCTTTTTAGCATGACAGGGGACAGCGTAGTGCAGTAGATTTGGGGAAATCTCACAAAATAAAATTGCATTCCGGATGTTTCAAGAAGTAGCGGCTTGCACTAATTAGAGTATATTTTTTTGCAATTGTACAATGTTAACATATTGCGTTCCGCTCTGAATGGTGCGTACTGCGTCCACACTCTGAGCAGTACCACCACCACTGGACCCCACCTAACTAAAACTCTTACAATTTTTTGTCAGTATTAAACTTAAAAAAAATAAGTATTTTATAAAATTTTTACTTTATTCTTCTCAATTTGAAAACTTAACATTTTAACTTTTTATATTTCTAAGTGCAAAAATAATCCTTACTATTATAGTTTAACTATTACTTTATTTGGTATCAACATATTATTGAAGAGAAATTACTCTCCTGTAGACTGTAGTCTAAAAATCCTATCCTCTTTACTTGTTTAAACAAAAAATATGGCAAACAATATTATACATAACATTTTTATGAACACAGATATTATGATGAAAAAATATATTTAACATATCTCTATTTACATAGTAAATGGTAAAAGGAGATCATACAATAAATAACATTGTAAGTATCCATGTCCGTAACACGTTCCTAGCTCCGGAAACCCTAATAGGAGCGCGCTCTCAAGCGTCAGCCTCAATGCGAGCTTCCGGTCGACGACTGTGTGCTAGGATATCTGATTGAGATGCATCTCATCGCTATCATCATCTCATCGTAATACATCTATGTAAACACTGACAATTGTGCATTTGGTTATAATGTACGGAATTTTGTCAACCGGTTTAATTTCAGAGTTTAACTTCTTCTTTGTTAACCCTACCTGTAGTTGTCTTTAATTCTATTTGTAAATTCATATTTTCATTACAGAATACTAACTGTATCGATAAGGTTAATAATTTTGCTTTATTACTTAAATATAATGTAAATTTATTTTCAGGGTTAAGATATATGGGTGAACGCCACGATATCCTTAATCAGATAATTTATCATCTACGCATCACTGTTGCAAGCTACTAATTCTGAAGGCTTAACTGATTATTTATAAATAATATTTATGATTATTTTTCTTTACAAAGGAAATAATAACCTTCATTATAAAGTATACCAAGTACTAACTGTATACATATTATTAATAAGTATAAAAAATAGATGCCTGACTCAATATTCAATTAATTACTTACACTATTTTTGAGGTCGCAGTAGCGCTGGGGCAGAAGGGTGCGACTGTAATGCGACAGTTGATCCCCAATCGAGAGAATCAATTATTAATTAATAATATTTTAATTTTCTGCTCTGGTACCAAGGAAAAACCCTGCGTGAAGCTATAGATCAGAACAGAACAGGGTAGGCAGAGAGACACTCTGTTCCTTTCCGCCGAATTTTACGAGGCATTACGTGTTGAATGGTGAAACTGAACGCCGCGCTTTGCCCCGACACCACAGCGAAGAAATGGAAATAAGTATACATTTATATAAATATTTCATTTCCTCGAGTGGGGATCGAACCCACGACCAGTCGCAATAAGTAAAAAATATATTATAATCTTTATAAGCCCAATAGTAGCAGTAGTTTAGCCTGATGTGTGCAAAAATCTTCAAGAGCAATATTAAACAACAAAAAAACTTGTTCCGAAGCTCATAACTCAGTTTTATATATTACGCACTCAAGATGAGACGACAGATAGTGGAAAAAATACAATAATTGTAATATTTTTTAACAATAATATATCTACGTTATTACATTTTAGCCTATCACTTTATATACGGTGTAAGTAAAACGAATCGATTGCGGGACAGCCGCAAGCCGAGGTTCGACTCCCGCAGGGGACGCCCTCACCGCCGGCATCCTCACTAGCAGCCACACAGTGCTTGCAAAATTTTTCAGGGACAGAGTACCCTCTTCCCTACCCACCCGATGTGCTGTAAAGCCATCAGGGCTAACAGCATCAACTTTAAAAAAAACGAATGTATTAAAATGTTTTGTTCTCTGTTCAGATGATTAGGCCAACCTTCAAACGTATGGATTTACACATTTTTCGTTTTTTACTAAAAACCTTTAACCAAAACCATTAACGCCATTTCTAGTTTATTTATGAAAATTATCTTTGAAAGAATGCCATTTTCTTCATTTCTTGTGACAGCTTAAGTTTAGGATAAATGAATGGAATAAAGATTGTTGTGTATCTATTTAGATATATGTGTAAGTAAACTAAATTCGCTTTATTTATATTTCCAGCGTAGGCAAGCTGAACCTGGTGGACCTGGCGGGCAGCGAGCGGCAGCGCAAGACGGGTGCGGGCGGCGAGCGGCTGCGCGAGGCTGCGCGCATCAACCAAGCGCTGTCCTCGCTCGGGAACGTCATCTCCGCGCTCGCCGAGAACAGTCCCCATGTACCTTACAGGTGACTGCGATCCATGTATATGATTTGTCTTTGTTATTACTTTATTATTACGATGGGAAGTAATTAACTATTGCGTTTCGCTAATATATGGTGAATTAAAAAAATATATTGTAAAGTAAATTAAAAAAAAACAAAAACGGTGTTTAAAACTATAACTATGTGTATTAACTTAACCAAAAAGTTTTGTTAGATATATTTTGAAATTGTTTAATAATATTATTTTTGTTTTTATTACTCCTAGATTATTCTGTGTTCTATATATTTATGTCGTATCTATGATGTAAATAAACGTATCTTAATCGCCTTCCACATGCTTACAGAGATTCAAAACTGACGCGCATCCTGCAGGACTCCCTCGGCGGCAACAGTAAGACCATCATGATCGCGAACATCGGCCCCGCCTCCTACAACTACGACGAGACCATCACCACGCTGCGGTACGCGCATAGAGCTAAAGGTAACAAGCATATCGCTTTTTTGCAGTATGTCACGTGCTAGCAGAATATGATTGTTTTTAATTAAAATTGACGAGACTCTTACAGACTTTCGATCCGAAAGTATGTTTTTTCTAATTTGAATTACTTTAGTGTTATTAGAATAATATTATCATTTCATAGTCACACATCACACATATCCACACATTAAAAACTAAAGTTTCATCTAATTCAACAATAAAATTATTTTGTAGCAATTATATCGAACCAAATACTTTATATTGATATAACTTATTTTATTGATGAACCAATGTAAATAAAACAAACTTTAATTATTAAGGGTTAGTTAAGTTTGTCTATATACAATAGTGAAAAGTCCACTTATGTCGGTTAAGCCGATTCAGAGATTAGCGTGAACAAACGAAATAGACACACAGATATTATTTTTAAAAATCGTTGTTTTGGGTCCTATTACATTGGTAAATGGTCACAATAATAGATTTTCTCATTAATCTTCCATCTAAATACAACGATCAGTTACAATTTTATTATATGTATAGGTATAGCTCAATATATTAATTAATATCGTACTTTTTTTACGTATTGCAGCAATAAAGAACAAGCCGGTGCGCAATGAGGACCCGAAAGACGCCAAGTTGCGCGAGTATCAAGCCGAGATCGAACGCCTCCGCTCGCTCATCGAACAGCGACGCAAGCGACCGCCCAAACCCGCCCGGCCGCGGCCCGCCGCCACGCCTTCGCCCGACGATGCACCCGGTAATGTACCCGAGTTTGGCCGAGTGTTGTCGAGTGTGACCGAATGTGGCCGAGTGTCGCCGAATGTGACCGAGTGTAATTGACTAGTTCTTCTGTACTATCGTGTAAACGATGTTATAAGCTCTTTACAGTGCGCTAAATATATTTAAGACATTGTAAATCTATATTATTTTCATGTAAATTAAAAAAAAATGAAATATCATAAATTAAAAAATACCAAAACTTAAGAATAATTTGTTTAATATATTATTTCGTATTAAGTTGCATTTATGAGTAAATTATTCTAATATATTCCCAACTTACTTACAGCCGAAGAAACAGATAGTATTGAAAGTGAACACATTTTAGCCGAGTCGACGATAGAGCAAGAGAAAACGAAGACCGAAGAGCTCGAACAGCAGATCAAGGCGCTGGAAGAGCGACTCGTGCAAGGTGGTGGCGGCAAAGATCTCCTTAACAACCTCAACGAGAGCCAGCTTATTCTGCAGCAGCGCAACATGGAGATCGCCGAGAGAAAGAAGCGCGAGGTCGAAATGCAGCAGAAGATTGACCTCGAGGAGGAGACCACCGCCATTGTCACGCACACCTTCGCCACGCTACAGCAGGAGGTCGACCACAAAACGCAGCGCCTCAAACGCTGCCTCGCCAAGTACGCCGGCCTACGCGAGGAGGCGGTCGAGCAGCGCGAGGCGCACGACGCCGAGCGCCGCGACCACGAGGCGCTACAGGCCGCGCTCATCGCCGAGCTGCGCCGCCGCCTGCTGCTCGCCGACAGCTTCGTGCCCGAGGCCGGCCGCGCCACCGTGCTGCGCTTGCGCTACAGCGAGGACAGCGACGCCTGGGAGCTACCGCCGCACACCGCCCAGCCGCTGCCGCCCGCCGCGCGCCCGCCCGCGCGCCCTCCGCCGCCCCTGCTGCGCCTCGCGCCGCTTCCGCTGCCGCCCACCGCGCGCCGCTACACGCCGCCGCCCGCGCCCCCCGCCGCCCCTGCGCCTCCGCCGCCCGCGCACGCGCCGCCCCCGCCCCGCGCCAAGGCGGCGCCCCCGGACGCGCGGCGTGTCAGCGCGCGCACGCGGGCGCCCTCCGCGCACCCCCGCCTCGGCACCGCCGGTGTGCGGTAGACCCCGATCCCGCCCGTTCACTAAGTTATTACGTCCACCACTACCGAAAACCTTGCCTCTTGATTAAACTTATGATCATACGAGCAGTAATGTGTGTAATTGATGTTGAGGAGTGGCGCGGGTGTTGAAACTGTAGGATATTTTTTTATACGATGATGATATTACAAGTGCGAGAACACTAGGTCACTGCGACACCGCGACACTGCTGGTAAGTCACTGAGACGGTCCGATAGGGACGCGACGCTTCGCTCACTATTATACGAATGTCTAAACATATAGACATTT
Organism: Heliconius himera; assembly: GCA_021202915.1. Lineage (NCBI taxonomy): Eukaryota > Metazoa > Arthropoda > Insecta > Lepidoptera > Nymphalidae > Heliconius > Heliconius himera. The sequence goes on along the minus strand of JAJHJA010000276.1, from coordinate 747,804 downwards.
AAACATAGATAGACATTTAATTATATTCGAGTGTTGCCAGTCCATATAAAATTATGGTTTCATCAATAAAATTTATTTTCGCCTTTATTTGTTATTATCATATTTAGTAGGCACCTGTTGAAGGCTGGCAACACTGTCCACGTATCGTGTAAATAGTCAGAGTATAATTGTAAAGTTAAGGTTCTCGCTCGTCACAAATTCCAGTCGAAGGCGACATGATCTCATACGTGAGCTATACAAATATACATTAGTATATATATATAATTGCCAGTGTCCGCGGACTTGTCTTGTTTTATAAATAATACATATTATTTAATGTATTATTGTTTTCTATCCGAATTTTTGGTTTGTTTAGTCAATTTACGTTGTCATTTGTTTTGTATGCGTATATTTTACCGTTGTTGTTTTTAGTGAAATTTTATTTTGTCTTCATACGGTCGGACGTCCATTCGACCCGTTTGAAGCAGTGATATTAGATAGCTTGATATAGTATTAACGCTAGGGTCGTGGATTCCGAGATGATAATGCCTCTTGGCTACTAATAATGAAAATACAAAATGCTCAATACATGGCATCTCTGAATTCACAATTAAAATCTGATAATATAAAGCTGTTGGCCAATATGTGTAAAATAGAATCAAAATTTTGATTCATAGGTTCAAATGTTGTTACCAAAGATGGAACCTGTCCATTCCAATAAGTAGCGAGCTAACGTTAGTCTCATGTTCCTCTACTTTTAAAAAATTCATTGGATTTTATTAAGTTTTATTTCCAGACACGGTTTCTAGTCAGTGATTCTTATATACTTTAATAAAATATAAATGTAAATAATATATTATTGTAGCTATATAAAAAAATAATAAAAATAGACATAGAGTTTTAGGTTTATGGTCGCACAATACTTTTGAGTACCAATATATTACTCTGTGGTTAAATTTTAGTATATTTATTTTGAAATCAAAGCAGGGATGTTATGAAGCTAACAGCAGCAAAAAAACAGATTCTTTAAAAAGAAATAAAAAATGTTATATAGCGAAATTATACGAAAATAACGGATCATTTGAAATAATTATTTATGTTCGTAACCGAAAGCGAAACCGACATTACTTTTTTTAAAATTCGTATCTGTATTATATCCGTAACATCCCTGAATCAAAGTATTCCTGTGTAAGATATATTATTATGTTATTTAAATTATAATTACTATTATTGAAGGTTTTTTAATTAAAAGTTGCTCGGCTTTATACAGTATGTGTGAGGAAGGAATCATGTGATATGTTATTTGGAAACCGCTAGTCAGCTGTGCCGCGAACACGCTTATACTCACTAATAAACATTTTTAATTTTTGCTATTGTTTTTATTTTACCCTGAATTTTAGTAGAGATAAAAATAAATAATGTATAAAGTAAGTTATATACAAATAATGATAATAAGACTTAGAAATATATATATTTTTAAATTAAGTATGTATTTAATATTTAATAAATTATTCTTCTCTTAAAAACAAACCTCACCAAAAGTTATCCAATTAATTCATAAATATATTTAAATTAAATATTTATAAATTAAACATTTTTAAATTAAATATTTTTAATCTTCGCCCTGGTAAGATAAGCGTGGTGATTAGTTCCGTAACTCAAATATACTGGGCAAGTGAAAAGCAAAACAAATTGCAAGTAAACATTTAACTTCGTCACTTTTTCCCGACTGCCAAGGAAGGGTTATGTTTTTCGCGCGTATCTTGTATGTATGTATTATTCTTTATTGCCTCATATCTCCAGAACCGCTTAACAGATTTACATAATTAAGGTATCGTTAGATTTGTATTGGCAGCCCAAGTGTTCTTAAATAGTGTAGTGACGTTAAATAAAAACAATCATGGCGGCTGTGGGACGCCATTGGACTTAGTGAAAAAAAACTGTTTCGTTTCAATTACCACATTATGGGTATCAAATTCAAGAGCTCACTGCGAGGATTTCAAAAAGGTATATTATGATTATGATTACCATAATGAATTCTAACAAAAAAGTGAAAACTAAAAAAATATTTGTAAAAACAAAAACCCCGACTGCATAAAACTAAAAAGAAAATAAACAAGCCCAATAGTTAATAGTTTATTGGGATTAACAGTCGGGACCTATAAGTAATTCTTCAATCAATAAAATCTTTACCAGGAACCCCGCATAATCTAAAGAGGTCCTGACTGTTGATCCTAATAAACTATTGGGCTTGTTTATTTTCTTTTTAGTTTTATGCAGTCGGGGTTTTTGTTTTTACAAATATTTTTTCATATTAACTTCACGCTTTATCCCTAGCAGGGTAGTCAGAGAGCAAACCAAGCTTCGAACGCTTCGGTCTCTACATATCTCTTTCACCTCGTCCACTCAATCGTCATCAAACTCCTTATACCTGCCCACCAGGTGGGTCCTCATGCTATTTACACGACCTTCCTCCAGTATCCGTGATACTGTGTTTTCGAAGGTCAACCGAGGTCTCCCTCCTACCTCTGTTACCACTCGCTTTTCCATCATAAATCGTTTTTCCTCATCATCATCATTCGTCACTCATTCGATCGACTTGCCCAAACAAGCTGAGCACGTTCTTCATTCTCACCGTGACATCACCGTGACATTCTTTGTATCTCTTCATTGCGGATACAGCTAACGTTTCGCCGTCCCATCAATTCAGCTAAGTCTCCGTTAACCCTGTTATCAGCATAATTCCCAAATATACCACTTTATTCACTTCTTCTAATATCTTCTATCTTACCATTTACTGATCTTTTCGTCCTATCCTCTTCTTTTTCAAAAACCAAAACATTTGTCTTATTCGCAATCAGGCTTAGACCATTATTTTCACACCCTTCTTCCAGAGTGGTGACTAATGCCTGCAACTTGCATTCTGATGATACAATGAACACTGCATCATGTGTGTACATCAGACAATTCACATTCAAGTCAATTACTTTCACTCCCGTATTACTTTGTTTCACTGCTTGGAGGCAGCTATCCAAATACAAATTGAACAACCAAGCTAACATGGCGCCCGATTCGATCGATTAAGATCCGATAGGATGTCAAACCAAGACGACATGCCAACTCCTACGCAGGCTGATTGATCTCTGTAAAGAGACTTTACAGCCTGCAGCAAAGGTCCGCTCACATTGTACCGGGATAGCATCTCCCATAATTTCGCTCTTACAACTCTGTCAAACGCCTTTCCCAAGTCTACAAAAGCACAGAAAATTTTTTGGTTAACAGTCAAAAATTTTTTAGTCATCATGCGGGGGGAAAAGATTATTTTATATTAAATGGTATTTAAAACTAAATTTAGAACAATTTTTCTTGAGGCTCAAGAATTTTCTTAAATTTATGTTTCTAAAATAAATTATTTACTAATTTAGTATACTCAAAAATAATATTTGTTTCATTTAAATATGTATTTTTTAGTGAATTGTTTTTAGAGTTAATGCACAAAAAATCATTTGACGTTTAACTTCGGTCAATTTTAAAATAACGACATTGCCTTACCTCGCTAGTTTTCCTTGATGTCGTATTCGGCTAAAACTTAATCGATATTAATAAAAATATATCAAGTAACGATAGTTTTGAAATTATAAAACCATAATTATTTTCTATTCTCTTTTCAATTATTGATATAAACTTTGTGTTTAAAATTAACATAAAATTTATTGAAAATTAAATATACAAATAACTTAATTTACTTTTTTGTATTGTGTAACAAAATATATTTAAAAATTAATATTTTCAATTTTATATATGTATTTGATTGGTAATATTTATTCTTATAATTATAAAAAAGATTTAATATCACATATACTAGTTAACTAAGCTATAGTCGATAAATAATCGATGCCACATTTTTAGTCGCGTCATCGTTATCGTATTTTTTAGCGCCGAGTACCAGCCACGACATCACTAGTTCGTAACGGACATTCCATTTTAAAAGTTTCGGTGCTTTGTTTCAGTTACAAAATGTGAATAAATCAGTAAATATATTTTAAAAGACTCAAAAATGTCGGAAAAACTAAAGGATTATCAAGTGTTGGACGTACTTTGCGGTGGCACGTTTTATAAAGTAAGGCACAAGGTCACAAATAGTATATTTGCGTGGAAAGCGTACAATTGCTCGGCGTTCTCCGATGAACAAATACAAAACGTCGATAATGAAGTTAAAATATTAAGTAAGGAGCTAACTGGCAACTTCCTGCATTATTACGATACGATATTACACGGACCAACTAAAACACTTTACTTTGTTCTCGAATACAGTAGTTGGCAGAGCGTACAGGAATTGATCGCACAATGCAAGGACACCGACAAGCATTTCACTGAGCGCTTCATATGGTACCTATTGCTGGAGCTGGCGCGATCTTTCAAGTTTGTAGAAAACTTTAATTTTGTCACTTTAAAAAAATGTGTAACACCGGAGTCAATTTTCGTTGGACTAAGTGGGGAACTACGCATCAAATGTTTTGAGCTGTCCCTCGAGCCCTCCCTGCCATCGGACCTGATGCATCAGGTGGGAGAGATAATTCGCCTGTTGTGCTACTTGCCTGGAGCTTGTGACGATAAAATAAAAGAGTTCCGTTACAGCGACGACTTGCGCGATGTGATCAGCTTTTTAACTGACGAAAGAAGCTCCAATTTACGTCCAGATGTGGTGCTTTACCATCCTACTATTCTTGCTAACACCGATAGTATGACAGTTCCTAAGAGTATGAATGATATACTTGTCCCAGCAGAGATATCTTTTATATTTTCCGAAGTAAACAAATGTGACTCTGAAAAGGCAGTGGAACAATGTAAAATTATAGAACCTTTACCTAGAACAAGTTTGAAGTATTTAGATAGTCCAGTGTACTGTAACATTACTCCTAAATGGACATATGAGGAACAAATAGAAGAATGTGAGTCTCCAGTGAAAGCTGTTTCTCCAACAATAGCTGCCTTAGCCCTGGAGCTGCCTGGCTATGTGCCAAGGAGTAGACAACCTTACAGTGCAGACTTAGAAGTATACAATGGTGCACAGAAACTATCCGAGGATACCCTCAGTCAGCAATGGATGTCCCGCCTCATTGCTCTGAGGCAAAGGGAGGAGTCATTGAACAAAAGGGAAAGAAATATAATTGCTAAAGAAATTCTAAATAGTCCATCAACCAAATTTGCTACTCTTGATGATTCTAGAGATCATTCTATTGAAAGTAATGGTATAACTCTGCCACCAGTGATCAATCAAATGAATCAGAATATCAATGGTTGGATGTCTCGCAGGCATCAGAGGAGATCTAGCTCACTAAGACCAAAAGCCAGGAGGAAGAGCTATGCATATGAAGATTTAGATAGCTCCTTGTCTGCTGACAATGGGGACAGCAGCATAATAGTTACAGCTGCTAAAATAACAAAAGAAAACATGCCTCGCAGGAACATATTCCCTGAAGTATCCTCTAAAAAAGTCCACTTTACATCAAGCAATCCATTTGTAGAGAGTGATGAGAGTGTGACACTTACATTTTATGAAGTAGAAAATGTAAACAAAGAGGAATACCAAATACCAAGAAATGAAACAGGTCTTAAAGATATTAAAAAGTTTAAGTACTTAGATTTAGAAAAAACAGGTCTAGAGGAAGGAAACTCCATGCAGTGGAGTCACTCCTCACCCTCGAAGCAGGCGAAGATGACCAGCAAGGTTTTTACAGACATAACAAACAGTGATCTTAGAAAAACACCTTCAAAAAGTAGTCTAATGTCCAAGGGTTCTAATTTTTCTAGAAGTTCTATCAGGAGTTCAAAATATATCTATAGTAGCAGTAGTAGTAGTAGTGACAGAGGGAAAGGAAATAATGAAAATCATGAGCAAAGTCGTTCAAATGGCAAATTGTCTTATATTCAAACTCCCACAGCTCCTCCTGAACTTAAAAAGTCTAAGAGAAGATCCTTATTGCCTTTCAAAACTCCATTTAAATTTAAAACTTCAACTAAAGTGTAATTTATATATGTTGAAAAAGAAAGTATTTTTTAATATTTTACAAAATAAGTTTTTTTCTGCTTAATTATTTTCTCAAAAGGCAGTTCCCAACAAACTATCCAATTTTCGAAAAATTGCGTGATGTGTGAGTGGGGCTTAACGCCGTCTTTTTTATTGTTACTAGGAAATAAATCATTCCCCTGAGCAGGAATTGAACCCACAACTGTGGCATTTTGGTGAATTCCTTTTGTTATTTTCCTCTAATTAGCGTATTTTTTTTGGTTGTGGTTTTTTTTCAGTCTTCTATCAATTTTGTCATTATTATTATTTTTATTTGTTTGTATATAAGAAAAATACGGACACAAACCCACCTAAAGTAGTTTAGTGACTGTCGGATATAACTATATACATATTTGTATAGTATTATAACCGGACATTGAAAGATATTTTAATTGTATTATAGTTTTTATTTAAAATGGCAATTTCTTATTTGTGATTTGCTAAAGAAGAGGTAAGTATGAATTATGTAATATTTACTACAAACTGCTTATATATTATGTATTGCAACTAGGATGTGTGTATTATATCAAAAAATTATTTAATTTCAGAAATTGGTAGGACAACCTTTATCAACCAATTAATAAAAAATATTTTTTTCAAGCTTACTTAACTCTGAATTTAGAAATATAACTAAAATAAAGAAAAATATTTTTAATAAATTGGCTGATAAACATTGTCTCTACCAAATTCCAAAAGGAATTAATATTTTGTTTACATTTTTCTATATATTTTTTTGAAATTGTAAATCAACTTAGTCTTTTAGTCTTCCATTTTTTATGTAGATTAAATACTTAATTAGATACAAATAAAAAAATATATGTATAATTAATTTTAAGTTTAGCCTTATATAGATTATTAGAAATAAATATTCAAGATATAATTTTATACAATTTGCCATATTTTTCTATGTCTTCTATTATTAAATGATACAAAGGGGTTAATAAAAGAGATTAAATACTTTAAAAAACTCGGCAGTTTTATTTAGTAATATCCACACTGTTAAGTATTATTTTTTCTTGTTAAGTGCTTTGTCTGCTCCTTCAACAAATTTCTTGGGTAAACCAAACTTTTCTATCAACAGCTTTGCCATGAAGTGTGTCTGAAAGAGAAAAATATATATTAAATGTTTTGTATCCTATAAAATCGTATCCTGTAATTTTTTAATGATCGCCATATTATTATGTCCATACATTTTTTTATTCCATCAAATGCTACTTAACTCACAACAAAATGGTAATTTTAGTAATTTATTCTAATTAAACTTTATAAAATATTTGGTCGAGTCGTAACTTTATAAAATCCATATCTACGAAAACTTGGAAAATTGACCAAAAATTAATAATATTTAACTTTCCAAAATATGTATTTTGAACATAAATTTTGTCAATATGTAAAAAAAACAACTAGAAAAGTATGAAAAAATACATTTACTAAAACAATAAAACCCATTTTGTGAGCTGTAAAAAATTAAATTAAAAAACGTAACGGAAATAGAATTTTTTTTTAGAATTGAGACAACACACCTGGTCGCCCTGCAGCGAGAGCTGGTCGGCGCGCGCGCCCGCGCTGCGCGTGACGCCGCACGCCGCGCCCGCGCGCTGCTGGCACGCGCGCGCTAACGGCACAAGGGCGAAGCCGTAGCTCTCCAGGTTCGACACTAGAGTTACCTGGGGAGGTTAAGTCATTTTAGTGTTATAGTCTGAAATCGAAATCATGCATAGTGAAGGTGTAAGCCAAGTTTTGTATTTGTTGTCGGTGAAGCGGTTAATACTACATATTGTCTAACGGCCTGAAACCTTATATTACGTATCTTTACACCTATTGGTCCTGTTAGAGACGTCACATGTTTATATCTTTCTATTATATTTCACCGACTTTCAAAAAAAGGAAGTTATAATTCGTCGGAATCTTTTTTTTTATGTATGTTCAGCAATTATTCGAAGATGCCTGAACCGATTTGGATAATTCTTTTTTTGTTTGAAAGGGTATACCTCACAGGTAGTCCTATGGTAAAAAGGGAAAGGTTCTCAATTTGCCCGAATATTTTTTATGTACGTTCTTGTCAATATACCCAATTCAGATTGAAGCTACTACTGGTTCTTTTACGCGTGTTTGGGCTGGCTGGCTGGGTTTTGTTAAGATTAAAAAAGTATATTATCATATATTTTTGTGTAGCGTAACAATATAACTAACCTTCTTATTCCCGCTCCTCGTAACAAGTTGGAACTTGACGGGGTCGAGGCGCGTCTTGAGCAGGCGCGTCTCCCCCGCAAACCGCAGCTCCGTGGCAGGCGTCATGCGTGACGTCACGCGAGACCACACCTCTTCCCAACGCATAGTCTCCTGGCGCATATTATTCATTCTGGTTAGTATTTTTTTTGCTTCACGTTGTATCCCGCATAGCGGGTAGGCAGAGGAAAATATATAGGTAGTATATTTATTTAGGCTTTAGAAAAAAGAAACAAAGAAATACTATTTCTTAAACTTATATGTAACTTTTTAATTTCTATTTAATTTGGTCCAGGTATACTCATGTTTTAAAATATAAAAAAAATTATATAACAGAAAGAAAATAATGAGAAAGCAAATTTACACACACTTAATAAAACAAGAAACTAACAAAAACAATAAAAATAACAAAAGTAACAATGGAATCACAACAGTACTGTCTTATGAACAGGCTGACCGTAAAAACGGCGGATACAATCTGATTGATGACAAAACATCATATTTTAATGTAAAATGTTCGCAGTACCTGCGCTGTATAACTTATAATAGTAGTTTTTTTAATTTTTATATTATAATATATATCTGAGTCATTTTTGAAGATAGGTAAATAAAAGCAGATTCATTTTTCTAGCTACCTATTTTTTATATACAGAATGGAAGTGTCTGCACCACTTTAAATGAAACCACAGCTTTAACTACAATTTTTTTTCATAAAAATTATACAGTGATTTTTTTAACAAAATAAATAATAAAATTATTGTTGTAATATAAAACGCCATTTGTCAAGAACGACGCACGTAACACATCAAAGGGAAACCGCCGCATACGCCTCATTTCGAAATGGAGTCGTAGGTATTGGCGTTCAAAGTATAATTAACCTTTAGTAGTATTTTTGTAGTAGTAGGTGTTTACGTTATTGGTGTCTATGTGTAACAGAAAACAAAACCTACGTCTAACCTGTTGAGGTATCTTGATTATTTTTTTTAGGTATGGGTTTCAAATATTTTACTCTATATGCTGTTCCCGCAAAAGGAGCGCTGACACTTCCATCCTGTAAATGCTGATAGCAAAAATATGTTTTTGAATAGAAATGTACCTGTGGCTGAGCTCCAACTGCCTTAGCCAATATATCGTTGAGTCGCACACCGCCGGCCACGTTGAGTTCTCGTTGCTGCACGTGACGACGGAGGGTTTCACGTATTTCACTGCTCGATAGCGCCGTGCCTTTCCTGCAGGTGAAGGAATGAAGTAGTTATACTAATAAGTAAAATTTGGTCTGACATCGATTTGATATCTTAATTTTTTTATCTAAATATAAATTAGGTACATGATTATTTTTAATAAAAGGTAAGAAACTTTATTAAATGTTGTAAATATGTGCATTAAAAATAAACAATACAATTTTTATTAAACCAACATCTATAGATGTTGGTTGAAAAAAAAATTTAATTTCAAATAAAAAAAAATAATAAAAAAATTCTATTAATTATACATGAATAAAAATCTTTGAACCCATTTTAATTAACAAACATTGTATGAACAAAGCAGTAAGAAATTAATTGGTAAAGGAGTGCAGAAAGTCAATGTATAAATAATTACAAAAATTATGCATAAAATGAATAGAGTAACTTAACAGGCGCAAATAATTCCTCTACGTTCGTTATAATACAATATAACCTCCGCATCTACTGCGGTTCACAGACATCTGCTAGCTTTAGGCTTCTAATGGGTCTAGGATGCGGGTCACTCACTTAAGAGGCGCGAACAGTTCCAGCACATTGGCGGTGACACAGTACAGCTCCCGTATGTGCGGCGGCTCGTAGTCGTCGCCGAGCTCGGGCGCGGCGGGCGCGGGCGGCGGCGGCGCGGCGGCGTGCGCGCGTACGGCGGGGTGCGCGGCCGCCACGCTCGTCAGCGCCGACACGCCCTTGTCGATGTCCCGCACTTGGATTAGGCCTTCCTTGACCAGATATATACACGTTACACTTTAATATCATGTCATACATAAAATATCTTACAAATTATTATATATGTTATTCTAAAATTGCCTTTTCAATAAACTTTGCTTAAATATTTAAAACCTACATCATAGAGTATACATAAAAAGTACACATGACATTACCCTCTCCATAGCTTCTAAGAATTTGCTCATTTTCTTGAAATTAGACTTTTTTACATCTAAAGTCCTGTCTGGGGGACAGTACTGCATTAAGTGATTCCTGTAATTTATAAAATAACATATTATGACATATAATTCTTCTGTATTCGTATTTTTGTGTTTGTCATCCTTTTCCTCCTGCATCTACATCGTACAAATCCACCAATTTGGATGAAATTTCGTTTGTATATAAACACAACAGTTATGGGTTCAACTTTCATTTCCATAACAAAACAAAGCAAGACAAAACATGGCGTTAAGTTCAGCGTTTATAAACAAATATATATATATTTTAAACAAAAAAAAAAACAGCGAGAACTTATCCAAGGTCCTAATAAAACAATAATTAAAAAACATATATATACTTCGTCTTACTTATATAACAGATTTGTCTTAAGTGGCAGTTCCACATTCTTGCCCTCCACTTTCAGGAAGGAGAGTAAGCACCATCTCAAAAGACCATCCATGTCTTGTGGGATCTCATCAATGTCGGAATTTTCTGGAAATAATTTTTCAACTTCAATAAAATTTATAAACAAGAACAGTTATTAAGTAAAATATTAACTAATTTTTTAACATTATTTTTAATGTCTATATTCTATACTAAAATTATATAGCAGTTTGATTGAAATCTCACTCTGGAACAACTATTTCAAAGTGAATAATTCATTTTGGAGTTTGATGTAACCCACTTTACCTGCAGTCAAATATACTTAGAGAACATGGAATGTGTCAAAAGGGCATAGAAATGGTGTATCTTAACACTAGGTTTGATCTGCCTACCTTCCTACAATACGGGGTACACGGTGTGATGCAATTTTATTTTCATTTTCAATTATTACCTGAGGCTATAGTATTGTTTAATTCATGGATTTGTTCTTCAGTTTTTTCCTTCTCTATTTCTGGAACCTCTGTTTCAGCTATAATTTTGGGCTCATTTACTACAGGTTTTGGTTCTTGTTTGATAAGGCTTGGCCACTCTTCCTTCACTGGTTGAATATTTAACTGAAAATACATGTTGAAGACACAAATAGCTTAAGTTTATATATTTTCTAGTATACTTTATTTTAGTAAATTAATGTCTTAAAAAATTTATAATAATAGACTTTCAGAATGAATATAGCATATGGTGAATCAATAATATATTTATACATATTGCAATTAACATTTGAAATAGGTATTCATAAATACTTTGACATATATAACTTATGTTTTAAATAGTGGAATTACTTCATTGTTGCTAAACCACCAAATTGAGTGATACATATCTTCATATCAGATATTTCCATGCAACTATTGTAAGCTTAAATACAATAAATGTATATAATTAAACTAAATTTATAATTTTTTTCATAATATGAATGAAATATTCAATACTTGGTTAAGTTCATTTGATATAATTTGAATGTTGTCAAGGGATGGTGGTCCCAGTTTAGGTCGCTCAATCTTATTGAACTTAATGTCCTTGCACAATAAATCACCAAATACATGTAATGTTTCTAGACAAACTCCCCTGAAATAAAAATAAACAGAAAATATTTTATTATTTGTTTATTTAAAAACTACAACATAAATTATGCTATTTGGATATAATATATCTAAAATTTGTTTGTTTTTATTAAATATTCAAATATTATTTATTGAAATATCTTTTATAAAAGTATCTCATAATCATCAAATAAATGTAAAAATGCCAACCAACTTCAAAGGCAGTTCTAAAAAGAATGGCAATAAAGTCAACAATTGCTTTCAATCTCTTAAATATAAAGGTTATGAAACAATGTTATTATTTAATATGATAATACACTACAGATATGATAGCCTACATTAAATTCAAATGATTTTAATCCCACACATTTTTATCATCTTGGACAAAGTAATAAGGTTAACATTGTCATTATGGTTACTTTTATTTTCTTAAATAGTAAATTTAAAACATATTGCAGAATACCAATAACTTACATAGAAGTACTAAGTAGATCAGCGGAGGACATAGATGCTAGACCAACTGCTCCAGCTGCAGAATTATCAATTGTGCATGCTGCTATCACAGTCCCTTTGCGGAATTGTGGAATTGTTTCTATTACTACACCTGGAGCATAGAGTGGGGCTCCACCTTGCATCTAAAAAAAGACATTTTAGTAATTTTGAAATACAATTTATTATTTTCTTGTTTTATTATATTTACATTTATAATTATAATTACCTTGCTCAAGACAGGTGAATGTATACTAATAACGGGGACTAAATCAGGCACTTTCCATAATGCACACACCGTCGGTGCTAGTCTGTTACCAAGGTCAATCATTACAGGCACTCCATCTACCACGTACACGCCAATTATCTCTTCCGAATGTAAAATTAATTTCATACAACTGCTATTTGATTTTACGGGAATTAATTCCTTTATTTTTTCTTCCGTAGCCGCTGAAAATTCATTTTGTATCCGCTGACCGAGATGTTTCCTAAAAATAATATATTTTCATGTAAAGTTCTAAGAAAGTACAATAAGTAATATGAATGTGTAAACTTACTTTTCTGAATTTTTCAATGTATTATTAGATTTTAGTTTGTATGGCTTAGCAAACATCTTAATAAGATAATGGGATAATTGTAATATCAACTGTATGTACATAAATTAGGGGCAATTTCCATGCTTTACAGCTTACGCGGTGTTTTTAACAGAGAAATTAATTACAAATGACATGATCTGTCAAAATTCAAAATTTTTCACAATTGTCAACTTGACAATTGTTATAAAATTATAATGCAGTAGAAACAGTGCTACCAACCTCAGTGTTTTAATAGTAGATTATTGTTTATGCCTCGGTAGTCTCTCTTTTCTGTTTAGTTCGTAAATCTATTGTTTTTTGAAATGCGTAAAAATAATTTTGATTGTAGGTCAATAGGAAGTATGTTTATTAAAGTTAGCGAATATGTATAAGTATGCACAGTTTTTAGTTTTTTTTCATACGAAATGAATTTAATATATAAGTTCCATTTTTTTCCTTTTCTTCTATAGTCTATATGTCTATATGTATAGTATTTCATAAATTAGGTCCACAGCAGGTCCTAAAGGATTTGCATTTCATACAAAATGCAGCATAAACAATAATCACTCGTATTTTTTAGATTTCGTTTATTTTTCATTTTCTGAGTTCCAAGAAAGCGTAAATCACACACACAGCGAAAACATATCTTATTAGAGTTACGGTATGTACGTAAGCTAAAAAATAATGATTTTAAAACAAAAGCGATTTTTCCAAAAATTAAAAAGTGATTTAAAAAAAATAATAATAATTCATAAAATTATCGTTTTAAGATAAAACGCCATTTGTCACGATTGACGCACACAGACTCAAATCTATTATAGCGATAACGTCGCACACGCCTCATTTACAAAATTGAATCGTAGGTAATGGCGACGATGTTGAATTGGGTAAAATGAACGAGAAATATCCCTTTCTTGTTCTAGTATGTTTTTTGAGAATGAAAAGTAGCAGATCGGCGACGTTTAGTAGTATTTTTGTAGCTGTAGGTTTACGTTATTGATAATTTCATGTAGCTTAAAGTTTTTATTATTCCTGTTAAAGTGCAAGCGTTGCTGGGTCCAGGTTTACTTATGTTCTAAAGTACGAGTATATAAATATCAAAATAACAAAAACAATACAAAATATAACAAATAATTTTAAATTAACAAAACTTTTAAGTTTCTTACTAAAAACAACAAAAAGAAAAATAAAAATTCAATAAAAATAGCTGAAAATGGTGGATATAATCTGACAGATGACAAAATGTTCTAATAATAATAATATTAGAACAATAATGTTTTAATGTAAATATTAATTACGAGATATAATTTATCTTTATAGTACTAAAATGTGTCTGAAGTTTGAGAAGAAGCCGACTTTTAGGTGTTTTTACATGTATATGACATATTTAAAAAATATTAAAACGGGGTGCATACCAACATTTTTAAATTTTAAGTTAAAATATTTCTGGCTTTAAATATGAAAACAATCTTTATTTTTTATTATTGTTCTTTTTACTTACTATTTTTCCTTTTTGTATCTTTTAACTCAATTACTTCTTTTTATTTACTATATATACAGTGGGCAATTTTATAAAATTTTAAAATATAAATATTTATATTATATTACAAAAATAATTGGATATTTTAGGCTAGAAAAAATTGAGAATTTTGTAAATAAAAAACGGGAAGATTTTTTTTTTACTTTACTAGTATTCTATTTCAATTATAAGATAATATTATAATAAATTTTATGGCTATTTACAGTGTTATTAGCAAATTAATACTTAAAATATTTATTTTTAATAACTCCATAAAACCTGTCATGCAAGAGAACCTTTTTTTGACATGTTTACCTTTTATCTCATGCCTTCGTGAATCGAGTATAGTGCCATCTACGTTTAAATAGTAAAGCTATAATTATGCCACTACTTGTGAAACTATTTTAAGATATTTTGAAACTAATAGTACAATAAACGAGATTTTAATTTTTTTTTGAATTGTGACACTATTTGAACGAAGGTGCCTATCTCTAGACAGCGATTTAATAGATTCCGTCCGTTTAAATGAAAATATATAAATATTGCAAAAACCAAGTGGAGTGATTTATTCAAATACAATTAGTGTAACATCATATAAAAATATCCAATCACCGAAACGAATATTTTTATACAAGATTCACATATTTTTTATTTAAATAAAGACGCATAGCGCTATAAAGCTCTAAGTCTTTTTAATTAAGTCTAAAAACAAATTTGCCTTCACATATCTACAGGCGTATCATTGCTGAAAAATTCAGTAGTTCTAAAGCGTATAATGAAATAGCTTTCATATTGAGGTCTTTAATAGCTTTACAATAACAAGGTATCGTGTCACGCATCACGCTACATGCGGGGCGCCAGGCGGTGCAAGGCGGGCGGACTCAGCTGTACATGACGTTTTCAGGGGTACACTTTCGTGAATTCAAACAATGATTATGATTGTCTATTGAAAATTTTTCAATAGACAATCATAATCATTGTTTGAATTGAAAATTTTTTAGTTTTTTTCATTATTTACTATACAGATAAATTAAAAAGAAGATCGTTATTAAATTTATTTACAATATGTATAATATAAAGTTGTCATTGCGCAATGGGAAATCGTCTGGCAACGCGATGATCGTGGGTGCGATTCCCATTCGAGGGAGTGGTTATATTTTAAAATATTTTGATTTGCCCTTCTGGTAAACAAAGGGTGGCATTGAGATCCGGCATTCAATACGCAATGTCTCGAAAATTGGGAAACAGAGTATCATAACATATGCTATGCGGCTAAAAGCGTGAAGCTGCTTTGCTTTGCTTTTTTTATATTTTTTGTGATATTTATCACTCGAGGGAATGATTATGTTTAACATACTTTAATTTTACGTAGAACAATTTATTCAGTGAATTAGTTTGCTGTGTTTTAAACATTGAAGAACATGTAAAGCGATTGTCACACAACATAGTATATAATATGAACTTACATCTTTTTTATTGTTAAGCGAAGAAGCGGCTTCCAACATCATCATAAATATAAATATTTATAAATTTTGTAAAATTAAATAAGTCTAAAATTAATAAGTAGAGCTTAAACCCTAAGGAAAGGTTTTTTTTCTTGGTAAAGAAACCAAGAAAAACTGCCTTAAATATGCTTTTGCATGATTTTATACCGTTACCATAATGTTATCTATGTTCATACGAACGTACAATCTTAATGGATACTTTTGAGTTAATTTTAGGAAAAGGATTTGAAAACAACGAATCCTCGCCGGAATACTCAGCTGATGCAATTTTTGGCTGAGAATCGAAAGAAGAACATTATCATATGCAGATGCAACATCTATAAAAACACCAACCAAATACAAATTTGGCATATACTCGTTGTTAATTTGATGTCAATAACGTTTTTAAAAACTTTATTTACTTTTTATTTGTTATTATAAACCTACCTACTATAATTAAAAATAGTTACAGATTAACAATGCTAGGGTGCAAAATCGGACAATATCTGAAAGTTACTGCCTCGTCTCATGAGTCGTGAGTCGTAATACCCCATCTTACCATTTTAAATAGCTGAATTCTTAAATTTTTGAAATAGTACAAAATCTTTAAAGTAGCTTATTATTATAAAAAACATATTTTTAAAATGCATCCTTTGGTGAACCTTTCTAGTCGGTACGAAGTAATATTAAGCAGTCTTCCCATGTGTATTTTTAGTAGAAAATGATATATAATACTGATATAAAAGATAAGGATATTACTAGTTCGTACAAATATGTTCACCCACTCTTTTTATTAAATACTATAAGGCTATTTAAATATAATAGAGAACACATAATCATAATCAGCTTCACGTTGTATCCCGAACACAGCGGAGTAGACAGAGGGAATTTAGTGTTAAAAAACTTCCTTCCCCACTTTTGCCGAATTTTGGAGGCAATGCGTTTTGAGTTGTGGAACTCAACGCCGCGCTTTGCTATACCATTTGCCATAATAGAGAACACATTTGCTGCAAATGATAAATTCATATTTACATCTCAAGAAATATGAATACTTGTATAGTGTGGGTTGTATGGCATTAGATATAGTAATGGGTTCTATTAAGAATACTGCGTTGTTAATTGACCTTGGTAAGATAAGTCGCAAAATAATGACAGGTGAGGTAAATCCTCCCACGCGGTGACTCCCACACCCGACAACTAAGACGCACTCCCGGAAATGCAATGCTTCACGAATATTAAAATAGGGAAAAAAGTTGCTTACATTCAAAAGTATTATGGAAGATTTTTTTTATACTTTTCCTACAAAAGATAATTTGAATCTGAATGTTTTAAAAGGTCAATATTTTTTTATATTAACTATTCTACTTCTGTTTTAATCTATTATAAATAAATGATATATTCAACATACATATTTATTATTTTGTTTATTTATTATGAGGCCAGTCGCGGCGCAGAGGCACAAAGTGTGACTGTAAAATCGACTGGTTGTGGGTTCGATCTCCACTCGAGGAAATGAAATGTTTATTTACATTTATATTTTAATTTATTCGCTCTGGTATCGAGGCAAAAGAGCGGCATTGAGTTCCGCCACTCATCACGCAATGCCCTCCAGAACTCGGCGGAAAGTGAGGAACGGAGTGTCTTAACATTAGGTTAACACTGCCTACCCTGTCGTGTGCCGCATACAGCTTGAAGCTGATTTAAATTTGATTTCTTTTTGATCTTTATTCACCCCAATTGAAACAAACTCACTACTGAATGGACCTCTAATCTCTCTAGTTCTTATAACAGTATAAAACGAAGACTGCTTAAGAATAAAATACGCAAAAGATTTTTAAATTTAGTAGATCGCTCGTTACGTCCCAGTGCCCCGTTTAGACGAAAAGGGAATTGACTGCAGAGTTTTGAAAAGATTCGCGAACGCAAGAAGACAGCAAGAAGGTCAAGAGGGCGAGCTAACTGCCATGCGAGTAGTTTTCTGTTTGCTTTTTCCACTTTTTGCATAAAAAACTAAGAAACCACTCTCATTATGCCAAGACGTTCTTGGGCTAGTTTACGTATGGCAGGAACGTTTCATTTATGTCTTTTGATGATGTGAGTTATTTTTTCTTTGCTGTAGTCATTGCTGGGAGCGTCATGTTTTTAACATCTGTCTCTTAGCTCTTATATTGTAAGACTATACTTGTATATTTTGAAAAAGTATGTCAATCTTTTTGATATGATTGTGTTTGATTAAACGTGTATGTTTGATAAGTACAAATCTCGAGGAAACGTTAATATTTAAAATAGAAACTTTTAATTATTTAATATTAACCTCTATTTCTGTTACATTAAAAGTAACTCGTAGCCAAGCTTAAAATATCCTAAAATAAGTAGTAGAAAACGGAATACAACGAAATAGACAATAGAACTTAATAGTTTAACAGTCAGACACTGAGCCGCATCGGTATATAATATATGTAAATTATTTTAACATTTTTTTAAATTCAAGTTGAACCGACAACATTTACAATTGTTACAATGCTTTATATCCAGCAGTCGACGTCGACACGTGAGCTTATAGTACGTAGAGGAGAATTAACTATTGATGCAGATGCGGGACTGCAATGCGGGAGTCTGAGAGCTGCAGTATTAAGTTTTAGTGAACGAATATCGCTTATATTTTGTAAGGGTAACGTTTGGATTGCCTTGAGATCTTGCATTGGAGCTACCGATGAAGATTGATACGACAGCAATGAAAATGTCGGGGTGGATGAAAGTCATTGAGAGATACATCTCACGAGTTAATCTATTGACAGGAAGATGTCATTTAAGTTCCTTTTTTCTGTAAGCTCCTATATATAGGCCGTCGTGGACCAAATGCAAAACGTCTGACTGTGAACGCGATGGTTGTGAGTTCGATTCTCAATCTAGTGAATTAATTATTTTCATTTCTTCGCTCTAGTACAATCTAAAATAATAAATTAACAATGCTGAGCTGCTGAGCTGAGCGGAAAGTGGGAACAGTATGTCTTAATACTGGTTCCAGTGTAAGCCTAAAAAGTTCATATATTTCTTAATTAGTTGCAAGTGTTTTCTTCATGATTCTGCCATTCTAGAGTAGATGTTGCACCTAACAATAAATGAAGGCATAGCCATCTCACACTCTACCACTACCAAAGGCTATATGGGTCTTGAAATTATATTTTAGATAATTTCAATTAATTTATGAGATTTAATTTTAAAAAAATGATGAGGCCGTTGTGGCGTTGCGCCACAGGCGCACAAGCGTGTAACTGTAATTGAAATACTTAATATTAACATTTTTTGTTCTAGTAACGAAGCAAAAGCACGGCGTTGAACATCACGCAATGCCTCCAGAATGCAGCAGAAAGTGGGGAGCGGAAGTGTCTTAATAAGAACGGATTTTCCTAATACTAGGTTACCAGGTTCCCTCTGCTTACCCTGCTACCCACGGAATACAACGAAAAGTTTAAAAAATTCATAACATTTTTAAAGTGTTATTCCACACTTAGGAAAGAAAAATACTTATTTAGAAAACGTATAAAAATTTGAACGTAGCGGGACTCGAACCCGCGCCTCCTGGAAACCGACCAGGCGCACTAAGCCATACGTTCTCATCAAGCTAAGTCGAATTTTTTATACGGTTGTTACAACTTACGTATAAAAATTTCGATGGAATTTAAATGATATTTAATTTTTTTTCGATTCATGTTCTGCACTTTCCATTTCTTAAAAAATATTTTTTTCGGACATACGCCCTGTAACTAGTAATTTTTAAATATTTAGAAAAAGGATGATTTTAATATTAGAACAATGTAATTTTTACATTTAGTGTTAGAATAGAATATTAAGATGGCAGTGTAGATAAATAAACTAGTTTCTTACGACTATTCTTGGTTGCTGTAAAAAGAGCAAAATAATGGTTTCCGGTTTAATATCGTAAAAGCGTTGAGCTTGAGTGTTGATGGGATTACAAAACAAATACATCATATGGCTATGTACGAGTATATAGTTGTGCTTAGAACAAAGTATGACAGACTTTATTATTTTTTATTTAAAAATTATAATTTTTTTGCTGTATCGCGCATATATCAGGGTAGGCAAAAGGAACCTATTATTGAAACACTGCATTCCTCACGCACAACCTAATTTTCGAGATTCGATTCGTTTGCGTGTTGAGTGGCAGAACTCAACGCTGCGCTTTGTCTGGTTACCAGAGCGCGGAAATACAAAATATGTATTATATAATCCGACGGTTGTGAGTTCCATTGCCTATGTGGGAATGGAACTTACAACCGGCCGTGCCCACTCTAGAATAGTCTGTTGCCCACCCCAGAAATTTTACTTACCAAAAATTTTACCTGTGAAATTAAAAAAAAAAACAACATTTACACGAACATATGTTTAAAGCCTAAGTCCAGTTCACTCCCAGAAAATATCTCTAGATACGCTGATAACTATAATAATTATAAATTGTTCATACAACAATGTGTAATACGCTAGCCAGTAGCCGGCTAGACGGCGGTAGACGGCGAGGGTGTGTCGCGTCCGGCCTCCCCCACGGGCGACCGCACCTGTTGACTATTACGACTACAGTAGTACATCATGTATGGGGGTTGTAGAGTGTACCGGTAGACTATTATTAATAAGTAAAAATTTGTAAAAATTTGTAAAAATTTTAGTATTTAAGGAAATGAACTTCGTTTATTTGAAATTTATCCAAACATTTTAGAACAGCATTTAGCTTCCCTATTTCCTTTTCTGATATTAGGTCAATGTTATTAGCCCTACTAACCAAGCTTTATCTAACTTACCTAAGTTAATGATTCTAATATATGTGAAAGGAAAACGTAAAAGCTTGTAATAAAAGCAAAATTTATAACATCAATGATAATATATGTATTTGTTTTATTAGTTAATTTGTAAAAAAAGAAAAAAATCTATCCTAAATACGTAAAATATATTGTCACCATATACAGTTTGGCGACCTCTGACGCTCTGAGTGCTATCACATAGTAGGTACTTACGTTATGAAAGCTATTACGATTATTACGTACATTTCGTGAATATGTCGCTCTTTATCGCGGATTGTAGCCGGATTTTATATGCAATAAGGAAAGAAAAATGAGGCAAATATTTGTCAGGGAGAAAAAGACCCGGGCAGCTGGGGCTCGAACATTGAGTAAGGTTCTCAGGAAGAAGACAGAGAGAACCCTGATATAAGATACTCCGTTCCTAACTTATGGTGAGGTTTTTATAAGTAGAAGCTCAATGATATTTTTTGGTTGAATATGTTATGTTTAAATATTCTTTTGAGTGCGAAAAGAAATCAACCCTTAAAATAAACTATAACTCCTAAAGAAGATACTATATTAATTCAATGAGAAAAATTGCCTTAATACAATTTACTTAATATAATTTTAATATCAATAGTATATTATACATTTTCAAGCCCCAGACGTATAGAAATGTCTTTTCGAGTTACAACTTCAAACTTTAGCTCTGACGCGCTCAACAATACAGTGTTTCAAAAGTTTTCTCTCAATAGAGCAATGTTATGTTCCTTTAAGTTCTGTAGTAGATACTTACATTATTTTCCACTTTGCAGTTATTTCTTTTTATAGAAGCGAGATTCAAAGTTTTCTTCAATGACATGCTTATAGAAAATTGAAATTAAAATTTATTTTTATAAAATAAACTCTTTGTTGCAGTATTAGAGCAGTAAAGTTCCCACATAGGAAAGTAGGCAAAGGGTACCTAGTGTTAAAATGTTTCGTTCGCCATGATCTGCCGGATTTTCAAGACATTACGTTAACACGCGAAAACGTAAAGTGGCAAAACTGTACTCCACGCTTGTATAGTGAAGCGGTATATACCGAGTGAATGCAAATGAAAACATTTTAAATATAAATATTCCCCTGACTAGGTGTCAACTCCGCAACCACCGTGTTTACAGTCCGACTCTTTTTACTGCGCATTGACGGCCTTATATCTATGTCATTGTATTACAATTATACTAACATCAATAAGCATTTGATCGTTATCTAATTTTGTGTGTGATTTTAATATATTATAGGAGTAAGATTAAATTGGAAAAAGATTAAAAAAAATTCCAATTAACTGTAAGCTGTGCTTTATATAAGATATTTTTTTCATACAAAAAAGTAAAACAATAAGTTAAATAAAATTATTATGAATTAACAAGAACAAGAGTGGTGAAAGTTAATTAACAATTATAACACAACGCGGTCACACATTTAATTGATTATGATGTGAACACGCGTGTGACGTCACACCACCACCAGGTGGGTAGGCACTTACTTAGGGAAAATATGACACGTTATGACAAGTTAGTAAAGTATTAAAAGATTTGGTACATAAATATGTCTAAGTAACTATAAGCAAGAGTTTGACGGAATAATGGCGCAATGTAAGCATAATGTTTGTGATTTCGATTCCCATACGGGGAAGTGATTATATATAACTTATTCTTTTCATTTCCCTCTTTGGTAGACTAAGCGCGGCGTTTGGTTTCGCTGGTTAACAAGTACCTAATGTCTAAAAAAAAGGCACGGAGTGTTTTAACACTAGACTCGGGGACTTAAAGCAACTGCCCTTCATCAACAAATTAAGCCGCTTGTAAAAAATGCACCAAAACCTTGTGACGACTATCAGTTCGGAGCTAGCGAGATCCCGTAGATGTCACTATGGGAGATATAAACGGTCAATGAAGTTTGTGACGGAATCCTCTCAGACTAATACTCCTCTCGCTCCCTGAGAAGACGCTCGCGATACACGGGTGTATCCATCCCAACAGATCCTACCAACACTCTGTACCTGGTATAAATGAGGGTTCCGTGACATAGAGGAATATAACATAAAACGGCAATTTACTTTAGAGATGATGAGGCGATAAAACGCGTTAGCAACATCAAAGATCTAGGTGTCATATTCGACGAAAAGTTGACCTTTACTCCACATATAGATAATATGATCACAAAAGCCTCAAAAATGCTAGGTTTTGTTCTCAGGAACAGCAAAATATAATACTAAAATTATAATAAATTATAATACTAAAATTGTATTATATAATAGCTTAGTAAGAAGCATTTTAGAGTATGGTAGCGTGGTGTGGAGGCCGCATTATGCAACACACTGCTTGCGAATAGAGAGGGTGCAAAAGCGTTTCCTGTATCATCTGGCATTCGCTCACGGTAGGGCTAAAGAAATAAATTCATATAGCAAAAAACTGGCATATTTCAAGATGCATACTCTAAACAACAGAAGAGATTTATTAGATTTAATGTACTTATATAAATGTCTTAAGGGCACAAACGATAATCCAGATGTACTATCCAAATTAAGTTTTAATGTCCCGTACCGGTATCCACGCAAGCCAATTACGCTTCTAGTAAGACCTCTCCGTAGAACAGTCCTGGGTAGGAACTCACCGATTTCACGACTATCTCAAATATTCAACGACCACAAAGAAGTCTTAGACCCATTTAGAGATACATTGTCTAAATATAAATTTAAAATAGTTCGCCACATTTTAACAAGATAAATAATTTCGTTTAAATTTATCTTTCTATTTATTATCAAATTGAAATGGTCATTGAGATTTTTTTTTTTTATTGTTTTTTTTTTGTAATAATATATTATAACGTGTTTTGCATTAATAACTTTAATTCTACTTTGTTTATTGAAATTGTAAACAAACTGAAATAATGAAAACCGTACAATTTATTATTTTTGTATAATATTGCATGCTGTATCCACTTTAAAAGATGGTGCATTTAGATTTAAGTTTTATTTTGTATTTCGTTTCTTTGTCACTGTATAATGTTATCATCACTAGTGGATCTAATAAATAAATAAATAAATAAATAAATAATGATACTGGAAAAACACACATCATCACATCCGTCGGCCAACCACAACATTGACACAAAAAAAAATACCAAATGACCTTTGGAATGGCTCTTCTAGTTATAGAAATGCTAATAAAAAGACTATTGTGCCAATTTATTTAGATATAGACAGTATCTCACGTTGTATCCCGCATACAGCAGGGTAAGTGGCGGAACTCTTAAATATTTCATTTCCTCGAGTGGAAATTGAACCTACAACCTGCCGCGTACTAGCCTCATAGATCGATAGTACCCCAAGTTAGATAAAATTAAAAGGTATTTTATTCTATCAACTTCCGCTCCCACGCGTGTGACACTCGAACATTATAATATAAGATCTATTTTAGGATTTTAACTCTTAAATGTTAATCTATAAAGGTGGATATGAATGAGCGAGGATGACTAAAGACTTGCCTCACCGCGCCGTCTGGCCGTCTGCTCGCGGACCTCACACGGCTATTGTTCAATGGAGTATTAGATTACCTCTTTCGCGTACAATCTGCTAATTTTTAAAACTAATCTTTATATTTGTATAATATACATAGTATTAAATCAAATTTGAAAACGAACGAACGAAGAAATGAGTTGTGAAAGAATAGCAAAAAAGATTTATAAAGGAAAGATGAGCGGTAAGAGAGGTAGAGAGTGATCTCGTTTGACCTTCGAAAAGATAGCATCAAAGAAACTGGAGGAAGGTCAAGTTAAAAGCATGAGGGGCATATATGAAGAGGTAAATGACAGTGGACGAGGCGCAAAGGTATGTAGTGACCGTAGCGTTTGGCGCTCCTTGCTCTCTGACTACCTCACTGGGGTACAGCGCGAAACCAGATTAGATTATTAAAAATTTGAAATAAAAAACGTATATATCTATTTTATGTAAATTATATTATATTTTTTTATATAAGTAACTAGCGACCCGCATACTGTTTCACCAAATTGAACTATATGATGACTTATTTAATAAAATGAATTGTGTTTGGGTTCTAATAGGTGGAGATCCCATCGCTTAAAACTGTAGGGATCAGATTTTCTAATGAAACTTATATTTAAGAATGATACATGATAGTAGAATAGATTACACTAGGGTTGCCCAAAAAAATCCTGCCGCAATCACCTTTAATTAATGTTTTTCGTAACTCGTTTTTGGAGAAAATTGCACTCATATGTTTTTTATGTGAATCGCACATCATTTGAAAGAAAATCGCATAAGGAATTAGAAAAACAATGGTTGCCAGCTCTCAGTCTGCCGCAAGCCCAGGGTTGCCTGGTTTAAACAGGTCAGTTAATGTTAATATTTGCACTCATGTGTTTTTTTTATGAATTATATATCAAATTAAAGCTTATTTTTTTCTCATCACTAAAACACATGGTTGCCTGCAAAATAACTGCCGCAAGCAAAGGTTGCCATCATTTGAAATATTTTATTCTGATTCCGTTTGACTGAGAATAGACGATGAAATACGCGATTTGCCTTATGTTTTAAAGTAAAATATTATATAATAGAAGGTCAATCTTAAAATTAATGTTTATTCTAGCTATTTACCTGTTAAATGATGATTATAATCTATATTAAGTTTATATTATAATCTATATTAATTCTATATATTAAGAACATACAAAAAACTATTTAAATATGAATCATCCTTATTTTTCAAGTGAAATAATGAACCCATGATATTAAGTCTTTGCTAAATCTGTTTTCTAAATACTAATACTAATTTAAATTATCATTTTAAAACGACTAAATTATCTAATTAAATAAATGCTTACAAATATCAATCTATTATAAGGTATTAATTACATCATGTTTCCTTAAGATAATGAAGGGCGACAATTATTGCGTTTGTTTTTTTATTAATTAAGAAAATATGGAAAATAACATTTCAATATACTCTCTCTCTCTCTCTTTGTCCTCTGCTCGTTTGATTTTTTTTTCTCGTTTTTTTTGATAACGGTTGCCGCAATCTTTTTTTTCTCACGCAACTTTTAAGAATTTGCATTGAAAGAAATATATATGATAGAATTATAATAAACAAAATTCATTTATTAAAAATAAATTCTAAGAAATTTTGACAGTAATGCCGAATAATAAACGCTATTTAAGGTTTATGACCAGGAGTCGACAAATATCAATTAGTTGTCTACTTTTTACTATACATAAACATTTTGCGGCGGTATACAAAGCAAACAAAATGCAATAATTTTATTTTCGTAGATGTATTGTTTCTAAATGCAATAACAGTGCAACATTAACATGACAAAAATGAAGATCTGTTTTTTGTGCGAAAATGTGTGTGGAATTTAATAATGAGTCTGAAGTGTAAAATTATGTTGTTGTTTCGCCAAAAAATGAATTTTATATACAGTAACATTTTCTTAAATAGTAACACAATGCACGGTTATCACTTACAGTGTTACAAAAAGTTCATTGTTGTAAAACAAAAATATAAAGAAGAACCCCACTCGAGGACATGAAATATTCACTTAAATTTATATTTCCATCTCTTCGTTCTGGTGTCGAAGCAAAGCGCGGCGTTGAGTTCTGCCATTCAACACGCAATGCCTCCAGAATTCGGCAGAGAGTGGGGAACGGAGTGTCTTAACACTAGGTTCCCTCTGCCTACCCTGCTGCGTGCGGGATACAGCGTGAATCTGATTTGATTTTTATTTTTCAATTATTTTCTAATGCAAAACGTAAGTATAATTAATGTTTGATAAGTATAATTAAATTTAATGTTTAATATTATATATTTTTCTCTGAGGACGAAGAGAGAGATTGAGAGTTTATAACGAGATAATTTTCCATATTTTCTTGATTAATAAATAAAATATCTGCAATAATTGTCAACCTACATTATATTATGAAAACATTATGTAATTAATACCTTATAATAGAACGATATTTGTAAACGTTTATTTAATACTAGTGGGCGCGCGCAGCTTCGCCCGCTTATTTGAACCCTTACGGGGTGAATTCTAAAAAAGCATGAAACATGTGTTCAATGAAATATTTTTAGGAATCTGAATTTCAAATATTATAAAAATCGGTGCCGATTAAAAAAAAAAACCATACAAACTTTCAGCCCCTATTTTATCCCTTTAGGGTTCAATTTTCTTAAAATCCCTTATTAGTGGATGTCCAGATTATGAAAAAAAACATCTGTCCAAATTTCACGTTTCTACCATCAGCGGCTGTGCGTGCGTCTTACCTCAGTCAGTCAGGTACTTGTTTTATATATATAGATGATAATTTAGTCGTTTTAAAATAACAATTTAAACGAGTATTAATATCTAGAAAACAGATTTAACAAAGATTTAATATTATAGATTCATTATTTCAATGGAAAAAAAAAGTTGATTTCATGTTTAAATAGTTTTTTGTATGTACTTAATATGATTATAATCATCATTTAACAGGTGAACAGCTAGAATAAATATTAATTTTAAGATTGACCTTCTATTTTATAATATTTTACTTTAAAACATAAGGCAAACCGCGTATTTCATCGTCAATTCTAAGTCAAACGGAATCGGAATAAAATATTTCAAATGATGGCAACCTTTGCTTGCAGCAGTTATTTTGCAGGTAACCATGTGTTTTAGTGATGAGAAAAAAATAAGCTTTAATTTGATTAAATTCATTAAAAAAACACATGAGTGCAAATATTAACATTAAATGACCTCTTTAAACCAGGCAACCCTGGGCTTGCGGCAGACTGAGAGCTGGCAACCATTGTTTTTCTAATTCCTTATGCGATTTTCTTTCAAATGATGTGCGATTCACATAAAAAACATATGAGTGCAATTTTCTCCAAAAACGAGTTACGAAAAACATTAATTAAAGGTGATTGCGGCAGGATTTTTTTGGGCAACCCTAGTGTAATCTATTCTACTATCATGTATCATTCTTAAATATAAGTTTCATTAGAAAATCTGATCCCTACAGTTTTAAGCGATGGGATCTTAGGCCATAATGTATATTTGCGGCATACGTAGTGTTGCACGTTTACTGTAAAATGTAATGGAGGCGCAAGCTCTCCCGTTTTTGCAACATATGTTTTTGTTACTACATATGTTTTTGTTACTTCATTTCCAATTATCATAACGTCAAGTTATTTATCCTATAGCATTCCTCGATATACGGACTATAAATTACAATAAACAAAAATCTTTTCGAACCCGTTACTCCTGAAATTAACGTGTTCAAACAAGCAAACTCTTCCACTTTATAATATTAATATACATTTTAAGAAATAATAATTCTTACTGTAACAGTTTATTATTTACATATTATATATATCAAAAGGGGACATCGCAGTTCTTGAACTTGTCACCCTCGTATTATCTTCGAAACATATACATATAACTGATGATATAAGGATTTCATTCCTAATAACATGATATTCCTGACTTCATTGCATCTATTATTAGAGCAAATAAAATATTTAAAATTAATACCATTTCAAATCTATATACGGCTTAAGCCTCGTCGAGTGAAATCGTTAAAACCGTCTCACTTCGAACAGATAACGACTTTATCACATTATTAATAACAGTTAAAAATAACTTAAGTTTATAAACGTTAAAAGTGAATCTTTGTTTTGTTTTTATGATATTATTATAATTTTCAGAGTTAATTCACACGACAGTCAAGCGTCCCGAGTGAGAGCAGATTATAATAAAATATGTATGTGTGCATGTGTGTTTAACTTTCCTTAATAATGTTACGTAAAATATGATGAACACGTTAATTGTCTGCTTAAAACAACTTGAATCTCTTTTTAAAATGACTTATATTACATTCTTTAAATTAAAGGAGATATCTTCTCAATTTCTTTCAATATTTTTAAAGGAACGATCAATTAAAAATATTTATGCTAATTGAAATATTTATATGAAAGTGAAGTGTCGCTTGTTTTTACTACAAATTTATTACTTAGTAAACAGATTCAAATTTGTTTTATTAATTCTGCTTAGTTGAGACAGCTAGACTAGCTTGCATTATTATCAAAACATTAACACGTGATAAATGAGATAACGAAATATCTAAAACAAAATATTTTAATATCATTTTTTGTTGTAAGTCGCTCATTTATCTAACCAAACAAAAATTCTGCAATATAATTATATTAAGAAATTTTGAAAAAAATCTTATTAATTTTAATAATAATTAATAATAACCGGTTGTCAGCCCTTATACAAATGGCGTCGATGTCGCTGAAGGTTCATTTCTCAAATTGTCACTTTATTATAAGGTTAGAATTATATAGGTTAGAAAAAAAAGTAAATAATAAGAAATCATAACATTCTTAATATTTATTGTACAAAATGTTTAAATATCGTTGATATCGTATTCATTCGTGCTTCATTGTTACAATAACTAATATCGCATTGATAGCTGCAAGTATAATATATTTAAAATATTTTTTATCTTTGTTTACCTCGTGTCATTAAAAGACATTCCAGAACGCTGCGCTTTGTCTTGCCAGAGGATATTCTTGAACTTAAGACTCTCGTATGGTCTTCGAAACACGAAAAATGATGCTCGCCTTACCGAGAGGGGGGAAATCAATATTCGTCCCCCTTGGTGAGATACGAACCCGCAACCATGGTAGGTATTAACGACCAAACGCTGTTTCATTGCACCAAAATTTGGGAGGTAGAACAGAATCTGATATTCTCG
Source organism: Heliconius himera (assembly GCA_021202915.1). Taxonomy (NCBI): domain Eukaryota; kingdom Metazoa; phylum Arthropoda; class Insecta; order Lepidoptera; family Nymphalidae; genus Heliconius; species Heliconius himera. The sequence goes on along the minus strand of JAJHJA010000276.1, from coordinate 718,217 downwards.
TTTATTTTATTTTAGAATTCTAGTGAGGCCAGTCGTGGCGCAGCAGCACGAGGTGTGACTGTGAAATCGACTGGTTGTGGTTCGATCCCCACTCGAGGAGATGAAATATTTACTTAAATTTATATTTCCATTTCTTCGCTCTGGTGTTGAGGTAAAGCGCGGCGTTGAGTTCTGCCACTCAACACGCAATGCCTCCAGAATTCGGCAGAAAGTGAGGAACAGAGTGTCTTAACACTAGGTTCCCTCTGCCTAACCTGCTGTGTGCGGGATACAGCGTGAGCTGATTTATTTAGTAGGATCATACAAATAATATTTTTTTTTATATTATACAAAATCACATTTAATATCAGTGCATAATTAATAAAGGAAATACAACTCATACCAACTAAAGTAAACTTATAACTCATATTCATTTTACATTAATTTCATAACTAATATTAATTCTACATTAACAAATAAAAAATATATAGGTATAAAGTGCAATGAAGTTTAGTCCCAGCATGGCGGGCATTACAACGTTGCTCTTGCTACGCTCAACTTAGCGCCAGACGCAGATCCCCATAGGCCATAACAATCATATAGCACGCGGCGGCCGCGCGGAACAGACGTGATATGTGGTAAACGCGAGAAATAACTCGATGTTAATAAAACTGCATTCGTGATAGCAACGCATTGTAAACACAGACGATTTTTAGTTTCAAATTATTAAGTGAGTGAGAGTTCTGTGACGTTTTAAACCGTGTGAAACTACAGCTATGTGGAGAAATAAGTAATTTTAATGTTTTTCGGTAAGTATCTACCTTATTTAAAAACTGTGAACAAAATTATGTATTTTATTTTCTTCGGTGTTCGTCTGTTGTTGGTATTAAGTATATTTAGAGTCCTGTATCATTTCTTAGAGAGGAACTGGTGATATATTCCTTTATTAAAAATGAATACTTTAAATATAAATATTAGACAAATATTTTTTTTTACATTACAAACTTGACGATGAGGATACATTACAATTAGTAAAATATATATTTTTTTACATTATAAATTTTTAAATATTTTTTTACACTCAGACAGCCATATTCAAACTATGCCACGACGGCTTTGAATCAATAATGTTTTGATGCGATCTTCTGACGCTTATCAATATACGCTGCGTTTCTACCCTTTATTTCGATGTTTTTATAACACAGATAACACCAATATCAATAATTATATGCGAAAATGCCACTATTTACCATATATAAATATTTTAATTTAAATTTAACGACATATTGTCTATATTACTAAAATTTAGTTTTTAGTTAAGTACGTTTCATAATTTCGTTTTAAATATTTTGTAAAAAAACTTTTTTAAATTAAGTTACCTAAATTAGTCCCATCATTTTTTTAAAAAAAAGTATAGTAGTTCTTATCAATTGCGTTATGTAAAATATGAAGTGTGTGTACAAAATTTTATTACAAATTGAATTGTTACAAATGTTATGTAGATAATAGCTACTGAAATTTGTTACCTACCTCTTTAAAACTGTTTTAACATCTGTATTAGAGATGTAGTGTTTAAATATGCAATATTTTTTTATTTGTATAGTACTGGAATTATAGTTGCGAGTTTGGGAGAGAAAACCTAGTGATTTTTTTCTCGTTTCCATGGTTGTGGGCTTGCTTCTCGCTTAAGGTATTTAATATATATATTTATTTCCTAGCTCTGATACCGAGGCAAATCAAGCGTCGGGTTCCGTGTTCCAGAATTCGGCGGAAAGTGAGGAACTTAGTGTCTTATCACTCCAATGCAGAGGGTACTCTGCATACCCTGCTATGTACGTGATGCTGTATCACGCACATAGCAGAGCATGTAGTGGGCTAAAAAATAAGATAACTTTGAATTAAGAATTTGAATTCAGAGTGAAGCTAAAAAATAAGAAAACTTAGAATTTAGAAACATTTCGGCACTTGGTCACTGAGTCCAGCACACCATTTTATTTGACTTGATAGATAAATTTCTTCTATTTTTAATTTATTACCTTAGAATATTTTAAAACAGCTTCACGCTGTATCCCGTACACAGCAGGGTAGGTAAAGGGAACCTAGTGTTAAGACAATTTTTTTATCAACAACCAATTTAATTTTTTATATAATAAATAATATCTTTAAATTACGAAAACAAGTAAAAAGGTTATTTTACTAATTTTTATTGTTGTTACTGTTTCTTGGAATCCAAAGACTATATACTGATTGTTTGAACTTATAGTTATATGACAGGCTCGACTGTAGTACTGTGCATTGTTGCTTAATTACCTGTATTCTGTGCCCGCTTATAGAAAAATATTTAATAAACATTTTGCCAAGGGGAAATACCATGTTGACTATTTTAAGTGCATCGTATATTTTTTGCCGGGTGGGAAAGAACTTGGTTAAACACTGCTTCTTGAGCTCTAAAAATACCGACTTCTGAAAATAAAATATTAAAAAGAAACTTTTTGAGACCGTCGTGGTGTGGTGGCACAAGTGAGTGACGTAACGGTTGTGGGTTTGATTTCCTGTCGGAGGAATGAATTATTATTTATTAAAATTTTCTCGCTCTGATAACAAGGCAAAGCTCTTCTTTGAGTTCTGCCACTCAACACGCAATGCGGAAAATGGCGAACGGAGTGTCTTAACACTAAGTTCTCTCTGCCTACCGTGCTATGTGAGAGATACAGCATGCAGTTGAAATTTATAATTAATTATATCTCTTTAATGTGTATTAGGAGATTGATTTCTTAAGGTTCATAATATTTAGGTCCTATATGATCCATTGACACAATAATGCATTGAAGATATTGAGGTTATTCTATGATGATTCCTTCGTTTCAATTAATTTTTATATAACTATGCCACGACGTCAGTTGGAAATTGGTACGTTTGAATATATGCGACGGCTGTAAGATGAAAGCCAAAATAAAAATATATATCACAAGGAAAAGTAGCCGCACTTTCGGCTTCGCCAGAATGTTTAAATGGAAATAAATATCTATGAGAATGACTATATCTTCCCCCATGTCAAAAAACTGAGATGCTGGAAGAGATGACATATACAAGATGCATGAAGGTAAAAAGGACATACCTACTTTTAATTAAAGGCCAAACTCTTTACAATCAATTTCATACCGTCGTTACAATTTAAAAGGAAATTATAAACCAATTATTTTAAGTAGGAGTAGGTCAAGTGTATAAAATTAATGATAATTGCATAATTTATACGATACCTACTTTTAACGCTGTCGATGTCGTATCGATTTAATGCACGTTTAATTCATTTTATTTCATTTTGCAGTTCCTTGCCCTAATATTCCTAATTATTTTGAAATTTATTTCGAAATCGCGACTTTTTACCTTATTTCAGAAGATTTTAAACAAATAAAATATTTTGAGACTTCTATTTTTGTATATTTACAAATTGTACAGACATTTATGTCGTGGAGCCAGTCTCAGTACTGGTCTACATAGTACTATTGTACAAACTCTGCTCAACAAATTGGCTCGTCTACAGCATATAGCCTTTCTTTCGGTTTATATATGGGTTAAAAAAATACGACCACATTATCAAATATAGAATCTAACTCAAATGGATTACTATCAGGCAACGACGTAATCTCCATATCCTCATACTTCTTTACAATGTCCTCTTCCATCCTTACACTCCTGAGTACCTTACAAAGCTTATTTTCCTTGGATACAACCACTCTCTGCACCTCAGATCACAGGACGACAACGAATTTGAATTGCCACTGATCCGGACACAAGCCTTTAGCGACTGTTGTACTGGTCTTTGGAATACACCCTCGCGCAAACTACGCCAGTATAAATCAGTTCACATTTTCATCAGGCATCAAGTTAAAAGCTATCGCTATAAAATATATATGTATGTGTTGAAATTTATTTAAATTTATTTAATTATAGATTTATATATTTATAGCTGTGTGGTTACTTTTATATGGTATTATGTAAATTAGTATGTAATTTATATTACATACATTTTTAAGTAAATATATTGTACTAAGATGACTATTATTATATCATTAATACACCAACCAATATCCATACGTTCTTTGAGCTTTTTAATGGTAAGGGTTGCCTGGAAGAGGTCACCTGTGGTAAAGGTTTTCCTTTTTTGTTATATTAATAAATAAATAAATAAATAGCTTCATTAACCTTTTCGATACATAAAACTTGATGTATTGTGATTTTTTTTATTTCTATTAAACAGCATGGATATAAATAAGATGTTTTTAGTTTCTACTCTCAAAGAATGCGTGGTTTTTTGCAATTTTACGGTTTTTCCAGCATTGCGTGTTTAGTGGCATCGTTACTCTTTTAAATTATATTAAAACAATGATAAATTCTGGTTTGGCGATATAATAATAAAGTTCATTAGAAATAAAAGTATATATCTTGCAAAGGAAGTTAATTATAGCATCGGAATTAAATTAGTTAATTTCATTATATCTGATTTTCTCACGTTATTTTATAAAGAAATTGCTAACGAAAGGTACACGGTAAATCCATGCTTAAGATAATTCACTAACTATATAAATCCAACAAAATTACCGCATGTGTACATTCGGCAACATACATATCATATCAGTGCTTCCTTTTATTTTAAAGTACAAACACCGTGCGGCAGCAAATACCTGTTAATGCGATGGTTGTGAGTTCAATCCCCACTTACACACAGTTAAAATAAATCAAATTTGGAAGGAAAGTGGAGATTTAAGTGTCTCGATTTTTGTTTCTCTCCGCCTGCGGGAAACATGTGAAGCTGAAAAAAGAAACTAAAGGAGGTTTATATATCCCAGTTGCCTAGTGTATAGCGTTTTTACGGTGACCGAATGCCATGCCCTTATGCGGCGAGCGTGAGGCTGGTTGCGGCAAAAACTTTGTAAAATAACCTGTTGGTGTATGAAGTTGAACCCGGAACCTTTAGTTATTCGTTATGTATCTTTAATACAGACTATGTGCACGTGGTGTGTATTGATTTTCTAACTTTTGTGTTTATTATTTAAAATTTAATTTATAGTTTATTTTCAGTCGCCATCGGACTTATGGGCAAAAAATTGTTAAAGATTTTTTGGTAAAGAACCTTCTAATTAAAAAAATTGAACTAATACTGTATGAATGAACAAGAAATCCTATTTGGTATCAATATATTTTAAGAATTATATTGACTTTTTTTAAAACATATTATTGGATTAAACGACATACTTATATTTCATATACGACAACTATTTTTACTGGACATTTATATATTATTTATAATTACTACAAATTCTTCCAAGAAAGTAAACGTATTTCTTTCTTATATAAAGATTTAAAAACATGTGTTATTTAGTATTTAGAATTTCTTTAAAACATAATTATTAATCACCATACCTTTCTATAAAACCGATGATTGTGGATCCGTGAAAGTCTCGAATTGGTGTAGCATAATCTACAAGGACTAGAACGGGGTGTCTTGACACAAGAAAAAAATACTTTACAGTCATCAATTTAGGCTTGAGTTAATTTAAAACAAACCGTTAATAGGCAGAAGAAATCCATTGTTAAGACTCTCCGTTCCCAACTTTCCGCCTAATTTTCGAGATTATGTTTTGAGTAATGGAACTTAACACCGCGCTTTGCGTTATTATCAGAACGAGGAAAAATATACCAATTCATTCCCCGAATGGGAATCGAAGCCACACCTCCGCCGTTTGGCGGCTGTGGATACTGGGTACAAATATTATATTGTTTATTAATATTCTGATGGTAAAGTACGTTTCAATATTTTAACGCGAGTCACTATGATGATATGTCGTTACCATTTTTTTTAATAATTAACGTGTTAAATGATCCGCGCGAAAATCACTCGTGATTTATTTGAGACGTATAAGTACGTATGTGTGTCGGTAAAAATAGTGCGGCGGGTTTTATGTAAGAGTAGAAGTTTTTTCCAGCTACGGTCAAATTGTTATACATTCTCTTAATAAGTAATTATATATTGGTCTGATGATAGAGTTAAGACCTGAAAACTGGAACTTTTTAGCGAGTTCAAATTTATTTGCATTAGTAGCATACTTAGAACAAAAATAATCTGCATAATTTCATTAGCAAGATCGACATTTGCATTTATTTTATTAATCAGATATTACAAAATAGAAATTGATTGGTTAATAGTTTATTTAATTTATGTATATTTAAAATTAATCACTTGTCATTTTCATTAAACAAATAAATAGATAATAAATGATAATTTATTTTTTTGTGCCTTTTTGCGAACACCGAATTCTTGAGGTGTTGCGTGTTCAGTGCCGGAACTCAACGCCGCGCTTTATCTCGTTACCAAAGCGAAGAAATGAAAATAAAAAATTTCATTCTTCCGAGTGCGAATTGAACCCATAACAGTGACGTTTACGTCGCACCCTGTGCCATTGCATCACGACGGACCCATTTTATGAAAAAAAAACATTTCTTCCTATTCTAATCCTGTCATACAGACATATAAACAATATTAAGTGAAAGTGAATAAGACTCGTCGATTCTGGTCTAGTGTCTAACATTTGAATTTTAATATTAGCGAATATTAACAAAGCTATTAAAGTTTTCACTCGCAAATAAATTAGTATAATTATATTGACAAAACAAATATTTTTGTGTTCTCGCAAAGAGAGTGGTCATAATGGCACCAGTCTGCGACACTAATTTTATTTATTAAATAACTATAATGTGTTATAATGGTATTATACATTATTAATAATAAAGGCCAGTCATGGCGCAGGAGCACAAAGTGTGACTCTAAAATCGGCTGGTTGTGGATTCGGTCGTCACTCGAGGAAATGAAATTCTTATTTATATTTATATTTTTTATCTCTGGTGTCGAGGCAAAAGCGCGGCGTTGAGTTCCGCCACTTGACACGCAATGACTCCATAATTCGGCGGAGAGTGGAGAACGGAGAGTCTTAACACTAGGCTCCCTCTGCCTACCCTACTACGCTGCTGCGGGATTCAGCGTGAAACTGGAAAAAAATACCTGTAAATCCTAATAAGATAATAAGATCAGGCAACGGTGTGTTATTTATGACACTTGGGTGCCACCGTTCAATACGTAATGCTTTCAGCCTTAAAGTCAAGAACAAAGTGTTTTAACATTATATTATCTCTATCTATATTACAGTATAGGCTAAAACATTAAAAAAAATGTACCTAGCTATATAAATTAGTCTGCATTCAGTATTCAGACGTACGCTTTAGATTACGATGACGGCGCCCCATTCTCATTCACAGAGAGGACTTTGACCCTTGCTCCTTTACTGTTTCGCGATTGTATTGTTTTGTTCTTTACTACTTTAAGTACAGTTTTTTTTTAATTTACTTATCATACAATTTAATAGCTTGGTGCCTACGTTTTGGTTGTTGGCAGGTACATTACCACACAAAAGTTTTAGAATACCGTAGGGTCAATAAATAATTTTGCCACATTATTTGAGAGCATTCTTATGGACGAAAAGATACGTAAAGATCGTAGCACATTCTCTAGCTACCCCACTAAGGATATAAAAATAAGAAGCTAAAGATGAAAAAATAGGCTTTTTAGCATTGAGTAACAAAGTACTAAAGCAATTTCAAGATGATTAATAACAGCCAACAGGTAATACTAAAGGCAGGTACAGAACCTTTCGTGTTTGCATCTATGTTAGTACCTCACTATAAAATATTTTTTTAAAAGCTCTTTAAGAAAGTTGACGTAAGTATCTAATATATTTTATAGACCCTCGGGAGCGTAATTCCATTAGACAGTCCCTCATGAATTTGCTGTTCGTTTGAAATTTTTATAGTAATGTAAAAGTAATTTAGACAGACATGAAGGTTTTTATGTAATGGTTACCTAACGTATACAATAACGAATTCCCGATATTTATATTTTTCTCCTCTCTATAGTTTTTGATTCGTGTTCCATTTGGATTTGTAAATATATTTAAATTATCTGTAAGTGTTCGCTTGGTCAGGTTACTATACAAAGTAAAATATCGCGATTATGCTTACGCCTTACGCCGCGCTTTAGCGTTGGTTAGAGCGAAGAAATAAATATATTAATAAATAATAATTCCTTCCCCCAAGTGGGAATCGAACCCACAACCATCGCGTTACATTCACAGACCTGTGCCCCTGCGCAACGACGAATATATAATGCTATTATATCTTATATAATTATAATGTTATTTAAATTATATATCAAACAATGATATATTAACGTTACTATTTGTACAGAACCTATAGACTTTGGATCCGACTAGCTCTTGCAATACGTAGTGGTGATCGGATATGATGATTGTAGCGCCGTCATTCACGTTCAATGTTACAGCGACCTTGTAACGTGGGAAAATGATGATATGATTTGTTTGTTACTTATGTAATGGAGTACGGAATATATTTATGTTTTGTTAGTTTTTATTTTATACTGTTTATATGTATAAATTGTTTGCTTTTGTATAGATGTTAATTTTTACGTTTTATTGTGCAGTTGTTTATATGTTATACGTATTAAATTTTCTGAATTAGTAGTATTTTTATTTCTTTTTTTTATGTATTTTGGTTTAAACATATAGTCCTTAAGTAGATATTTCGTATTAATGAACATTTTTTTTATAATTGATAAAAAATAAGGTGGCACAGCGACACAACTTCTGTGTACAAACGTAAGGGTTTGTGGTATATATACGAGTAATCATTTACGAGTGGTATACCACTCGTAAATGATTTCAATTTGAGGAGGGAATGAGTTATTTTTATTTTGCTCGCAATTTTAATGTCTCAAAAAATGGGCGAGAAGGGAGTGTCTTTAAACTAGGTTCCCTCTGCCTACGCTGCTATCAGCAGACAGCTTCACGCTGTATTCCGCACACAACGTGGTAGGCAGAGGGAACCTATTTATATACTCGGCGGAAAGTGAGAAACGGAGTGTTTAAGACACTCCGTTCCCCACTAACACAATAAACAAATCACACTTTTATAATATAACGTAAACTTTCATAAATAGATCTACTCTTCCATTAATAGACAACATTGTACATTCTGGATACTTAATAAAAGCTTGTATCGGATCTTTAGTTCGTGTAATATATTAATTCAGCGCGCGTCTGCCGGCGGATATCATCATTACCGGCGGTTCCGCGCCACCTGTCTCCCATTGACACTTCGAATTGTTCCACAAAAAATACATTACCCATACCTACACTTCTGTTATGAATGTTACTTAACTTTGTACTTACGTATATTGACAACCAGTTTTGGTTTCAGTAAAATTTAATGTTTTTTTTGTCCAAATCCTTTATGTACTTGTTACTAGTCGCCCGCAACTTTGTATGGGTGGGCTCTAAGATATAAATGGAAAATCCCGTTCCCGAGAAACCCTCTTTTAGCGCTTCCTGGAACCTACAATTTCAACTTTCTAAGTTCCATTAGTCTGTTCTTTGTCTGCCAGTCATTCTGTAACGAAATAGTTTTTTATATATATGTATATTTCTTATAATTTGTTAGTAGATATTCAATTGTTATAAGACCTTGAATTTAATCATTTTCAAGTGAAGTTGGTAAATTTATCAATTTGTTGTGTCATATCCATTTATGAGAAAAATAAGATTTACTTTTGCTAAAATAAATACTTTTTCGTTCATTTATATATAAATAGGTATTTTACTTAAGTACTACAATATTTTATTATATAAATAGGTATATTACTCAATTTTTTTTAAGTAAATAAAAAGGGACAAACTAGGGTTCACAATAACTAAAAGTGAAAGTGGAAAGCTAAGTGTTCTAAGATTGGTTTTACGATACAAATGATTTATTGCGGTTGCGCGGAGTCGGTCCGCCACCGTAGCCGCCTGGTCTTTTCCTGGCGTTTCTGAGAACATCTTTGAAAAACTTGTGTGAGCATTGTCCCACATATCATTTAGGTCACTACACTTCCGTCCGTCACTCTTGTCATTCAACTCGGAAAATCATCACTAGAAAATATTATCGAATAGATATTGTTGTCACAAATAAAAATGTACGTACATGAGCTGATGACGAATTGTTTGGCATTTGATTTATTTCTATAATCGAAGCTTAAAAATTATAAACATTAAATGTGCATTTTATAAAAAGCGGCTTCGCCCCCTTGGTCAAATAGAAATAATTAAATGTTGCACCTACACGTTACGCCTTCTAAGTGCCCCAAGTAACTCTGACCGCAGGTATAGTGGGTTAACGATGCAGTATATACCTACAGCCATAGCCTTGATAAAAGGAAAATAACTTTAAATTATGAAAATATTTTTTCAAATCAAATTTGTAGTTGCTGACATCAACCAAAGGAATTCTTCAAGTTATCAACTAATCATACTCTCCAGATTTATAAAATTAGTACCTACGGATTGATAATTCTGTTTCAGTAGAAGAATACTAAAATTGGGCGTTTTAACAAATTTAATCTTGATTATAAGAGGTGCGGGTTCAAATTTTGCTATTATATATTTTTATACTGAATGTGAACATTCAACATTATGGTAATGTTCCTAGATGTGAGGAAATCTCAGAATATTATAATATAAAAATATGAAGCTGGTTTCAAGATATATAAAGTTGATCGAGACACATTTCTACAGTTAAATACTAATAAGTTCGAGGGTACTTCTACACTATTTATTTAAACTAAACTACTTATTTAAACTAAAACATAAACTCGAGTGTCCTTGAATACAGTCCTTCGATCAGGTTTACACGTATGTAGCATTCCTTGTATAATAATTCTAAAATGTACCAGCATGGAGTAATAAGCCTACCCATTCCTCTAGACTCCACCTTAATCTTTTTGTTTTATTCCTTGAAAATTTGTGTATTAGTCTACTACTTGTTATTTCACTTTAATTTAAACGAAACTAAAATAAGTTAAGCGCTAAAAAGTAAAGCCTTTAAATTCTTTTACAGTATATTTGTATGAATTCCATATGAACACATTTATTCACGAAAGAATTAACTTAGAAGTTTTAAATTATGCCCTCTGTGAAGTGAAACTTTAAGCTCATTAACTCTGTATGCGTTAAAATGATGCTGTTCTCTATAATTTTGTTGGAAAATATTGTGGAATACCGTTTGTTTTTATTCTTTTTTAGCTTCACGCTGTATCCCGCGTATAGGTAGGTAGAAAGAGTGAACCTAGTGTTAAGCACCGCCCATTTTTGATATATTGCGTAGTGAGTAACGTAACTCAACGTCACCCTTTCTTTGTTGCCAGAACGAAAAAAAATAATAAAAAAAAAACATTTGTCAATCCCAATGAGATTGAACCCACAACCATCGCGTTTACAGTCAAATGCTGTGCACTGAATAAAAAAAATAATTAAAATATTAATATAACTCGATGCTATATTGTCACGCATTGTAACATTTTTAACCACTTCCTCTACCGTTATAGTAAAATAAAGATTTCAATATAACTTGCTGTCGTCTGTCGAGTCCCTATACAAATTTCGGCCAAGGAGTTCCAGTGGCGGTTGACATCTTTAAAAACAACCTTCTTTAAGCGTAAAGCGAAATAAATACACTGCGAACTTTTATTTACATATTATCAATTTTTGTTTCAATGTTGGATATTTCAAGACAGTTTACGATATAAGTGAAGCATGACTTTATACCACACGCGTTCTTATTATAAATAGCTGTAAATAAAGAAAAAAAGTATTTTTATCTACTTGAACCTGGGTTATCAGCAAGGGGCCGGCGTGACTCAAACAGGTCTTCAATAAAAACTTTAAAAGATAAGTGCTGACTTAACTGTAAGTTATTCTTTTGTTTTGAATTTCTTATCGTTTAGTGATTTGTCCCAGCAATACTCGTAATTTGTTAGAGAGCTATTTAGTTATCTTTTGTTTGTATTTTAACATGCTTTTGTTTTTGGCTGTTTATAGTTGATACTGATTGAAAATTTTGTAGTCAAGAAATCTGAGTATCAAATATTTTTTTTAAATTGAAAAAGCAGATTTATGTTTTTTCACATTCCAGGCATAGGGAACTTAATGGTAAGACTCTCCGTTCCTCTCTTTTTAACGCAAGCACCTTTTATTATTAATTATTCTTTACAGCTTAAAGTTAAGGCAGTGTTAAAATTAAAATAGTGTTTCATTTAGTATATAAGAAACGAAATGAACTTCCGTCGGATGCTCACGAAAGTGTCTTTAATAGTTTAGATCATTATACTGAAGTGAGGATGCAACTTGTCACACCGTACCATAGAAATAGACAAGTGGATAGAAAGCTCTTTAAAATATTTGAGTTATAATAAAAATAATTAAAACAAATTTTTGACTTATTACTATCGTGGCGTAGTTGGCATATACCTGTCTGAACGTGATGATTGTGCATTCGAATCCATTTAGGAAATTATTTCTTTGATTACGTTGATTACAAAGGAACGGACGTTCCCTTTGTATTCTCCGCTATTTACAGAATACAGCATGAAGTTTAAAAAATATATAAATAATTTTGTTATTTACTTTTTTATTTTTTTTAAACAGGAACTGACCTGCAGTCAGTTTGAAGTTAATTTCAAGAATATTATACAGTTTCTGAGGTCTGTAGGACATTTAAATGCAACCGCAACATCCGCGTAATGTATATTGTTTGTTCTCATTGGAGTTGATACCGCGGTGCGTGTCTCCGTGGCGTTATCCCTATTAGAATAGAAAATGTCTATTATATTAACTACTGTCACAGTGTGTCAAATAGATTTCTTCTTCATGAAAAAAAAAAACTTTTCCACAGAGAAGATAGAAGGAAGAGAGATCAGCTTCACGCTGTATCCTGCACAGAGCAGGGTAAGCAGAGGGTACCTAACGTTAAGATACTGCGTTCCCCACTTTCCACCGAATTCTGGCGGCATTGCGGGTTGAGTGGTGGAATTCAACATACTCACAACTTTGCCTCGAAACCAGAGCGAAGAAATGGAAATATAAATTTAAATAAATGTTCCATTTCCTCGAGCGGGGATCGAACTCACAAAGGGAACTCACGGGGAAGGAAGAAAAAACTTAACATTAACACAGTTACCCGTTTTCCGCCCTATTTTCTAGATATTACGAATTAAGTCAGTGCCTTGATTTTTTTTACGTTATTCCGTGTATAGATAGCGGAACACAATGTCATATTTTGCCAATGTTGATATTTACTCGATTATGATTTGAATCTAGAACTAATGAGTGCAATTAGTTATGTCGTGACTTGTCAATTATGGATGAAGTTATTAATTTGATAATATTAGTAAAAAATCCACCGTCGCGTCGCATCGTAGCGCTGACTGTAAGCACGAGAGTACTTGTTTTGACAACAAGAAAAAGTGCAGCATGGAGCTCCGCTACTTGACACGCCATGTCTCGAAAATGGAGCGGAAAGTAGAAGACGAAGTGTCTTAACATTAGATTCCGTCCCTATCTTGATATATACAGGATACGGAATAAATTCAAAACCACATAAACACAAAGTTTTATATATATACATGCCATAATTTTATTAAAATCACATGATGTACTGCAAAAACGGTTAGAAACCTTTTACTTTCATTTAATTATGTTGCTAGAAATAGAATATCGTAAAAAGCCATGTAGCAAGAACTGAATTGATTAATAATAAATTATTAAATAATACTTATATGAATAATTAATATAATATAAATATTATTGTATTATTCAATAATAATATTGTGGCGCAGCAGTGCAATGTCTGGCTGTAAAAGCAAAAGATTGCGATTTCCACAGTCGTTTTATTATTTTTGTCGTATTATTACCATGTCCTGGTAACAAGACAAAGCGCAGCGTTGAGTTCGGCCACTTGCAAGGAAAGTGGGAAATGGGAGTGCCTTAACACTTGTGACTAGGTTTCCTCTTTCTACCGCCCGGCTACCCATACCCGGCATACCCGGCTGTATTCGAGATAAAGCGTTAAGCTAAAAATAATAATGTATAAGTTTGTGTTAATATTTGTGTTAATCAGTATAATTGAATTTCTAAAATTCATGCAGAAAAATGACAATTAGACAATTTAGATCTTTTCTATTTGAAAACTAAAAATACAAAATAGCTTAAAAAAATTGTAACCTGATAAAAATTATGAAGTACCTACCTGCTTCTTCATCTCGTAAGCTTCACGACGTCGTCACTTAAAGCCTACGCATGCTCGTCGCCCACTCCCCTACATCTATTGTCTCCCTGTACAAAGAAAAATCACATACAACTAGATAGCTCTTCTAAGCAACAGTATAAAGAATATTTTCATTTAAATCATAAAGACAAAGCTTGGACTTATTTGGTGTGTGATCAATGGCGTATCCAAATAGTTTATTGTCTAATTTCGAAATGCAATGTATTCTTACGTGTAATGTAAGTGATAGTGGCCATTCAGTATTCGCATGAAACGCGACCTGTTGAGCAACCTGTCGAACACGCTCGTATCAATGACACACGCTGAAATTTAGAAATTTTTAATGGACACCGAGTAATTGGATACAATGCACACATTTCGATATTATTTTCCCACAGAATATTGCTTAAACGTGACAAAAAAGTTGTATTTTATAATTTTTTTTTGTGTGTTAAATACTAGTGTTATGCTCGCGGTTCCGCTCGCGTGGTGTTTACTGTTATTTACGAGATATATCGCCGAGGGAGTGATTTTTTTGCACTATGTATATAATGTCATCCTTTATGTTACATTAGTTATTGAGGGATGGAAGCTAAATTCTTTTTTTATAATGTAAAGTTTATAAATTTCTTCTTAGCTTGGAACACTTGAGAGTTTGATCTCAACGATATATCATTATAAGATATTTTCAAAGAGATGTTGATCTCTATACGTATATATCATGAAATAAACGAAGTAATATTTCATTTAAGTAACTGTAAAAGCAAGGTACTGTAATCAGGAAAGATTGTTATTCTGTCCAAGAATATATCAAGAACAAAAACGTGGAATTAAGATCACTTCATGCAAGATTGAATTATATTAAATAATAAAATTGTGACTTTTACGACAAAGGAGCTACTGTTGTGTTTTCTGCTGGCTCTTCTCAGCAGAGCTGCCTCCAAGCCAGTGGTAGGCATGCGTTTATACAACGATTAAAAAGTTCTTGCGGAAGTCTATTTGAATAAAGAATATTTTGTATTTGACTTTAAATTGTTGATCTTGTTCTTCGTTCCTTAGTTTTATACAAGGTATCCAGTTACTTGATAAAAACAAAATGCATTTACAGATTACCATTTATCTATTTATATCATTGCCTTAATCAGTGGATAGTTGTAACAATTAGATTAAAAGATTTAGATCATTTGCATTGAGGCCGTCGTTTACCGGCATTGCTGCGGCAGTGTCTGCATTTCAGCCCAACGGCTGTGAGTTCAATTTTCATTCAGGGAATAAATATTTTCATTTCCTCTCTCTAGTAAAAAGATAATGCGCAGCGTTGAGTCTCACTATTCAACACGTAATGTCTCAGAATATTGGGCGGAAATTGGTGAACGGAGTGTGTTAACCATACCATAATCATAGATTCCCTCTGCCTACCACCCTGCTTTATGTGGGGATACATGGTAAAGCTAAACAGATATTTGCAATTTTTACTTTCACGATGTTTGTGTACTTTGTTACTGCAGATCGAATTTCACGCAATAAATTTAAATCGATATTTGTTAATTTACCTAAATAATAATATAAAGCTTGTCTGTTTTAGAAGCGTCGTTTTTCGATTCTTTTGGTAGGACAGTACCATTTATCAATCATACTTTCGTAAGAATTAAAATTGAAAGATAACATGAATAAATATCGTAGACATTTGCATCATTATCATTTCCACTTTAGACACTGAGATGCTGAGCTCTCAAGTATATATATATCTAGTATCTTTTGATATTTTAACCGGTCTATAATACTTAAAATTAATAAATATTGATTAAGACAATTCTATTTGTCTATTACTATTATTTTTGTTATTTAACTACTTGAAAATTAAAAAAAAAATCTTACAATTAACCTCAGAAAGCTACAGTGCAGCGCCGCGGGAGCAATGCCCCTACAAATGCAGTCAGTAAACACCTCGTAATGAGTGCGCGTACTGTATGTACGATACTACCATCTATTTACACGTACCATCTATCTATCAGCTGGCTGCAGGTAGAAAACTATAAGTGTATTACATTATTTTAATCAACTTTCTTATAATTTGCCTGGTCTGTTGGACCAGTGGTAAGATCAGTGGTCGTAAGTTTGATATATATTTCTATTTAAAATATATTTTATTAATAAATAAATAAATCGATTTATATTAATAAATAAATAAATCGATTTATCATCGAATCATTAAAACGTCGTCGAAGGAAGACTAAATATGATGGTTGTGGTTTCTATACTCGGGAATATAATACAATATACTTTATTGCACACAAATTTGCACCAATTATATAAATAAAATAAATTATTTCTAGTTCGCTAAGGCATTACTATATGCAGGATAAAGCGTTAAGCTCTGAATTATTTCTGCGTTTGGGGGTCATGGGGCAAAGTGATTTCTTAGAAACAATAATGACATACTACATTCGTAATATTTGTTTAAATACTCCAACATTTTTATTAACGTTGGCATTTATTATTTTAGGATTTTTTTTTGAACAATGATTTTTTTGTTTGTCTGGGCGTTTGTTCACGCTAATCTCAGAAACGATTTCAATGCAATTTATCGCTATTAATTAATAAATTAAAAACTCTATGTACTCACCATTTTTTTAAATTTATATTTTTATGTTAATCACAAAAGTAAGCTTACCTAATTAATAATACCAATATCTATACAAATCAATATTTTTTATTTAATATAATATGTGTGGGTAAGGAAGGATACTAGTTGGACGGGTTGGGCATGCGCGTGCGCAACGACCGGTTAGCCGCAGGGTCGCGCACCGTGAAATCAATGACAATGCTTTATTTTATTGATATCGATATTGTTTAATATTCATAAATATACACTATATAAATTGATAGCAATTTTATACATAATAACGAATTAAAAACAGTCAAATAACGTTCTTTTGATGATTTCATTCAATATATTTTTAATTTTATTCTTAATATACTAATATTATATACAAAATGTTGTTTAAATTTATCTAATTTGTTATTGTAAGTGAGCTTTCAAACTTGGGCAAATCCTGAACTTCAACTTTCAGACTGATAAATTATATCTCTTTGTCCTATTTTGGTCATATTTGTAGGTTCTTACAAATATTCAACAATTCCACTGAAAATAAATCACATTGTACTCTTATCGTATGACATGACAACCCTATTTCATAAAATTTGGCAAAGATTTCATATCTAACTGTAAAAGACCGTTATATTTCAGCATTTTGAGTTTTATAGCGCGGTATGCAAACTTAATGGATTTTTTGCACTACATGCAATATAGGTCCTACATAAGTTCATACAAATATGAAATTATACATTCTCCATTAAATATTTACATATGATATGTAAAATTATATGTTTATACTAGAGGGCGCGCGCGGCTTCGCCCGCTTATTAGGAGGGAATCTAAAAAAAACCACGAAACACGTGTTCAATAAAATATTTTTAATAGTCTGAATTTAAATTTTTATAAAAATCAGTGGCAATTGAAAGATTTTTCCATATAAACTTTCAACCCCTTATTTGAACCCTTAGGGGGTGAATTCCTAAAAACCATGAAACACGTGTTCAATGAAATATTTTTAAGAATGTGAATTTAAAATTTTATAAATGTAGGTGCAGATTAATTTTTTTTCCATACAAACTTTACCTATTTCATCCCTTTAGGGTTCAAATTTTTCAAATTCCCTTCTTAATGGATGTCCAGAATATGAAAATAAACATCTGCCCAAATTTCACGTTTCTAGCATCAGCGGTTACGGCTCTGCGTGCGTCTTACCTCAGTCAGTCAGCACAAGTCCTTTTATATATATAGATATAATGTATTTTATTAGCTTCATGCTGTATCTTGCACATAACAGGCAGAAGGAACCTGGTGTTGAGACACTCCGTTCCCATTAAAGCGTTCCGTTCCCACTTTCCGCCAAATCTAGAGACATTGCGTGTTGAGTGGCAGAACTCAACGCCGGGCTTTGAATTCTAACCGGAGCGAGGAAACGAAAATATTAAATATTTCCTTTCCTCGATTGGAAATCGAAGCCACAACCTGTTGCGTTTACAATCGCACACTTGTGACGCGCCCGTGCGCCACGACTGGCTTCACAATTAAGTAAGTAGTAAAATTAAAAATGTATGTCATTCATTATATTTTATAAGTCCTATTTATTGTAAAAAAGGCATACCTATTGTTTATTTTTTTTTAAATTAACTCTAATAGTTAACCCTATACCAGTTTCATAAGAAGCTTATAGTAATCGGTACTTATGTGTGTTTAATTTCTACTTTAATTTATAACTCTAGGGTTTAATCGATACATAGCGTCATTAAAAAGTTTTCAGTCAATAGTCAACTTTAAAAAAAGCATGTTAACTTTCTAACAAATATTCAGGATCAGTTTATATTTACGACCGATACTTTCTTAACTCTGAATAAAATTTCAAACAATATTTATTTTTCCAATAAGTGAGTCGCAATGCGGAGACGGACGTGGGACAAATATTGATATTTTCGTCTTGACTTCCTGCACCGGTGCGGCGTAGCGAGAGCCGCGCGGTGACCAGCGGAGGATTGACAGGCTTACTAAAATAGAATATCGAAATACAGTAGTCTTACTTGTGGTGTATATCTACATTATAATATTATTATTTATAGCTTGTTTTTACTGAGAATAACTAAACAAAATTGTTATAATGGTAACAACATGTATCTAATACACAGAGTATTGGGTGAACTGGTTGTTGATATATATTATATATATTTTAATTAAAATAGAAATAAAGTAAATCAGATTCATGATGTATCCCGCACACAGCAGAGTAGGCAGAGGGAACCTAGTGTTAAGACACTCCGTTCCCCACCTATTTTAATTAGTATCAATAAACATATGTGTACACATGTTTAACTAATTGAACAAAGAAAGAAGTTAGTTACTAACCGATTCTATAAAACGATTCGATAAATATTAATATACCTAATTCTATAATAAAAAATGGAAAGAAATCTGTAGAAGGCTTTTCATTGAGTGATGAAATTGGTCCAACTAACCCCTTTTTAGCTTCGGCACGTGCAGTTTAAAGGTATATGTGTATTATATTCCTTTATGTTTATTGTATAAGGGTCCTTTAGTACCCTCAGGAAACCCGCATCCCACTTATATTATGTACTTACAAGTCTAAATGTTAATTATCTATTGTTCAGTCACGGTCGCTTCCATGACACGCTGACTGACTTATATTACGTTTTGACTTACATTAGCACTTTATCGATATTTATTTAAGATATTTAGTTATTATTGTAATTTTTCATAATGTAACAAAAACCTTAAAAAGAATAAAAAAAAAAATGTTTGAATTCCAAGAATTTCAAATAAATAACTATTTAAAACAAAAATCTAATTTAATGTCATCGTAAGATAGTTGTAAAGTGCTTTATTGTACACATATTGTTATTATTTGCTGGACGTTTTAGACTCCATTTAAGAGAATTTTGCATCAATAAAAAGCCGTGAAGCAATAAAATTGTAATTTTCACTTTGAAAAGAGTGACCGTGTGTTTCTTGCCGGCTCTTCTCAGCAGAACAGCTTCCGAACCGGTGGTAGCGATATTTCTATTCGATGATTTAAATAGACTTCTGAAAATTCAATTGTATTTAAATTTGCGTGGGTGGTAAAAAATAATAAAAAAAAGAAAAAGATTAAGTTCAACACGATTAAAACAAACAATATAACACAATAATTTGCGTCTTACGCTACGTGCGTACGTACTTGTGCAACTACAGGGTTATTGAATTCACCCCTCGCACTGAGTTTTAGGCGCGAGTGGAGTGCTTTGAATGTTTCACATTGTGCAGTCAAGCCGGCGAAGAGAGGGCTATAGGGACTCGCCTTGCCATACCTAGCCGCGCCCTACGTATACTGCAATACAATAGTCTTTGATGTTTAAAAAATCATATTATAAAAAAATTCAAGTTTTATTATTTTTTAATTATTTTTATTTTTTAAGTCTTTTTTAAAGCAATCGTTGCGCAGTAGTTGTCGACATATAAATGACTGTTGTGAATTCGATTCTTACTCGAGGGAATGATTATATTGAATATACTGTGTTTACTTGCTCGGTCTCGTCAAATTGTGCGATCCTGGAAGTAACTATAGTCTATAAAGAATATATGATGTTGCAATATTTTGTTGGAATTTCATTACTAAAATATTTAGTTGAATAAATTTATAACGAGATTTAAGCCTGAAACCTTCTCCTTTTTTTAGGAGTAACTATTATAGCATAAATATTATTCGTAGTGATCTTAATCCATGTAAAATCCACAATACAAGCTGTATTCCTTATGAAGTTTAAGTAATCTCTAATGTATTTGTTTGTACCGATTGTGTGTAAGAGAAATTTGTATCCGTCGCTCATTCAGTGTCACAATATTCTTCATTCAGTATGTATACTAATAGATATGCAGCAAATTGTAACAGTAGATGTTATAATTTTATGAAAAATGATCATAAATCTAAATTTATCAGGAAATTAAGTAAATATTTTATTTTTGTAAAGTCAGCTTTGAATGATATTTCTTGATGAAAATATACAATGAACACTTTGCGTTCATTTAGTCTAGTACGCAATATCAATATAATGAAAACTGATGACGAAATGTAAAAAAATATGTTTAGCACAAGTGTTTTCGATGTTTTTCATTTGAAGGTTGACGCACGAAACATCAGGCTCAATATATATAGAAAAATAAATTGCTTTTAATTACATTGATATTTATTTTAACATATATCAAGAGCAAACTTACCACTTGTTTAAACAGAAAATATTTGTCCTTTATAAATGATTGCTTCTCAAGGTATGGAAAATCTTGAAATGACCTTTAAAACTAACGTAAATCGACTGTTCTGTTGAAGAGAATAAAATAAAAATAAATAAACTAAGAATAAAGCGAAGTTATTGCAAAGTTTGCTATTTAAAATAAACGTTATTCTTGAAAATAATTTACTGATGTAATACGTGTACAATTCCTAAAGTTCTACACATCGTTTTATATTTTAATTCCCACGGCACTGCAAAACAGGATTATTATCCTATAAATTTATTATTATAAAGAACGCAGTGTCAAGACAATCCGTTCTCTATCCTCCTGATGTATTTTATATAGCCCATAGTCTTGATAAATAAACTATCCAACACAAAAATATTTTGTCGTTTTTCGTTGATTACCGCCTAGCACCAAACATGCTAGTTCATGTTAGTATAAAACTATAGATAACAAAACAAAAACTTAACATTTCATTTTTTTTTATTTAAAAGAGTTTACTTAAATAATAATATAGAACAAAGCACAGTATTACTACAATTAACTTCTAGGTACAGCTCTGGATTTCCTGCAATTGATTCAGAGTAATTAGAATAACTGGTTTAAAGTTTTGCGGATATCGTCAATTCGATTCAATTACGCCGCATTATATTATATATACCTGGTTGTTATCTAACTGAAACGAATAATTTAACGTTTATACTGTCGAAGTTCAGAAAAAAATAAATGTTCTTTGCTGTATTTTTTTTTAGTTTCTCTTTCTACATATCGGTAGAGGGAAGTTAATGTTAAGCTTTTTCCTTCTTTTTCTGCCTACTTTAGAGACTACCTATTGATAGGTAGATAAAAATAGAAATATTTAGGATTTATTTTGTGATTATAATGAGCAATTATCTAGAACAATGTTTACTGGCCATGGTGTTTATGAATCTTGAAATTGGGCAAAACGTCGTCTCGCCCCTTCCTTAATATATTTCAAGCTTTTACATCAAAAGAAAAAAGAAATACGGACATACTCTTATTTAGAAGACTAGGCGGTGCGTTGAGTTCTGCCACTCGACCCGCAAAATTTAACGAATTGGGTTGTGCGTGGAGAATGGAGTGTCTTAACATTATCTTACTAATATCTCTTCATACCCTGCTATATTCGATATACAAAAAAAATACACACATCGTACCTATATTCTACAACTCGATCGTTACGTATATCCAACCAACCAACAACACAATCACATTAAGTTACACAACAAGCTTCACCGTAAAAGAGCAAGAGTGCTTGAAAGCTTACTAAACAAACTTCCTTTTGAGGTTAATTTTAAGTGCCTCATGGATAAACGGGAAGTTTGGCGCGTAAAAGTCGTAGTTATCAATCATCTCGCTAGATGGAGGCAGATCAAAGATCAAAAGCTTTTTATTTGCGGTCGGTTTGATATTCGTCTCGTTGGCCGACGAGCTTCGTGAAATTAGCTCTTGGGAGGTCTGCGGTCGTAATATGTTAAAATTTTCCTTCAGGAAGCTTACGTTTCTCTATATTAATTGCTGTTTTGCCTATATTTTGTTTGTTTATGGGTTTTAACTTTTTTTGTTTCATGTGTCTAAAGATTAAACTTTAACGTATCTTTTCACGTTTGTCTGACCTTAAGAGAAGATTCGAGAGAGCGATCTTATAAGTCTTGTTCGTTCTAGAATTATAATTTTCATAATATGTTGTATGAATTTTAATGCCAAGTATTTATTTAGTATATATAAATGAAATATTTTTTTGAATTAACACTCAGTGTTCAGTATTCAAACGTTCTTTATCGGTTGGAGCAATTTTCGAAAATGTATTAAATGATGCTTCAATTTTATCTCCTTATTTATTGCTTTTGCTGGAGCTTTCCTCTGAAGCGCATTGCAGATGCGGACAGACGGTAAGGGAGGTAGTCTAGTAGTTTTGGCGGAACACAAATATACATAGACATACATATGTACATAGGTCTAGTCTAGACAATATCAATATTAAGCTAATAAGAAAGGAAAGCCAGAGGCTTTTCTATTTAGACGCTAATGCTCAGCGTGCTTAGTATTTATTTTAAAATTATGAAATAAAGTTTGGTTTGAAAATTATTTTTTCTGAATTTGAAGTGGATAAATAGTAGGCATTTTTATAGCTTCCCGCTGTAGCCTGCTTCCTCACATAGCCGAGTAGGCAGATAGAACTTGGGAACCTAGTGCTAAGACACCTCGTTCCTATTAAGACACTGCCGTTCGTTATTGTCTACAGGAATTGCTTCATTGCGTGTTGCGTGGTGAAAACCAACGCCCCGCTGACTTACCAGAGCGAGATAATCAAAATTTTAAATATTTTATTTCCTCGAGTGGGAATCGAACCCACAACCTTTCGCGCTTACAGTCGCAAGCTTGTGGCTCTGCGCCGTGACTGGAAGCATGCGCAACATAAAACTACTACGTTATAATTAAAACAAATATTTTTTTTATCAAAGGCAAGAAATCCACAGTAAAATACCGTGGACAGACAAATTAGAAGTAAATCAGAAAAGAAAGTGAATAATGAAATTTCATTTTACTATCTAAATGTTACAAACGCACGTCTAGACGCTATAATAAGATTAAACATCTTCGCTGGAAGGGAAGTTCTATGTATTCAGTAAAGACTAACTAAGGTAGATACTAGGTACACATTTTTTTTTACTTGTGCACTTGTTGCTCTTTTTTAAATAGAAAATAGCAAAGGAATAAAATTATTAAATATTTCATTTCCCCGCGTGGAAACGAACCCACAACCTGTCGCGTTTCCAGTCACACGCTTGAATCCCTGCCCCCACTGCGTGGCCTCGTGCCTTAAAAAATGGGGAACGGAGTGTTTTAATACTAGGTTCCCTCTGCCTACCCTTTTGTATGCGGAATACAGAGTAACGCAGATTTTTTTTAAATGAGCAATAATGTTTCCATCTTATTTCTCGTTCAAAACAGTTTATTATATCAGCATCTCGAATACCCGCAATGCGTCAAATGGCTCAGCACAACTAATTCAGGAGCACTGTAGTAAAGTTTAATTAATTGCCTGCATTCTGCAAAGTGCATACTGTACAGTGTACAGCGGACAGTGCGCGGTGGAACTGCATACCCGCGAGAACAAGCAACGGCTTTATAAATAGCATGTCAACGAAACATTCATTATGCATTTAGCAAATTTAATTATCTACGAGTACATATCCAACCCGATGTATAAATAAAGCTAATTAAAATAATTATTAATTAATCAGCTTCACGCTGTAGTAACCTAGTGTTAAGACACTCCGTTCCCCACTTTCTGCCGAATTCTGGAGGCATTGCATGTTGAGTGGCAGAATTCAACGCCGCGCTTTGCCTCGACACCAGAGCAAAGAAATGGAAATATCAATTTAAGTAAATATTTCATCTCCTCGATTGGGGATCGAACCCACAACCAGTCGGTTTTACAGTCACACTTTGTGCCGCTGCGCCACGACTGGCCTCAATAGCTAATTAAAATGATCAAATTGTTTTGTCACGAATATTTATTTATTATATATGTATAGTATAATTAGTTTATTGTTACACTTATGGTTGTCACTTTACGGTTATCGTTGTTTACGTTGGTTATTGAACGGTAGGTAAATATCTATAATCTATACTAATATAATAAAGCTGAACAGATAGTTTCGTTGGACGTGTTAACCTCAGGATCTGATTGGATTCTATATAATAAATTACCAAATTTGCTTTCTCCTTAATACGTTAACAAAGAAAGAAACGCTTAAGTTCAATGGTAATGTTAAAATCTTTGAGCAGGTGAGCGATGGAACTTACGGAATTAAAACAAAAATATTATTCATTTATAGACACGTCGCGTCGTCTCGTTCATAACATTCTGTCGTATCGTGTCTTCTTTAATAGAAACGTATTTCAGGATAACATTTCATAGAAATCCAATTCCTAATGGCGTTATAATGAGCGTCGGAGGTGAAACGAGCTAAAATAGTAGTCTAAAGATAGTGTTGAAGCTGCGTCCGCGCGGGGGCCGGGACGCGGAGGACAGCCGATGATGGTTTACGACCGCTTGCTACCCATTACCTTCTACATGGAAGTAAGTGGAGTGATAAATTATGAAGTAGTGATGACATTTTTATTACAAATGCGAGCATATATGTAAATCTTAAAGCTTAAAGCACCTTTAGAGTGCTTGAGATTATTGGGATGGAAAAAGGAGGTATGGTATGGAATATGACTAAGGTACGGATTATAGCGGTTTACCCTATCTTGTTTACTCTACATGATGTTTTTTTTTAATATTATTTAGTGAGAATTTTCTTCTTTTATTGTTAAACTAATATTAAACAATGTCAAGAAAAGTTAAGAACTTTATGATTCATCTCGCAAATAATTGTCACATGACAGTGATATAAATGGATATAAATTGACACAAGAGTGCTGTGCGTTAGCAAATAGCCTCAATTGATTTTGACAGACTTGCTAATTACATTTTAACTAGTATGAAAAATTATAAAGATAAGATAACAGCTTATAAGACACATTTTTTTTATTTTAAATTTACTCTATTTTCACGTTTCTTGTCAAATAAATAATGTTGTACTTATTTAGAAAATGTATAAAATTTTTGATAGTAGCGGGATCGTAGCGTGATTTGAACCCGCGCCTTTTGGAATCCGTGCAAGCGCTGTGACCACTAATCCATACGTTCTCATTAAGGTTTTTTTTCGAATGGATTTTATTGATGTTGACCTGGACTGGTCTTGACAGAGAAGCTAGCCCCTGAAGAAAAAGTACGAGGTTTGATGGACGCTCGTGAAGGGTTGGCGATTGCAGGAGAATGTGTACGCTACTCAGGAGGTCTCATCAAGCTACATCGAAATTCTTATACGGTTTCTAAGAAGCGCAGGTTCAAATCTGCTACGTTCAAAATTTTTATACTTCTAAATAAGTATTTTCCTAGAAATGGAGTAACATTTAAAATACATTAAAAAGAAATAATGTTGTGTCGGGTTTCGTATTTTTCGTAACTTTAGATAGTTTAGTGTTTACATATATCCTTATTTAAAAATAGTACAGTAAAATATTTTATAACTATAAATACTATTACTTTAGCATACTTAAAAGTTGCAGTCTTCTCATGTTGTCTAGTATGTTTATATAATTTTGTAGATATTTAATTGACTAAATAACGAACGAACAGTGAACGAAGAGTGAAGTTATTTGTAGTCGCATCCCTAGTTTTATTAGCTACGAGAGGTCTCAATTACAGTAACTGCTAGTGATGTGAGTTAGTGCTGACAGATTTGTTTGTGTTGCACCACTGAGCTGTGGTGCAGTAGCATAAAACAGAGTGTATTTTAGTAACCAACGTTTAATGTTTGCGGCTGATTGTGGTTTGGTTATTTTATAAATTATAAAAAAAACTTATATTAACACTTTTTA
This sequence comes from Heliconius himera, assembly GCA_021202915.1. Taxonomy (NCBI): domain Eukaryota; kingdom Metazoa; phylum Arthropoda; class Insecta; order Lepidoptera; family Nymphalidae; genus Heliconius; species Heliconius himera. The sequence continues at coordinate 691,723 of JAJHJA010000276.1, read as the reverse complement.
GGCTGCGTTTTTTCGTATTTTTTTTAGTTGCTTTTTTTACTTTTTTGCTGGAATAACTAACGCAAAACTTTAATTAAAAAAAATATGCTTCTATATAATTTTAATAATGTATAAGTGATATGTAATTAATATAAACCAACATTCAATGAACAGTATTCTATAGATTGAATGGACGCTGGAATACTCTCAATGAGCAACTCATAAGCCTAACGTGAAAGCTCTTAAGTTCGTTAGTTAAGACTTATGAACATTTTAAATTAGTTCGTCAAGCGGAGTGGAATGCGTTTTTAGTTATATTATAAAGTAGGTATATGTTAGCTAGACGATTTATTTGTATTTAGTAAAGTTCTAGTCAAAAAGAAAAACAGCTTCACTCGGTATCCCGCATTTAACAAAAGAGGCAATGGGAACCTGAGTTCACTCCGTTCCCCATTTCCCTAAGTTTTGATACATTGCGGGAGGAGTGGTGATACTCAATGCTGCGCTTTCATTTGACCGGAGCAAATAAATGAAAATAATTCATCCCTTCGAGTCGGAATCAAAATCACAACCATCGCGATTAAAATCAGGTAAATAACTAAATACATATATTCAATAATATTACAGTTAAAATCTTATCAATCATGATAAACAAGCTCAAACTAGCAGTACTCTGTTTCTATTCACCCCACCTAGACGTCCGGTGAATGAATGAGTCATGAGAACAACAAGTTCTCAACTTACTATACTTACTTTACTTAAGTTACTGCAGTAAAGTGTCTAGTTCGTCGCGGAGTGAGGCGCCCGGTTACTTAGACGAACTTGAGCGTGGGAACGCCTAGGGCGCTAAGTGGTTTATGCCGTGATTTCTTAAATAAATAAAAACTAAACTTTTTTTGCATCTTTGTCTTTTATCTATACTTTAGCGTTTTTGAGCTTGGTATTGTTTCTTGCTATTTCTTGTCGTAATACAGTCGGGATATGTCAGACTAATCGGGATGGCCGCAGGATGAGAATCTCAACTTGGGGAATATTCATAACTAGTTTTTACCTGCCGTTTCAATCGCATGGTGAAGTGGAAATAACTAATAATTATGACACATGACATGACACATTTTAAATGTCCGAGGTAACTTTTTAATGTAATGTAATGTATATAGCATGTAGTCTTAATCGATAAGTCTACTGGATCTACCACCGCCAGTAATTCCTGAGATTACCGCATGTTCAACCCAACAAATTCTTCAGCTTTATGACTATAGATGCATGTAAGTGTACCTCGATAAGATGTATTCATAGATGCTCACATTCTGCAAAAAATGCGTTGAAAATGAAGCTAATAAATAATATAATTAGTCATTTTTTGTTAACAGTAAGTATTACGTAAATTTGCAGTGATCTAGATTAAACTCAAAACTCAGCGATATAAGCGTTAGGTATTATCCAATATGCAAACAACATGAAATTCGTTTTAATAAAGTAATAGTAATAGATAGTTTTCTTAAAATTAGCGAATCATTTTAAACTTATCGTTCTTAACTAAAAACATGTGGCGCAGTGGCACAAGGGCGCGACTGTAATCGACGCGACGTTTGTGGGTTCGATTTCGACTCGAGGAAATAAAATATTTAATATTGTCATTTCTTGACTCTGGTGACGAGTCAAAAGCGTGGCCTTGAGTTGTGCCTATGCTGAAATAGGGAAAGGAAACTTCAGAACGGGAACCGAATTTCTAGACAGTAGGTTCCTCTGCCCACCCTGCAGGCGCGGAATATAGCGTGAAGATAAATAAAAAAAACACATTAAATTAGCATCTTAAAATTTCAATGAAAACGATTTCTACTTGGTGAAATCAGTGCAGGGACGTGACATCATATTAAGTGCTTATCACACGTCCCAGCAAGTGATCATTAGCTACCGTAAACATGGCAAATGTGGTGACAGCACAATGCCGCGTTTATATAAAAACTTGACTTATTATCATTTAATCTTTTCAATTCTCTTATCGCGTATATATTTCTTATAAAACTATTATACTTTGTAGTTCCTAAATTTGTTTTGTCTGAATGTTTATAATTTAGTTTCTATGTATTCATATATTTATTTCGGATTCGAATTGAATATGGTTTCTGGTATTACGAATTTTACTAATTACAAACCCTATGTTTATTTTATTTTTACGCTTTTGTCCACATACTAAGTCAGACGAAACCAAGAGCTAAGACACTCCGTTCTTACTTCTTTCACTCTCAGACCAATTTATAACAGATTGTGTGTTGAGTGACGGAACTGAGCTAATTAAAATATAGTAATTCTCGCAAGTGGAGATTGAACCCTCAATCATCCCATTCTAATCAGGCGCTGCTCCACTGGGTACCGCCACATTTTGTTTTATATCATCCTGTGGAATGCTCTAAAATATAACCACGTCTAAAATACTTTATTTTAATTTCATTTCCAACACTAGAGGATGCTATAACTTACGAAATCCCATAATATATCGTCGCGTCGTAAATATCAATTTATTTAAGGCACTTTCACACGATTCTAAGTAATATTGATTGTTATGACACTTTATGTTGGTCCAACTTGATCAAATGTTTGATCTTTTGATGTATTGGAATTATTAAGGATACTTATTTTTATTATTTTTTGTAAAAAATAATAAAAATATATACTATTTTTTTTTATTCAAAGAGGGATAGCCAGAATTCAAAATAAGTTGAAAAAAATTATAAAATAAACTATATATAAAAAGTTTATATCTGTTTTGATTTAGAATTTGAAATAATGTCTTCACTAACCTCCCTGGGTTGGTGTATGATTTTTTTTGTACAAATAAATAAATACTAGGTATACATACAAATTTACATGCGCTAGAAAATTCTTTGGTTTATTCATTTTAAATCTGTGGCAACTTCCATCTTGGTTGTCTCTTGTCAAAAATTTATATCTCTAGAAAAAAACGTAATTAGTATTAGATAAACATTTTATATTTTAATTAATATATAATATTATACTTACATCTCAATTTATAGTTATGATTAAATTATAAAACAAATTCTATTTGATTAGTTTCTTATTCGTCGTTTATTTGTCTAATTGTTTGATCCAACGGTTGGCAGTACGTACTAAAATGTCAGATTGGGGTGACATGCGCGCTGCAGTGTCTCCCCTCCCGCTCGCGCGCGTGTGTAGTGGTATGGGGTGAGAGGGAGGGTTTACCGCGAATTGATTCATACGCTGCGGATGCTGGGTCGACGTTCAACAGTAAGTTCAAGTAAATTCTCATAATCTTTAGCTTTTAATGTCTGCATTATATTTTATATATCTTTTAATAGATTCACTCCTTCAAAAAATATTCCTCCCAATTTTTTGAGGAGTTGCGGGCGAAATTGAGTAGCGCAACTCAACGCTGCGCTTTGTCACAACGGTCGCGTTTACAGTAAGCCGTGGTGAAGCTGCGCCACGACTGTATCATTATTATTTCGGTACTGGATAACTGAGAAGGTTGGAATCCTTTATATGATCCGGCTATTTGTAGAAATTAACTAAGATAGAATTAAAATTTTACTTAAATATTAACCTAGACCACTTTTGAAATCCTTCCTACGTATAAGTAAGCGTATAATAATTAAACTAATCAGCAATTAAACATTTATATCAAAGATTATCTTAAGACTCATTTATAAAAATTACTTAGAAATAATGTTAATCACAAATAAATAAATCTCATTTAAATGATGTACCTACTCAAGTTGCTACAAATTATTAACTTATATTTTATACATATACACAAAATACAAGATTCTAACAGAAATACAGTTTCCCTGAACTTGACCTTCGCTGGTGTGTTACTGTATGGCGCCATCCACTTTCCCGGTGCGCTACTCTCTTAGCCATCTCGTGCCGTAGTACGCGACGCGACGTCGAACTAGCACTTTGCCTTTCTAGCATCTTTAGAATTACTTATTTCGTTACTTAAACTATGTTTCTTTGAAGTTATCGTGTATTTATGAGTAAAAGTGAAAATTTTAGTGTGTAATAGTACAATTGATGTTTTAGTTTTAGTAAATATGTCAAGAAGTCTATTAAATTAATATATTGAGTAGGTATAATGAATTGATAAGAATATTTTTTAATTTTAATATAATTTGTATTAATTATACATTAATTTAATGATATTCTATGTGATTTTTATGGGAGTTGCTCTCAACTGATGGGGTAAAGTTAGAAAAGGCTATCAGCCCGGCGTTGTCATGGTAACGCATAGAATGAACGTAAGGGTTGTAAATTAAGTTATTGATGCTTAATACTTAATAAAAAATAAATGTATGAGTAAATCAATTAGAAATATTTAAAAGTATAGTTTAGTAAGTATTATTATTTATAAAAATATTTTTTAAATATAAATTTCTTTCAATGTTTAAAAAAATATTCGAAAAATTCATGACTTATCCATATTTTCTAGATTTCTCACATTAAATATCTATGGAATGAGTGCGAAATTAACATAGAATTTTAACTGTACAAAACTAAAATAGACGCAGGTGACTGTATATTTTGATTTAGTTTGTTACGTGTGGACATTTAGTTAAGTGGATCCATTGACCAAGGATATGATGTATAAGGTAAGAAAATACCTCCACTTTATTATATAGGAAATGGCAGAGATTTTCTGTTTATTATTAAAATTGTAGAATTTTTATTATTTTGTTATGTTTAATGGTGTATTAGACATTTGAATATTACTTTATGTTACAACATCTCTCATATATATGAGACCCTACTGACGCAGTGGCACAGCATATGACTGTTAACGCGATAGTTATGAGATCGATTCTCTCTTCCGTTTATAGCAGGATAGATAGGGAGAACCCGGTGCTAAGACAGTAAATATCAATTTATTTAAAGAGACTTTCACACGATTCCATCATTCGTAAGTTCCTGATGCGCCGCACAGTTTACGACATATTGCATGTTGAGTGACGCACGAGTGCATAGGAACACCTTAAAGGAGCGTTTAAAAAACATCTAATAATTAATTCCCTAGGTGGGAATAGAAACCACAACCATCGCGTTTACAGTCGGACACTTTCCCGCTGCGACAGCTTCCACATATTTCGAAAATAAAAATTTAAGTGCTTCTTCATACAAATACTAATATTACAACGTCGCTACTACTCGTAATTCCACGCCAATTACGTTTTGTTTAAAACAATTCAATTATGTTCGGTATACGTCGCTTTACGTAAGGATTTCACTTCAAATATTTGGCTGACGCGTGTCGGTTTCGAGACACCAAAACAGGAAATTAGTTATTTTTTGGTTATTGTAAGAGATTATGGAAAAGGCATAGGGAGTTTTATTGTAGGTGTTTAACGCCGTTACAGTTCTTATCGTGAGAAGACGAATATCGGCGTTAGATATCGCTTCTCAGTGCACATTACTTAAAAAAATTGGCAAAAAAAAAGGAAAATAGTATGATTCAGCCTAAACCGCAAAAGGAAAAGTAGAGAGATGCATAAAAAAAGAAATATACTATAGGTATAGATGCACAAAAAAAGAAATATACTATAGTACTTCATAAATACACTAGTACATCAACACGCCTATCGAGGCTGGCAGATTGATGAATTAATTATTTCGCACTGGCAAGAAGAAAATCGTGGCTCTTAAAATACAATGTTTTGAAGATTATCAAATCATGTTTATATCAAAGAAAAAAAAAACATTCCTTCTACCTACTCCGTTATAGAGGTGATAACAGTCCAACCACAGTCCAAAAAACCGGACAAGCCCCCTTTTTAAGGTTGTTTTTTTTTTAGGATTTAACTACCAATGTGTAGTTTTTAACAAGAGAGAATTAGACGCTAGCTGCCAAATTTCATAATTCTAGATCAGCCGGAACTACTTTACAAATTTTGATTCTCTTTATAGTGTGCTAAATATTTTTTGCGATAAAGGGTCATATCTTGTTTTTAAGTAAATATAGAAATACGATTTTTTCAGGAAATGATTTGAATTTCAACTCGATATTTCTAAGCGTTCCTGAGTTGACAGCTCTTGACAGACAGACGGATTTATCTTTAATGTACTGAGTTCTAATAGTAAATTTATTATTCCATTCATTACTTCAATAAAATCCATCTCATATAAACACAATAAATATTCGCATTTACGTCAAACTAGAGCAAAGTTACAAAGCCAACGATAATATTTGCTGTGAGATAAGCGTTCCAGTTGAGACTCTGTTAACGGAAAACTTATTTTCTCCGCCAGCTGATAACGTCTTATCACCGTGTATTACGTTGTAACTACATTGATAGCCATTATTTCATATTTTGTTGTATTTTTCTTATAAAATAATTCCTTCTTTCAAATGGAAATAGGAAAAATGCGGCGTTGAGGTCCACAATGTCGTGAAAATTGAGCAGCGTGTGGGGAGATCAAACCCACAACCGTCACGTTTACAATCAGACTCTGCGAAGCTTCGCTATGATGGCCTCATAAAATATTATTATTATAATATTTTATGAGGCCATCATCTGCACATATCGAACCCACTTACATCCCATATACATTCTTTCCAAATAAACCATAACAGTGTTTAATTTCTTATAATATAACAATGTTATATGTTTATGTCTACATTTTTCTTAGAATAATCAATGTGAACTTCTACGAGCGGATAAGCGCTGTTACGTTTCACTTTAATAACGTGAGTGACCAAGGTCGTTGTATGTTGACTGTTCGATCACGAACTGAAAGCTGAAGCTGTGTACAATATATACGTAATTGCAATAACCGATTGACAGATTTATTGTAGTATTTACTAAAACATTTTTAGTTACGACTTCTGTTTCTAAAGCAATATATCATTTTTGATATAGGTGTTTAATAAACGAAATGTTAGGTTTCAGTTTATATAATATTTATAAATAATGTTTTGTTTTTGTAATGTGAGGTTTTGATCCTGTTCGAACTGTAGAGAACTGTAGGGAATTATTCTTATTTTCCGATTCTATTAAGACACATTGCGGCTTTGAGTTCCACCACTTAACTCGTCTACGTTAAAAAATATGTTACCTAATACTTTATATATTTCTTTATAAATTTGAATAAAAAAATAATTATTAATATATTTAATAACACATTTTATTACGTAAAAGTTATTCATCAAACCAAACATAAGTGCTTTATTTCCTAGTACGATTATGTATTTGTATAAAATTACAATTATGTTTATTTATTTTCACGCATTTTGATCACTAAGGGAATTCAAAATACCTACATACTACAGTTTTTTAATAGGTTTTTTTTATTTTCATTCATTTTCATACAAATGAAAAAGAATTGTATTTGATGTATGACACATTCTGAGAGTCCGGTGTAATTTTGTACAATGGTGTAGATTGAAACGATTAAAATTAGGGAATATTTAGCTTATATATAACATTCTCTTTCTTATAGATTACTAATTTTACCGAAAATGTGCATAAATGGCGAAAACTAAAGATCTTATTTTACATAACACATTGTTTAACAATATTCAAAATGCACATCATGATATGTTTTTACGAATGTAATTACAACGAAATGCGCAAGAGCCATCATTGGTATGTGAAAGCAGCACGACGCAAAACTGCGTACACTGCGGCGCACGCGCACTCATTAATACCTTATGAGGGGATTGTTAATTACCTTTCCTGGTTCTTTCTTTTTCTAAATTTTTGTACTGTAAGTTTTTATTTAAGTAAAACTTCACTTTTTCATAATATTTTTTGTATTTATCTATTATTAAAGATCGAAGGATAATTCTTTATCAAGAATTACTATCCTACTAATTATAATATTAGTAGTGTAAAAGTTTTTTGAGGATGGATGTTTGTTCTATTTTTACACAAAAACTAATGAACAGATTTAGATGAAACTTTACAATAAGAAGTATGCTTACATGCAGTATGCTTGCTACATTAGACATACAATTTATGTAAAGAATTTGTATAATTTGGGTATAAATATATTAATAACAATATGTTAAAGTGAGCTTAGCCGCGATTTGAGTCGCAAATATATTTCTTAAAATGCCTAATCTGTCTATATATTTTGTATATACTTATATATTATGACGTAAATAAATATTTGGAAAGAAATAAGTGTGTGTAGCTCCTTTCTATTTATGTGATATAAAAAAATGATTTAATTACAATTAAAATACATAATTGCCCTAAAATGACAGCGTAAAATAATAATTTACAATTGAATTGAAGCCAGTAGTGGCGCAAGGGCGCAAGAAGTGACTGTAAACGCTAATGGTTGTAGTTTAGATCTCCTCTCGAGGAAATCAAATATTTACTTTAATTTATATTTCCATTTCTTCGATCTGGTGGCGAGGCAAAGCGCGGCGTTGAGTTCCGCCACTCAACACGCAAAGCCTCCAGAACTCGGTGGAAAGTGGGGAACGGAGTTTTTTTAACACTAGGGGTACTTCTGCCTAACGTGCTGTGTGTATGTATTTATTTACAATTAAATACGAAAATGATCATACCTATGACAGTTATATAATACTCTCGTAGCGAAGTGGCGTTCAATTCTCACCCGGGAAATGATTGTATTTAAATTATTTTCTTGTACTCAGTGTGATGAGACAACACGCAGCGTTGAGTTATGTACGTCACAACAAGCAAACAAGGTGCTGCAAAAGCCTGTTTTTAAAATATTACGAAATTGGTCATAAAAAGCAACGAATTGCCACAGAGTAACTCTCTGCCTAGTATAGGCAAATATGTGAATCTAACAAAATATGGATTAGTGTCAGTTTATTCATATCTCTGACCCTCAAAGTAGTTTGCTGGACGCTGCAAAGCGGCTATCAAAACTAAATAATCCTATTTCGCCCACAATGACCATGCTATTAATCATTACGTAGACATTTATTGGTATTTAAACGACATTGACCACAGATTATTGAAGGGACTTGACATCTGAGTATAGTAATTATGAATAAATCGAGTTATGACTTCGATTTGGATCATAATATAAGAACTAGATACTGTATGTATGTTTTTTGTTTTATGTACTTCTCAGATTGGTATAAGAAAGACTACAGTAGAATTTTCCATTTTTTTTCTATTTTTTATCCATAATATGGCATGAAGAACGATTTAAAATACAATTCTCTAAGTTATGATATTAGATTAAATATACAGACATAGTAATATATACATGATGCTACATAATAAAGTAGACTAAGTTGTGGATCCGAGTACAGCTTTTATACCCAATTTAAAAAGTAATATGGAAAGTAACTGTGCAAGCAGTATGGTACAGTAGCGTCGTTCAGCTCGATGGAACTCTACACTAAACGAACTGGAACTTCCATCATTGTGAATTAGTTAACACTTTTGATTTCGACCCTTTTCTGTTCATTCTCTAATATAACGGTGAAGTGATATAATAGCCAGAACTATAATTAAAATTAAAATATCTAAATTATGTATGTCGTACGCTCTACTAATTTAAGTTTTCTTATATATATAAAAATGTGTTGAGTAACTGTAATGAAAGTTACAAGTTGACTACTACTATTAGATACTTAAAATTACTATACTAATGGAAAATATAAATATATGTGGAAATTAAAAAAAAAATACTTTAATAATGTTTCAAAAAATTGTACACCATATTTGTCTACTTATTACAAAAAGAACACAGTCCCAAGTAGATATAGTTAAATAATTTATATGAAAAAATATATATAAAAATTACATAGTACGTAGCAAAGAAGTTCAGATATAACCAATATAGAGTTGAGGACGTTGTTAGGAAAGTGTTATTTTATAAAATTAACCAAAATGCAGCATTTATCTGTCCCTTGGCTATCTTTCATTCAACTATCTAATAAATAATAAGATGTGATCAGATAAAAAAAAATAATATACACACGTAACTCTGTAACAATGCTGTACAGAGTCGTGGAATGTCATTCGCTGAAGTCACGGCTTGCGAAGGAAAGTGTTGACCTTGTGTTTAATTGATAAAGATCGTGATAATGGCCGCGCTTAATAATTGAAACGTCAGACTTGCGCTTGACTACTGCTTTATGTTATAATCGTGACAAATCATTCAGATTAATACTGTTGTATAGAATATGAAATATATATTGTATAGATAATAAACTGTTAACAGTTAATGTTCTTTGACTTTTCCTAGTTTTTGCTTTCCAACTTTAACCTTTTTTTAAAAGGTTCAAGTTGTAACTTCGGCTGTAATATATAATTTCTACTTATATTATGGATGTCGTCGTAAATATTTATAAACATATTTGTCTTCGGTGAATTAATTTCCGGATTCGTTAATAGTAATATATTAACAATTGACACGATTGTATTTCCGTAGCTAGATAGTTGCTGGCTGATATCGAAGGCGCGCGTCTTACGTGTTCTAATGGAATTTGGTTAAGTAGAAAGAGGGGTTCGGCCAGTGGAGACAATAGTTAATATAAGGGCCCTTCCCTTGAACCTACCTCATCTCTATATTACGTCACAATAGCGAGCTTTTCAGCATATATTTAAATTTATTACAAGCTTTTATCTATTTTACCTAAGAGTTGCATATGACACATTCTATGCGCCCGACGCAACTCTAATCGCAAAAACAACGGAGTACATCGTAACGATCAACGTGATGTAATATAGCCTATAGCCTTCCTCGAGAATAATATTCTTCAGGAAAGCTATGGGTTTCCTATGATCGGCGTTCAACCAAAAAAATGTCTTCATTTTTATAATATTAAGTATATTATAGACTTGCTCCAAAATCATTAAGAAATTAATTGAAAAAATCACGAATAGAATAGAATAGTAACAATGCGGATTATCCGTTTAATGTGCTGTCCTCACAAACGTTAAATGTAATTAATGCTGTCGACCCACTGACACTATTACTTTTTGTTACGTTATATACACGTCTATTACTTAACTGATTTAACTTTATATTTTCCTGAAATTAATTTGTTATCATAATTGTACTTAAAATAAATATAATTACTTATCATAATATATTTAGTGTATTTTGTAAATATATGTATTTGCGTAGGTACATTTAGTTATATGTGTTATTATTAGGTACTTGCCATAGTCTTTTATTTAGACGTTTAGCTAATACATCACCAAACTTTTTTCGGATAAATAATCCGAGAAACAATAATAATATAGGTAATATGAATCATTTTCCCAGCATGCATTCTGTGCCATCGTGATATTAAATATAGTACCGATATATTGTGGTGTTGAACTCCGCTACTTAACACGCAATTCCTCCAGAACTCTGCGGATAGTGGGAAACGGAAATGTCTTAATGGGAATAGAGCGTCTTAACACTGTTATGTAAAGAATACAGAGTGAAGAAAAAAAATATTAAATGAACGGAAGTTTCAAATGATGTGTTAATGACTAGCATCTCATCTCCTTCAACAATATTTGTACCGTACTTCGTGTAACACTGAACAATTACTATTTGCGTAAACATCCTCGCCGTCTGCCTGTCATCTTTCTCAGTACTGTCTACATTCTTATGTAAACTTGCATAACTCACTTGCTCCACTAGCTCAGTTTGCTTGTCAAATATTGAACAAATGACTAAGACATCATTTTAGTAGTTAGAATAATATTTACTTTTATTAATACAATATCAGACTTTTTATACCTAAAGTAAGTGTAAAACTGAAATATTTTAGGAAATTATTTTTCAAATTAGAAATTACATGAAAATATATAAACTAATGTACTATAGAATGTCTTTTCACGTGGGAGAAGCCACAGGTAAAATAACTATTGTATCAAATTGTTCATTGACTTATTAAGGACATAATCTAAAGGGCTTAAAATTCAGCTGATGACAGTGGATCAAAAAAACTGTAACCGTAACAGGAAGAAGTTAGAATTATTAAGTCTGTCCTTAGACTATATCAGAAAAAAATAAATAAACCAAAACCAGCCAATATAGCTATAATAAGTAAAGTCTTGACCTGGTATACATCTAACACTCAGTCCAGGACAATTTATATTAATGTTTGTTTACAATGCTAATGGTGATAGCAAAAAATGTCTGCACGAAGCCTACTTACAGCTATGAATAAAACATACAAGTACCGACACTTGCAGTTTTATTGACTTTATCCGTCCTTTTAAAGATGAATTGGTCTATATATCGATCGTCAATAAACTAGAAGTTAATTGGATTAACTGTTTCTGGAGACAGTATATTTATTACTATATTTTGATCTGGTTTTCTGTGATAAATTTTAATTATAGCAGGATGCCGATGAGCCAAACTAATTTGAAAGACTTGAGTGCTTATAAAACTGTTTTTTTTTTTCGGATAAACCAACTGTATTAATTCAGCCAATACATATTTATGCAGAGGAAAATAAAAACATATATCATATATTTGTAAATTATATAGCATACGTACATGAAAATGATTATCAGATATTTATGAGAAATGATAGTGGAAATTGTTTAAAGTTATAGTGATATGCTAAAATTTTTGAATATCTACATACGCATAGGACTAATTTTTAGCATGTTCAGTAGGTATTTACAAACACTTCTACTAAAAAAATAACTTTCTCTTAACAATTTGACAAGGAATATTGTACAATTCCCAATTATGCGTAAGATGACTTACCACCGATTACATCAATGCTTAGACCATGAAATTAATGTTTAAATTCAAATTTCTATTTCCTCTTCAACGGTCTTTCTCTAAATATTTAACGAGATTGATTTCGCGATCATTTTACGCTTGTTTTGTCTTTAATCTTTTTTAAAGGTTTTAATATAATTAAAGCGTATATATATTTAATATAAACTTAATATTTTTTTTATTACTTCACAGAGAGGCAGAGAGAGCCTGGCACTGTTACCCACTTTCCGAATTCTTAAAGAACCGAGGAAATTAAACTTAATTATATCATCCCTCGAGTGTCAATCGAACCCAGAAGTGTTGCGTTTACAGTCATACGCTTGTTCCTGCGCCACCACGGCTTCTATCTCTATCTAAGTAATGTCTTAAAATGATCGGTAATTAGTAACGTGTGTCATAATTATTCATACAAATGTATTTAAAAATGCACTTTGCACTGCATCCCACATATAGCAGTGTGTACAGAAGGAACGTAGGGTTAAGCCACTCTAATTCTCTTACTCAGATTAATTATAATTATTTTATTAATAAAATATTAAATTACCCCTTAATAAGCTAAGAATGTGTCACAAATATAATCTAATGTAAGAACAAGTTGTTTTAAGTAAACGTTTGCGACATGTGCAGTGTTCACGTACTTACATATTAACTTTATAATTCGTTAGTAGCAAACAGCAATCAACATCGATACTTAATAGTTGGAACCCGGTGCAATTACTGACACCGCGTCACTTTGCTTTAAACGCTGGTTACAATGTAATTGCTTGTGGAATACTAATTTTATTTACACGCAAAAGTTTTTTACTATTTTTCTGGTTCATATATAATAGAACTAGAACTATGGCAATTTTTTTTAGGATATTTTAGGTATACTTATATTTAATAATTGACCTTCGTTACCTATATTTTTTTCATTTCCTTATTCCTTCTATAATATATTTATTGAACAGCTACAACAACGTCAATTTACATTTATTTTTACTATGAAATATCATTAGAATTTTACATAAAACGATCTCATCATCAACTTATTTAATGAGTGAAATGTGGATATTGCGAGGTTATCTCCGCATTTATTTATTCCAAGTGGTTTGAACCGATCAGACCACAGGTTGACGTCGCAGCTTGATTATATGATTCGAACAGCTTTCTCCTTGCTTTTCCTGTATCATCGCCATATATAGGCTTTAGCAGACTGCTCATTTTTAGCCGCATTATCTAACTAACTCTTATTCTCGTTACGAGATACAATAAGATAGGACGATAATAATACTTTGTCTGAAACTATCAAAGAACTGGATGCTAGCTGAAAATGATTTTTCGAGTCCATGTTTATATTTAAGAATGATTACAATCCTTTCGGGAAACCATATAAAATCATATAATCCAAAAAAAAAAATGTTTCTTCAGACACTTCTGTACCCCATTTGCCGCCGAATTCTTAAGACATAGCGTCTTGAGTGGAAAAATATTAAATATTATATTTTCCCGAGTGGGAATCGATCTCGCAACCGCCGCGTTTGCAGTCGCACGCCTGTGCCCCTGCGCAACGATGGCCTCAAATGCTACATTTATTTATTCAAATTAAGGAATAAATAAGAAATAACACGTAGGATATTTTATCAAGGTACTAGAGTCAACACATACACTATTTATACTAAAAGCTCTTATGTAAATGCAAATATTAAGCTTTTAAGAGCTTTATTTAAATGTTTATTATTCAAATATTGGTGTACAGAAATACTTTAGTTATATCCTATTGAATAATTCACTTAGTCCGGCCACTGTGCTTGCATGCATACATCATGGTGAGCTACATGGGGTCATTCTCAAAGTCATATTATAAGCAGTTTTCACTCTCGTCGTGTTTATGATGGGTCTTAATGGGTTTATTTATATTATATAATATACACAAATTTACTTTTACCTGTTATTTTAGCTTTGGCTTTAGATCTTTTTATTAGCGTGCTACTGTAAACGCGGCGGTTGTGGATTCGATGCTCATTCGGAGGAATGAAATATTAAATATTTTTATTCCTTCGCTGTGAAGACGAGGCAATGCCCGCTTTGGCGAAATGTAGGAAACCAAAGTGTCTTAATAGAAACGGAGTGTCTTAAACGGAGGTTCACAACTACCCTGCTGAAATGAATACTATTGCATTGACAAAGAATGGAAACACTTTTGTTCCATTATGAAGAATGGAACAACTTTTTGACTTGTGTAATAAAATTGTTTATAAAATACAATTGATTTGCCAGCTTATGAAATATGCGTAAAGCTGCTCAAATAACACCGTCAATAAAATGTACGATATTTTGCTATTATATTTTTTCATTACGCTTATGCTTATTTTATTATTGTTTTTGTTGCAGTTTTATGTTGCTTGGAGAATGCTTCATATACTTTGACTATTGGTACGTAAATTTGATTTTTTGTAGCTTCACGTTCCACACTGATGGAATCTTGACACTTTAAGAAACTCACTACCACGGTTTGTCTTGTTACCAGTGCAAGAAAATGAAAATAATTCATTCCCTCGAGAGAAAACCAAACCCACAACCGTCGCGCTTATAATCAGACTCTGTATTGCTATGCCACGATGGATTCAAATTTAACATTTTTAACTATAATTTGCAAGAGCAGAGAAATTTGTTAAAGATCACCTCGCGCTCTATCTCTTCTGCATCATAAATTGGTGTATTACATATTCATCTGTCATGAAAACTTTAGATTCGAACCCACACCCATCACATACAGTTAGGGACGTCCTAACAGATTCGTGACGGCGTTATTATTTAAATATTGTAATACTTTTAATGAGATTAGGTTTATTATTCATAGTAGATACGTTTATGATCTCACCACCTGAGGCCTACTGGCATCGTTTTTGTTACACGTGATGTGCTCACAAAGTGGTAGCGCACAATGCGTAAGTTAAAACTAAATACTTGTTAAAAGACACCGTCGCTAATTTAAATATATACTGGAAAATACGGTACGACAGTTTTAGCTGACTCTGACGTAAAAGTTATAGTTCTAATATATTTTAAGCAACTGTAATGAAAAATTATGAACAAACATTCGAAACAAGAGAAATCAATGTTTTAAACAATAAATAAACATATATTGTATTAAAATATAATGAATAATATACAGGAAAAGTAGTTTTTGTCTTAATATATATTTTTAAGAATTAACAAAGTATTCAACGATTTTTTAATTAACCTTGACACAGACTAATGTATTTCAGTAGTTTAGAAACAAAAAACAAAAAATAATTAAGTAAAGGTTATATATTTTTCCTTTAACTATATATAGCATTTATATTACGGAAGTAATTTTATAAATATTAACGGAATTCTCTTCCCACAAATAAATATGAAATAAGTAAAACTTTAATTAATTCTTGCACAGATATACGATATAGGACTATATTTTTATGTTATTGTATATTTTTTTATGTTATTGTAACAATTTAGCGCAGCGTTGAGATTCGCCACTCAACTTGTAGTGTTTCGAATTCAGACGAAGAACGGTGTATTATGTGGGATAAAGTGTGAGGTTGTCTTTTTTCTGTTTTTTTAATACATATACCTAAATACCTTAATCTGTTCTAAAATATTTGATTTTATTTATTGCATATTACCTTTCTTATAAATTAATATGCCCTTAAGAACAATAAAAACCTTAAATTACAACGTATTATAAGCAATTAGTATACGTTAGTGTATTATATTTCGTTAAATAATCCGCTCTAGAACTTGACTAAATCGAGTGTTAATTGAATAGATTACAATTAATTGAGTAAAACAACTTGATTTATATTGAATACTCGACGACAGATCTAGGTGACGGCTAATTCGATACCAAAGCCTAATTAAGGTGACCTAGCGTTGCAGATTGCACACACTGCACTGTCTATTGGACGACGGGCGATTGCTTACTAAAATAGTCCAATTAAATACTTTCTTTTTATCTGTTGATAATTTTGTTCTTTAATACTTAATGTAGTCAATTTTTAATATGTAATTAATAAATGTTGGGCGGTGTATGGGGAACATAGTGTCCTGACACCTCCCTAATTCCCTCTGCCCACCTTGCTATATATGCTCATTTTGTACTTTGCCTTTGAATCAAATATAGAGAGAGAACCCAGACACATATTGGTTTTCTGCATAAAGAAGTAAATTATTATTTATGATTATAATTTTTTTATGATTATTTTTATCAATTTGAGACTGTCATTCCACACTTAGGAAAGAAAAATACTTTTTAGAAAAAGTAAAACATTGAAACATAGCGAGGTTTGAACCTGCGCCTCTTGAAAACCGCCCAAGGACGATATATTATTTATGACTTTTCTGATCTCAAACTCAAACTTGGTATATGCTTTTTTATATAAGAACATCCCAATATATTGTATATATTATACATTGTTTTCAAAATATTCACAATAATAAATAATAATTCAGATAACTAAACAATAAAAGTAATAAACATTTTGGCAAGCATTTCATAAATAATTTCAACACATAAAAGGATTCTTTTTATATAACTAACCACATAATAAGCACAAAGATACTTTGGGCGTGGAGTCTTAACCCGAGGGTATAAGGTTCGAGTCCGCAGTGTTTTTGCACAATCGCTTTCTAGACGTGCACTGAATAATGAGTTATCGGATAATCTGGTCGCTGCAATAGTCTCGATGCCATTTTTGGATCGCAAACTACTTGTTGTATAGGGTTGGTAAGTTTTATTCTTATTACGTTATAAGTATTTATGAATATCTATTCGAATCGTGCCAGGATAAGTAGTAGCTCAACGTTTTTTTGCACGGTTTTTATCTTTTGTTTAATGTTTAATTTTTAAAAGTTTAATTTTTGGTTGTGGCTTCGATCCCCATTCGAGGAAATGAAATAGTTATTTACATTAATATTCTATTTTCTTCGCTCTCGCGCGCAAAAGCGCGGCGTTGAGTTCCGCCACTCAACACGCAATGCCTCCAAAATTCGGCAGAAAGTGAAGAACTGAGTGTCTTAACACTAGGTTCCCTCTGCGTACCTTGCTGTGTGCGGGGATACAGCGTGAAGCTGATTTAATTAGCATGGTAAATATCAATGATTTTATTATAAACATATGAGACAGTAAGAAATTCAAATATTTCGTCCGTATCTAAAACATGTATTATGTATGATTTAATTGTTCCATCAATCCTTTTTCTTTTCACCTATTTCGAAGAAATTGTGCGTCAGTATTAGAAGTTGATGAATTATTGTTAAATTCTAAGCGTCCTCGATATCAAACAAATAATTTAAAAATACCAATTAATAATAACTTTTTTTTAATTTTATAACTAAATTCGCCATTTATTTCTATAAACCAATGAATATAACCTGTGATTACGATTAATTCTGAGAGGTAACCCTACCCATACAGGTCTTGAAGATCGTTGTACTTTATATGAGCTCATTAGAATTACACTCATTTGAGTTTTGATAAGCGCCTATTGCACGTATGACTGCTATTGCTATAGCACACTATAATATTATACCGTTAGTTTTTAATTATAATAATACATTATGACGCCGATAAGCCGCAGTTGTGACCTTGATTTATTTTCAGCTTGAATTTGTATCCAGCATATAGCAGGATAGGCAGAAGGAACCTAGTGTCAAGACACTACACTCTCCGCTTGTTTCCCAATTTCCGAGACGTTGCGTGTTAAGTGGCGGTTCTCAATGAATTCCTTTTTACCAGAGCGAAGATAATAAAAGTAATTAATTCCTTGTGTTAATTAATGAGATTTACTCTGTAGTAAAATTAAATAAATTTATTAAAATAAAATAAAAGTTAAATTAAATTAACTCTATCTGTTTACTCTTACCTTATCGCAATAAATAATTTATACGCAACAAGAAGTGCAAGAAAGTCAGTTAAGTTAATTGCATCATTAGCGCCGTGAATCAACCCATTGTCTCTTATAACTAAATAATTAGTCATCGTTCAACTTAAACAATTAAATCACAAACTCTATCAGACTACTTTAAACAATGGAGTACGCGGTTAGTGATCCAAATATGTTTTTATTGTAAATATTATGTTAAAATAAATAATAAAGTAAATTTGATTTAAACAGTCTTCTCGGGAATAACCAGAATTCAGAAGTTAATAATATTTTTTTTCTTTATTGCTGTATTTTCCTCGTGGAAATGAAGTTAGGGCGTTAGGGCTAAGACATTCTGTTTCCTACATTTCGCCCAATTGTGTTGAAAAATGATAATATATAATTTAAATATAATCATTTGTCCAAGTGGAGATCGAACCCATAACCATCGCGTGGAGACGCTGTCTCACTTAACCATGGCGGCTAACTAATACTACTATGCTATACGTTATATACTATACTATTATAACGTCAAATATTAATATAATGTAACATTTAACTTTTATTGTTAAGATAAATACTATATTATGTATACATAAAATTAGATTTAAATTTTAAATAATAAATTTCTACAAGTCCTTCACTATGGAATGGATCACCATATCAGTCATACACACGATCTATTAAGAATCACCGTAATAAAAGCTCTTATGAGAAATAAAAAAATCTAATCAGCTTACCGTTGTATCCCGCATATAGCAGAGGAGGCAGAGGGAACCTAGTATTAAGACACTTCTTTCAACACATTCCGCCGAATGTTTTGAGGCTATACCAGTAAATATATTGGTATAGTGGCAGAACTTAACGGCGGGCTTGCCTTGATGCCAGAGGGAAGAAATGAAAATATTAATAAATAATAATTCATTCTCCCATGGTAGATCGAACCCACAACTACCGCGTTACAGCTACACCCTTATGCCCCTGCACCATGACAGTCTCTCTCGGCTCTAATGAGAAGTTTCCTCTTAATGCTATATCATTTAAATATAATGATTATTGAGGGAGAGTTCAGTGATTGTAACCATTACTTATAATTTCAATTATATTCTCTTACATTCATTTTCTTTTTAAACATAACGACGGACATATCTTTCTTCTAATTATGTCAATATATCATCTTCTAACTCCCTAGTATTTATTATAGTGATCATTAGCGATTCAAAATCTCTAAACAGACAGACACCTGTCACAAATCATTGTTATCAACAAAATCGAGACGAATCCGAAGTGACCCATAATGTCTAATGGTCAGCAGATGTAGTGACGCAACGTTCCGCTTTCCGCCACCTAATTTAATTGCGGCTCACTTTCACACTGCGCACGCGCACGCGCTCGCCGTTGATTGCCTTTATACCTTGTTTATATGCAAATTATATTTAAATACGGTGTTCTTACTTCCGAATGAGAAGGATTAAAAAAAATATTTTTTATAAATGTTTTATAAAATATTTATATTCAATGCGTGGTTGTGTGTGCAAATGTTAAAATGTGTTTTTGCATAATTAATTTAAAAAAAATAAGTCCCGCTGAGATTCTTGCGCCGGTTCTTCTTAGGTCTGAGGCATTAACTTTAGTGAACTGGTGGTAAATTATTTGACGTTCCAAAAATGAAGCATGTAAAACTTCTTATCTATATATATAAAAGGACTTGTGCTGACTGACTGAGGTAAGACGCACGCAGAGCCGTAACCGCTGATGGTAGAAACGTGAAATTTGGGCAGATGTTTGTTTTCATAATCTGGACATCCACTAAGAAGGGAATTTGAAAAATTTTAATCCTAAAGGGATAAAATAGGGGTTGAAAGTTTGTATGGAAAAAAAAAATAATCTGTACCGATTTTTATAAAATTTGAAATTCAGACTCTTAAAAATATTTCATTGAACACGGGATTCATGGTTTTTAAGAATTCACCCCCTAAGGGTTCAAATAAGGGGTTGAAAGTTTATATCGAAAAATCTTTAAATTGCCACCGATTTTTATAAAAATTTAAATTCAGACTGTTAAAAATATTTTATTGAACACGTGTTTCTTGGTTTTTTTAGAATTCACTCCTAATAAGCGGGCGAAGCCGCGCGCGCCCTCTAGTTTTGAATAAAATGATTTGGCTTTGACTTTTACACATACCTATGAAAAATATAATGATTTTTAACTAACAATTCTTTTTCCTTTACTAACTCAACATTATAGGCTCGAACTTTAAGTGCGTTAATTTTTTACTTTAGATTATATATATCGAAGTCATATGTATGTGCATATGAACATGTATATTTAAAGAAACTAGAATAACTAGTGACTTAGTAACTTCACTGTATATAATATTTACTATTATTTCTTGTAGAGACCATTTACAACTCTAACAAATAAAAAAAGAATCAGCACTTTATTAAATAACAGAGTAATAAATCTAAATTGCTTGAACAAACTGGTGAAGATAATCGTTAATACATAATACACTCGATAATTTACCCGACGACGATAACAGGCGTGTAATGTGTGATAGACGATACACACACCAGTGATATAACTAACTACGTTGTTAAATCTCTTAGTTACTACCGTTAATGGATTAAAGCGTAACCATTGAATGTGTTATAAAATAATGTCACATATTTAGAGGCTGTGGTGGCACAATAGTGCAGCTTCTGACAAGGCGACGGTTACGTGTTTGATTCTCACTCAGGAGATAGACTTCTTTTTTCATTTCCTCGGTCTATTAACAAGGCCAAGAGTGACTGAGTTCCACCTGGAAAATAAAAATTATAGTACTTTCATGTTTGATTTTAAATCACTTTCAAGTTACTTTAATTAATTATAGTAACAGTTAGAATAATTATTTTCTTACCCTTGCTTTGTATTAATCACCTTGCAATAATTTTAGTAAATAGAATTAGTTTCCTTATTTTTAATTAATAAAAATGTAAGTATATATATTATTAAATCAAGAGATAATAATTAAACAAAACCTTAAACGTAATATTACTTTTTTAATAGAGCATTGAACAAGTTTATAAGAATGAGTTCCGTTACTGAGTATATTTCTATGTTATTTTTAACCTTTACTTTGTCTTATAAAGCATGAAAACTTGTTTACTTAATAGCTCTATTCTTAGGAATTACTGGTACAAATTGAAAAAAATATTTGTTTGTGTTGTTTATTCTACTTATCGAAGAAGGCCTTTCGTATACCGTTCCAAAGTAACTTCTTCAGTCTTGCGGCAAAGCAAAAGCTAGTTTAGATTAATTCTATTTATTTATTCTTTTCTATTTATTCTTTTTTCACATTATATTATATTATATTAAGATACTATAAAGCTAATGAATACATATTTTATATCTGCGTCATTTCAAGTCACCTTATAGTACAGTAACATTTCGTAACGGTGCGTAACGCGGACCGCGGCTACTCACTCCTAGCGCTATATAGGGAAAAGTGCAATTTAATTAGAAAATATAGCGTGATGTAAATCGCTCTATAAAATGCTAGAGCAGTGCGAGAACTGGAAACGAAAGCGTTCACGAAGCAACTTCTTATCTTATATGTACGAGTAATTAGGTATTTAGTGTGTTTTTTTAAAAGTAAAAAATTAAATCAGCTTCACGCTGTATCCCACACACAGCAGGGTAGACAGAGGGACCCTAGTGTTAAGACACTCCGTTCCCCACGCCGAGTTCTGGAGGCATTCCGTGTTGAGTGGCGGAACTCAGCGCCGCGCTTTGCCTCGACACCAGAGCGAAGCAATGAAAATATAAATGTAACCGTCGTGGGGATCGAACCCACAACCAGTCAATTTTATAGTCACACTTTGTGCCTCTGCGCCACGACTGGCCTTAAGAAATTCTAAAAGAAATCATTTATATTATATTAATTACATGTAAATAACTATTTTAAAATTAATTACTGCGATGGCCTTGTGAGCACCCGCCGAGAACAATAAACGGAACAATATATACTATCAATTATTAAATGATACATATTAAGGCGATTATAAAGGTTAAAGTAATACTACTGAATTATTTCTTTCTTTACGTATATATTCATTTTTATTTTGAAGTCATTGTGGCACATATATCTTACAGTCTTACTCAAAACTTTGATTATGCTTCACGCACTATCCCGCATATAGTAGGGTAGGCAGAGGGAAACTACTAGTATTCGAGACACTGCGTGTTTTACGGGAAATTCAAATAGTTTATTATATAATACTTGAATAGAGATATATTCATTTCTTAAGCTATATAATCACGAAAGATTTTTTTTTATTTCATGCGCCACGACGGCGGTCATATGTAAAATAGATCAATGTTTCAACATATCACTTAAAAGATTATTTATATATGCTACACGGCCGGCCTGCAGTCTGGACGGACCGACGACGGGACGATCGCAACCATTAGCATATCGAGTAGTTCTAATGAGAAACAATAAGAGCTTTATTGCGTATTGTTGGTCGAGCGGTGAGTTGCATTCAATGAAGGGCCTTTGTACGTTGACCCAATATTATTACTACTTAAATACCTATAAATGGTACTCTTTTATTTGTCTTTTCTATTGTTCATTTCACGAATTATATGTAATATTTAAATAAGCTGTAAAATAAAAGTTAAAAGCTTAAAATAGTTTACAGAGAGAATAAACTCATCGCGCCAATGTCTGTTGCATTGCGGTCCAAGTGTGGGTTTAACCCATGGGTCCTCTCAATTAATATTTATTGATAAATAGCTCAGATTAAGCTATTTGTCAACTTTTGTAATTAAGTTACGTTAACTAAATACCGGTAACGAGCCATTGATGATTTTTTACTTTAAAACGTTATATTATTATAAAAATATATTAAGTGTTTTTATTATATAAGCAAAAACAAACCAACAATGTATAATAAAATAATAAAACCAGTTTAATAATAATAATTGAGTATTTATTCTATAAATAAGCAGCTATTCTCATCTCAGACGGTGCGGTGCAAGCATATTAACGGACATTGTTATCTTTACATCGCGTAAGTGGAGAGCACATTTATTAATGCAGGTTTCTATTCGGACGAGAGCCACTTATGTGCAAACATCGAGCGAAAAAAGAAAACCGCCTTTTCTGAGTTTCCAAATGATTATATTCATTTTAAATATCATGATTTATATGTAAAACTAGGTTCTCGTATCTGCGGCTTTAGAGGAATTGGTGAATAGTGGTTAGAGTAGGTTAAATCAAAAGGATTAACGTGATGTAATATATATATCCTAAGGACTTTATCGATGACTATCCAAACAAAAGTATTTTTGTAGTTCCTAAGATTAGCACGTTCAACCTAACAAACGTTTCAGCTTTATAATATTAGTATAGAAGTATAGATGTTTTAAAATAAATAAATCAATAAAATAAATCAGTTTCACGGCTGTGTCTCGCACAATACAGAGTAAGTAAGCAGAGAAAACCCAGTGTTAATACATTCCGTTCCCCACTTTTCGCCGAATTCTGGAGGAATTAGGTATTGAGTGGCTACGCTATGCTTCGAATCCAAAACGAAGTAATGAAAATATAAATTTAAATAAATATTTCATTTCCTCGAGTGGGAATCGAACCTACAACCAGTCGCGTTTACAAACACACTTTGTGCCCCTGCGCCACGTCTTGCTTCATGTTTTACTACATCAATTTTGTATATTTATTATATTTTACGTTTTTATAATTATGATTGTAGCTCAGTTATAGTTTGTCTCTCGTGTACAATGTTTAGTCACATCACCTGCTAATGAGCTTAATGAATAATAGAGTGACTTTACATTAGGTTTTCTCAAATAGAATTAATAACTTTAAGAATAACAACGATCTAATAAAACGTGTTAACAACAAATGAAAATGTAAGAAGATACTAAATAAAATCTAAAATTACACCATTTACTCACATTAGAATAAATTCAAAATGAAATTGATAAAATAACAATATAAGTCCATCTGTCTATCAGGCGAGGGGACGTTATGACCGCGTATAAAATGTCCCACCGATAAATAACATGTCGTTCGTTTTAACATGTTGAAAAACACCCGCCCACATGTTACCACCAGATGATGTAATAAACTTAATGTTGTAAGATTATAAGTATTTTATAAGTATAAAAAAGACAATTTATTATAACACTAGCTTCGAGGCCGGTCGTGGCGCAGAGCCACAAAGTGTGACTGTAAAATCGATTGGTTGTGGGTTCGATCCCCACTCGAGGAAGTGAAATATTTATTTACATTTATATTTTCATTTCTTTGCTTTGGTGTCGAGGCTAAGCGCGGCGTTGAGTTCTTCCACTTAACACGCAATGCCTCCAGAATGTGCGGAGCGGAGTGTCTTAACACTAGGTTGCTTCTACCTTGCTGTGTGCGTGAAGCTGAATATGTATATATATACTAGCTTTGAACTGTGGTTCGTCTGCGCCATCAAATGGTAGTAACTAAGAGTTGTATATGAACATGGCACATTTTAAGGGCTCAAAATAATAGTAACTTGTACAACGAGTTAGGTCGAAACAATTTACGTGATTTAATATAGCCTGCAGCTATTCTCGGTAGCGCCCTATCTCACACAAAAATATTTTTTTAGTAATAGTAATTCTTGCGTTCACCAAAATAAACTCCTCGGCTTTATAATATTATCTACTTTAGACACTATAAATTGTAGGTTAACAAACTAAGTAAAATATTGATTCGTGATAAGGGGCCGTTCAAGTATTACGTAAGCAGTTTTTTTGCAATTATTGACCCCCCCGTCCCCTATGTCATCAAAAATAAGCAATCCTCTTACCCCCTCCCCCGATGCTTACGTAAGCATTGGTATATAATTTTTTTTAAGGTATTTTTATTGATATTTTATTTGTATCTACATATATAAAAGGACATGTTCCCACTGCCGCTGATAGTAGAAACGTGAAATTTGGACAGATTTATATTTTCGAATTTTGGAAATCCACTAAGAAGGGAATTTGAAATATTTTAATCCTAAAGGGATGAAATAGGGGTTGAAAGTTTGTATGGAAAACAATTGAAATCAGCACCGAATTTTATAAAAAAAATTAAGTTCAGACTCTTAAAAATATTTCATTCAACACGTGTTTCGTGGTTTATTTTAATTCACCCCCTAAAGGTGCAAATAAGAGGTTGAAAGCTTGTATGGAAAAATCCTTAAATCACCACAGATTTTTATAAAATTTGAAATTTAGACTCTTGACAATGTGCCATTCCCGCTAAATAGATATAATAAACTTATATATTATATTATAAAACTAATAGTTGTATCGTCTACCATACGTACGTCTACCAAATATAGGCATAATATATATGAAAAAATAAATAACTTCTGCTTACGTAATTACTAGCTAGACCCCCCACCCCCCATGTCATCAAAAATAAGCAAATCCAAGACCCCCCCGCCCCCCTACAGTGCTTACGTAATACTTGAACGGCCCCTAAAGAATTATTAAAATGGCTAAGTGATATTTCTTTAGAACATTTTACTTTTATTATTTTGCAAATAAATATGTATTACTATTTATTTGAATTGAAAATTAAATCTGAATTGTTACGTTTACGTGTATCTTGTAATTTTTTGCTATTAATTTTATGATTAAGTACACTTAAATATTTTTTTTTCTACCATTTTCTTTACACTTTCAGCTTCAGTTTACTTTTTTTCAGCTTCACTAGTTATGTTCCGCATACAGCAGGGTAGACAGAGAAAACTTATTGTTAAGACACTCCACAGCTAACGTACCGCACAATTCTTGAAACATTACGTATAGAGTGAGGTGACTCAATACCGCGCTCACCTTCCTAACGTGAGAAAATCAAAATCGCCTTTACAGTCGACTTTACAGTCGCCTGTACATTGTGCTACTGCGCCACGATGATCTGTTTTTTACATTTTCAAAAAATATGTACAGATGTTTAGATTTTATTATTTATCAACAACATAATAGTGTGCTATACATGCAGTGCCTCAATTTCATATAATATACATGTATGCCAACATTTTTCGTAATAAAAAGCTTACTCGTGCTTAAATTCAATCTAGTAGGCAAACACACTACCCACACGGGAGATCAAAGGGTCTGTAAGTGGGCTACGTTTTAGTATGCAGAGCCATAGACCCATCTCGTTCTGTTTTCCGAGTGACCAAATAAACCAAATAAATGCGACAACTCGTGCTTCGCATTTATAGGCATATTGACGTGATTCTATTGAAGAAGGCTATTGAGACCGACGTGGCGCAACGGTAGTGTTTGGGCACTCGGGACAACGAATTATTTTGATTTCCTCGTTCTGATAACAGAACAAGGCAACTTAAGTATATTAACTAGGCTTACCTGCCTGACTTAAAAAAAATCTATTGAAGTCTTTGTGCAAGTGGCAAAGACATACGTTTGTTTAGTTATTGATACGCTGGGAGGTAATGTCGATGCTCTCGGAAAATAGGAATATTCAAATAAAAAAATCTAAATATGTATGTTTTGGAAAATTATAAATTTGAAATTAAATAAAATATTTTAAGTAGCATCTGCATCATATAAATTACAGTTAAACGTAAATGAACGTCTCCGAGCACTGAGCGCGTACGTAAATTTCATCATTGTTCAAAAAATCATGCTCATTAGTTGCATATTTATTGCTTAGTAAAGACCTATTGAACTATAAACGATCAATGAGGGAGACTATATATATGGATATGGATAATACATATTCCGAGCGTTCTTTGATACTGTCATGGCGCAGTGCGATAGTTTAGATGTGTGGGTTCGATCCCCACTAGGGGATAAATGATTTCATTTACATTATTTTAATTTCCTGCGCTCGAGCAGACAGAGCGCGGTGATGAGTTCCAAAACTACCCATTGTTCTGGAGCAAGTTGCTTATTGTCAAAGTTCTTATTAGTTTTAAATTCATGAATTTTCTCTTTGAAACAGAATTTTAGAATTGTGGAATATGTTTACAATATTTAATAATATTTTCCAAGAAACATTAAATTTTAAAGAAGTGGGGTAAAAGTATTTATGGATACATACTATCCTAAACTACCACACTCAGTGAAATCAATTAACATTTAAATTACATTAAATGATGGAGAATGATTTAAATACATAACAATATTTTTTAATTCTGTTTATACCAAAACAAATCTTTAATAGAGCCATTATTAAATTCGATTAAAGACTATTAAGTTTACAAATTGACTTAACTGGTTAGTCATGTTAGGCATTCATCTAAGACGGCGGCTTGACTCAATTGAGGAGGGCAGTAACTGTTTGATGGAGCATTTCCCGCGACGACGTGTGTACTCTGTATTGTGCAGCTGCCGCATATTGCACTTTTTAAGTATTGATTTGCTTCACGCTGTATCCCGTATATAGCAGAATATTCAGGATCCTAGTGTTAAGACACTTTGTACCACTTTCCTTCTCATCGGAGTGGACATAGAACCCGCAAACGTCATACTTATAAAGCGCGATGGTTGCAGGTTCGATGCCCATTTATAAAGCTGTATGAGCGGGATTTGCCAGGAGGAAGTAAAAAGGAAATAGTTTACCAACGTTATTGCACTTATTTTTTGTATTTTATATTGATTCTAGCAGCTTGTATGTATTTGTCTAGGCTTGCTCCGTGTCTAAACGAATAACAGTACGGTTGACGAGTCGTGGCCGCCCTGTTCGCTGTAGAAGATAGCGTTGCAGATTTGATTTTAGAATATTGGTTAATTTTGATTATTAGTTTGCGAGTGTGCAATGTCCAACAGCTTAACTTCAAGGCGGCCACGATTTATCGGCCGTACTGTATTTAACTTACTGTTTTGTTCTTATCCAGCGACCGCCGCGTCGCTATCGCGGAAGCACCGAAACTTGCCATTCTCTCATTTCTCTCTACGCACTAATTATTCACCATTTTATAATTTCATACTTCACCTAGTCTTTTATTTGTTGAACTAATTCCTTAATTAAAACAAGTGATCGCTTAAATTTGGTCGTTTATACCGTTTTAAAGTTACATAGATGTAATTTTCGTCACTAAAGTACCTACTGTGGTTATTTTATTGCTCCACGCTGTATCTCGCTTACAGTATGGTAGACACAGGGAACCTAATTCTAAGTCATTACCACACCCTTCGCCCAATTTTCATGACTTGTGTTATTTGGCGGGATTCAACGCTGATTTTTTTTCTTTTTGTCGTTAACTGCTATCAAATAATGTTATCGAAAGCCATCATTTAACCAAATATAGTTTCTTTTTATACTTTTTGATGATATATATATATATATTTTTACTTTGTATATTCTAAAACAATCGCTTAAAGTTTTGGGATATTTTAATCTTGTGATGTATACATATGTGTAGGTTTTGATATTTCGACCATCCATACTTTCTTTTATGTTTAATCTCTAAGCTTAATTCTATTGCAATGAAACGAATAAAATACTTACTTAAGAAATGACAAGATTTAATAATGTAGCGAGGAACTTTGAAACAAATCGATTATAATGAGTTTTAACTAAAACTTTCTAATTTATGTTATAAATCTACAAACTTGTTTGGCCTATATTATATTTGTGTTGAAAATTTGTGAAACTTTTTACTTATTTTAATATAATTCGATGTAATAGTTAAGACTAATGTTGTTTCATGTTTAATCTATCTACTATATTTAATACTTTAAAATATATTTTTTTAGCTTCATTGTATCCCGCGCATGGCAGAGTAGGCATAGGGAACCGGGGAACCTAATGTTAAGCCACTCCGTTTCCCATTTTGCGCCGGATTCTTGAAGCATTACGTGTTGAATAGCTCGTTAACAAAGCGAAGAAATAGAATGATTACATATTTGCCCCAAGTGGGAATCGAACTCACAACCGTCGTGCTTACAGTCACACGTTTGTGTCTCTACTCCACGAGGGCTTCGAAAGTTATTTTGTGTGAAGTATATTTAAAAGCACCAGACATGCTGTGTCTTAACACTAGGTTCTCTCTGCCTATCTTGCTATATGCCGGAGACAGCGTGAAAAGCATTTTAATTATGTATCCTAACCAATTCTAACACAAGCTCGGACAAGCAATCTCATTTTCACAAAAAGTATTTAAGGCAGTATATAATTATTATTATATTATTTATACGAGTATGAATGTAATGACATGAACTTTTTTATATGTATGCATGAGTGAGCTTTACTTTTTTACTTACGAGTATATATACATTGAGATAATGGCCTACTGCTTAACGCCTAGCCAATACTCAATACATTCAGTACGGGATAGTATGAAAAGATTTTAATATTAGCACACAGAATTTTCGATTTCATATAATTCAGACACTAGGTTCTCTGTTTTCTCTGCTGGATAAAGCGTGTAACTAAATAATAAATATTTCAATTTTCAGCTTCACGCTGTATCCCGCACACAGCAGGGTAGGCAGAGGGAACGTAGTGTAAGACACTCCGTTCCCCACTTTCTGCCGAATTCTGGAGGCATTGCGTGTTTATGGGCAGAACTCAAGGCCACGCTTTGCCTCGACACCAGAGCGAAGAAATGGAAATATAAATTTAAGTAAATATTGAAACTGCTCGAGTGGGGATCGATCCCACAACCAGTCGGTTTTACAGTCGCTCTTTGTGCCCCTACGCCACGACTGGGCTCACATTTCAATTTTATTACACAAAATTTGTATTTGTTTGGATTTGGATTTATGAAATTTGTACATTTAATGTAAAGCCCAAAAACCGAACGCAGCCAAGACTTCGCTATATTATATGTAGTCACATTTCTTCTAAGTTTGATAAATTTAGTCACTTAATTTTTTTATGTGACTTGTTTCGTAAAATTTTATAATTATTATGTAACACCAGGTCAATACAGAGACGACGGTTATATTTAATGATTATGCAAACTTTAAAAGATTGTGCCAAAAACAAGTGAAATATATTGTTTTATAACAATAGTATGCATCAACGTATCGGTGAATTGCCTTACATAAAATGAATTAAACCTCTTATTATCACTTTCCAAAATTATGACCGTACTACCATATTACGTAAATGAAACACTATATTTACTTTTCAAAATTAGTATCTAAATTAAAATAATACCTATCATTTAAAATATAAAATAGTAACTATAATATTTTTAAATATGTAAGCAATATTATAAAGCAAAATAAAACCATTTTCCACATAAACTAAGTTGGAAGATATAAATAAACACAATATTATTTCCATCATGTCAGTTCATCAATCGCGTGCATTCGCTGCTTTGCGCCATTGATGCACCCGTCAATGGAGCGGTCACTTCCGGTGCGCGCGTTCCGGTGGGCCGAAGCAGAAGTGGGCGGCGTGTTAACAAAGTGTAAACACAAAGGACATGGGGGTTCTTAGAATAGATATAGAAGAACCTAGTGAACGACAGATTTGTGTAATGAAAAGTGTGTGTGTTTATACGTAGTGGCTGTGTATGTAGGCTGTGACTAATGACGCGGTCGGGAAAATATTTTCGTATTTATTATTTTCATCAAGCAGTCGTGGGACAGTGGGACAGCGTCTGACTATGAACGAAATGGTTGTGGGTTACATTCCCATTGGAATGTGGGAATTGATTTTTATTTTCATTTCTCAACTTTGGTAGTTGTGTACGAGGGCTTAAGTTGCGCCATTCAACACGTAATGTCTCGAAAGTTGAGAAGAAAGTGAGGAACGAAGCGACTCCCTAACGAAGGGATTTCCACTAAATCCTCTCTACCTGCTATGCGGGAAAAAATGTAAGACTGCTAGCCTGATTTATAAATTTCAACGCTTAGTTCCGTCACTTAACATGCTATAACTCAAAAGGGACAACAATGGCGAAAAAACATTTTTATTTATATTTCTTCCTAATTCTTAAAAAACTACATAAAAGTTCACCGAACTTGTGCGAAGTTGAGCTTAATATTATTTTCGGCGTAATTCCCGGAAACTGGTGCGGGCGTGGCGCAACTCGTAAATAGAAAAAACTAGAATGCTTCATTTTGCGAGTCGACCATAGAATTTTGAGGCAAGTTCGACAAACTTGGACAAGAGGCCAAAACAAACATAATAAAAGTTAACTCCCCTCCCTACAGTCCGCAGCGCGTACCTCGCTACTCGCTAGCGACTGCAGTAAGCCCTGCACTGTTTATGCTCCATTTTTACGAGAAACCAGAATGTTTACTTCATCTATTTAAAGATCACGAGTACCTCACAAAGACCGGCTCTATTTAGATTTCGCGCCCTTTGTTTTGATTTCATAGTTTTAAGTAAAAAATTGTGATGCTTTCGTGTTTTATAGTTGCGTTCGGTGTTTTTACCTAAACGAAAACTATTATTATTATGTTTTTTTTCTTTGATATTTCTCGAGTTCTAAAGAGCCTGGTCATTTATATTACCATTTTTTCGCTCTGGTGTCGAGGCAAAAGTCGCGGCGTTGAGTTCCGCCACTCAGCACGCAGTGCCTCCAGAATACGGCGGAAAAACGTGCCTAACGGCACATTGCTACAACCTTCCTCCTACCCTGTTAGACAAAGCTCGTTGAAGGTTAGCAAAAATAAAAAAGAATGTGCATCAAGTCTTTCCACCAGCCTGTAGCTTATTTTTAAAAGACTTCAAAAGCGCTGCCTACATTTATTACCTTTTTGCTTTATAAACTAAAAAATATATTTTTTAGACTTTCGCTTTTTTCTGCATAGCGGAGTAGGCAGATGAAACCTAGTGTTAGGACACTTGCGTTCCCTACTTTTTCCCGACTGCTAAGGAAGGGTTATGTTTTTCGCGCGTATCTTGTATGTATGTAATATTCTTTATTACCTCGTATCTCCAGAACCGCTGAACGGATTTACACATTTGAGGTATCTTTAGATTCGTATTAGCAGCCCAAGGGTTCTTAGATAGGTGACGTTAATAAAAAATAATCATGGCGGATGTGGTACGCCATTGGACTTAGTGATAAAAAAAAATTCGTTTCGAATACTACAATATGAGTATCAAATTCAAGAACTTAATTTCAGGATTTGAAAAAGGTATATCATGATTATCATTATCATTATAAATTCTAAGAAAAAATGAAAAATAAAAAAATATTTGTAAAAACAAAAACCCCGACTGCATCAAACTAAAAAGAAAATAAACAAGCCCAATAGTTTATTAGGATTAACAGTCGGGACCTAGAAGTAATTTTTCAATCAATAAAATCTTTACCAGGAACCCCGCATAAAGAGGTCCCGACTGTTAATCCTAATAAACTATTGGGCTTGTTTATTTTCTTTTTAGTTTGATGCAGTCGGGGTTTTTGTTTTTACAAATATTTTTTAACCAATTGTCATTACGTGTTGAACACTAACTCAACGCCGCGTTCTGTTTTAAAAATCCGAAGAAATAAAAATTATTCATTTCTCCCAGTTCAATCGAACCCTTAAAAATATCACTCCACCATTACGGCTTCTTCAATATTAAAATAAAACCAATATTCAAATTGAAACTAGACGGGTCAAAGTAGAATAAATGAGTCCATGACAACCTTGATTCAACTATATTATAAAATAAATAAATAAATCAGCTTCACGCTGTAACCCGCAAACAGCAGGGTAGGCAGAGGGAACCTAGTGTTGAACACTCCGTTCCCCACTTTCCGTCGTATTCTGGAGGCATTGCGTATTGAGTGACGGAACTTAACGCCACGCTTTGCCTCGACACCAGAACGAAGAAACTGAAATATAAATTTAAATAATAATTAAATTAAATTAATAATAATTAAATTTAAAAAATATTTCATCCCCTCGAGTGGGAATCGAACCCACAACCAGTTAATATTACAGTCACACTTTGTGCCCCTGCGCCACGGCTCGCCTCAACTATATTTTCAAGGCAGTATAACCATAACGAAGTACACAACGGTAACCCGATCACGATGAAAGCGTGCGGCTTCAGGCCGAGAGCGAGGAGCGGTACCACACCGCAACACTGATACGGCAGACGGCCATACGATACTGTTTTCTATTCTAATTTGCAATAATTAAAGTTTTGTGGTTATTATTAAATATATTAATAGTAGCGCGATGGGTATGGGTTCGAATGCTGCCGCACTCGATTTTGTTACCAGAGTGGTACCTAATGAAAATAATTATTTTTTCTGAATGGTAATCAAACATATACATATTGCGTTTTTTACAGTCATTCGCTGCGCCGTTGCACCGCTGCACCGCGAGGTCTTACACAACTTTTGATATATTTTTCTTAACGTCACTTTACAGTTTTTTCTGATAGTAGATACTGCAGGCGACAGCTTACATTTAGTTTAACAAGCTAATGCAACACAATGTGCAATGCGCTGTATTGTTGGAGGGTCCTGGATTAGCGGACAGGACGCGTCTGAGTTCACTGACTTATTGATTTATATGGTTCGTATTTTGTTTCACAGAAAGTGTAGTATTAAAAAGTAGATATTAAAGCGTTGTCGTATGAAAATTTAGAGAATTGATTATGATAGAATAATATTTTATATGATGATGAATATTTTTAACATATCAGATTCTCGAAGTGTCCCACACATAGCAGGATATTCAGATGGAACCTGAGAACCTTGTATTAACCCACTCCGTTCCTATTAAAACACTTCTGTTCCCCACTTTCCGCCTTATTCTTGGGTTATTGAGTGGAGGAACTCAAAGTCGCGCTTTACCTCGTTATAAGAGCGAGGAAATAAAAATATAAAATATTTCTTTCCATCGAGTAGTAATCGAATCCACATCTATCGCACCCTGTGCCGCTGCGCAACGACGCAGCATATCCATTCATCTTATTTTTTCCACGTCACATATACAGTACATAAGAACAATAATATCTAAAATAAATGTTACCTAATCATGTCAATGCATTGCACCTACTCAAAAGATGACCTGGCGCAGTGACTGGGACGGGATCTAACTATAAACGCGATGGTTGTGGTACAATTATCACACGGGGAAACGAATTATTTTCATTTCCCTACTCGTTTAGACAAAATGCCATTATACGTCACAAAAAGTATTATGTCTCCAGCCCTCAAATTGCTGTTTCTTATCATAACACAAGAAGCTTAAATGATTTGTTCGATATTTCGTCATGGCGACCGTAAGTAACGTCGTCGTCGTCGCGTGCTCGGCGACATCGACTATTGTTGATTGTCGTCGGTAGAACGAATAATGATACAAACATGATTTATCAAATTACATTTACATTTTATGATTTTTTTTACCGTCAAATGGCATCATTATAGTTAAACAAACAGTTCAGACAATTTTAATTAAATAAAATCTTTATAAAACAATGATTATTTAAATAATTTATTATAGCCGGCAATGGAAGTGTCTTAATGGAACCGGAGATAGATTGCAAGATTCCCTCTGTCTACCCGGTTATGTGCAAGATACAGCGTGAAGCTGAAAATAATAGAGGAACAGCGTCTGTAAACACGATGGTGGCGAGAGAGTCGAGTAATCCGCACATGGGGCAATAAATATTTTTAATTTATATTCATCTCTCTTTCTGTGCGGGATTTATCGTGCAACTGTTTTTTTATGTATTTATGACATTTAAATTTAGACCAAAAATTTAACTTAATCTTTGACCAAAAAACAATTATGACTCTGATACAAGATCACCTAATCATAAGTGCGTAAGTTGCCTGCTTAAATTATATACAACACATTATGTCATTCTATATTCCAATAGGGACACTCATACATTAATGCATGTATATGGCTATATAGCATGTAGAGCTTAGAAGTTATAAGCTCTAGCTACTGTATAATAATCGCAAGACTTCCTCATTCTCCATAAGATAAGCTCAGTCGTACAATGCAGTGGTACAGTGCGTTGCCCCGAACGGGATAGGCGGGCGGAGCTGGCGACTAGCCTTAATTGAATAATCGCATTCACTACCGCACTGCACTTTTGCAGGCCACTTTAGATACGACTCTATGAAATTCGCAAATAGTGAGTCAACTTCTTTCGGTTGCTAAAACAATTAATTATTATAAATTTTTTGAGCAGTCGGAATGGACTACACTACGTATATTAGATATTGTCGTGTCTTCAAGTATTGGAGCGGTACAATGGTAGGTCCTCACATTGTGATTTTAAGTACCGATTTGTACCATATTATCCTTGTAATAAGACAAAAATTGATAAACGAAATGAGTCATCACTCGGTTCTTTTCACTTATCTCGTATGTTGAAAATACTTAAAAATAAGAAAAATTCGGGCACGCCAATACGATGAGAGACAAAAGAATGGCAAAAAAGATTTATAAAGCAAGAGTGAGTGGTAACAGAGGCACGTAGAGATCTCTTTTAATCTTTGACAACACAGTATTGAGAAAACTGGAACTGGAAGATTTGGGAGAAAGCATGAGGATTTCTCTGTCGATTTCTCCATTTGTCGTTTGTTGTTGTCGGCCTCTCTGTTTGCAGAGGTCGACAGTGGACAAATCGACAGAGAAATACAGAGATCGAAGCCTTTGGCGGTCTGTTCTCTCTTGAATTATATAAAGATAAATGAAATAAACAAATAATGACCATAAATAGTACGTCCACATCTGACATCATTTGATATAACTTATAGACGTCATTGAGAAGTGTGTGAAACAAAATAAAATCGTTGGAGCAATTAATTTATGTTCCAGACACATGGTTATTTTTTCACTAACATATCCTTTGTCATCAATCACATTTTTTTAATTACAGTTATTTATTAATTAAGATTTAACTAACGTCGAAATAATTAAAACTTCATTATTTATATAGTATTCGGCAATTACATTAATCTAATTTAATGAATTAATTGATTAAAGTCACATTTTCTTTAATAACTTTACGTACCCCACATAACAGAAACCGAGGAAAGCCAGTATTACGACACTCCGTCCTCTCTCCGCCGACAGAAAAAACCTCGAAACTCACGTTTACGACTTATAAGTACTTCTAAGTCATAATATTTAGTGCATTAAGGATAAGCTCACACAAGGAAAAACGACCCTCCGATATAATACCTATCTATAATACATTTGTGTAATATTATGAGTTCGAGGGATCTTTTATGAGCTTTCCCGTTATGGATCATAAATGTAGGAAAAATAGGTTTTTTATTATTGAAACTTTTTATATTGATATGAAACAAATTCTTGATCTGATATTGTTACGTTCTCAAAATAGTTACGTTCTTTATAAAATAAATATATACTACTATTAATACATTTTTTTTCTCCATTACCAACGCTATCTTGTCATAGGAGAAAGAAAATACTTTAAAAATGTATTGGTGTGGTTTCAAATACCACGTGAGAACATCTATAATAAAAAACTTGTCCTTTAATGAGCGTCTAACAAACAATGCATATACGAATCTATGCATATCTTAGAAAGTTAATATTTGGCATGTTCACACAAATAAAATTGCAGTCGACAAGAAACAAAAACAAGAAAAGGCAGTACATTAATTAAAAGAAAAGGATATATAAAATCAACATTTTATATCTCCAAAATAGGCGAAATATAGATATATAATGAAGCGACCTAACACCACGTTTCTTAAATATTAACAAATAATATATATTATACAATAGCATAAACCAATAACCTTCTTTTTTATGTACAAATGTTAAACGAACAGTGTTTTTTATAGAGACCAATACCATATACAATAACGAATTCGTCGAGTTTCGTAATAGCCCTTTAAACAGTAGCGTGAGGACAGATTGCAATTTGCGTAAATGGAAGTTCTGAGACGTATGCTCAACTTGACCCAATCGTGTATGCGTAGGCGATCAGTACTGGTGCCCAAAAACTAGAAAATACAATCGATTTTGCCCTTTATCACTAAATAGATAAGAACTAGAGTACTTTACTTCTTAAAGTGGTTTTCTTGTTTCACCTTCCTATGTTGGTGTACCTTTGATTGACGTTGAAGAGCTGCTAACATCGCTTCAGCTGAGCCCTTCACATAGCGACGGATATAGTCACACGTGTGGGCGTTATGTTGACATTAACTTATTATATGTTGCTAAAGGATTTTCGTATAGATTATTGTTCTTAGAAATGTTTATTACAATCGTATTAGTAAACACAGAAGTATATTTGGTTCTAATGGAATCGCCACAGTGGCTCTACGCATGATGCTTACTAGTTCAATTGCAATTGAAGGAAACACCAGAGCGGCCAACAAGAGCTTTCCACTCGAGGAAATGAGTGGGAAACGAAAGTGTCTAATGGGTATGGAGTGTTTTAACACTAGGTTTTCAGATTTTCATGCCTCTGCCTACTATGCTATGTGCAAAATACAGCGTGAAAAAAAAAAGTAAGGAATTAGAAAAGGAAACACGTATTTTCCCAAGCCTGGTTTGGTAAACTTTAATAGTTTGAGTTAGGGCTGTAGAAAGCCATATTCTATGAAAACATGTAAAACGGATAATGATGATATGAACACTTATTGGAGCCATACAATACAAATATTACAGATTTTTCTAGCTCTTATAACTAACCTGTAGTACCAAGCAAAAAACTCGGAGACGAAACAAAGATTTACTGTAAATCTATCGCGTCACGCTACAGTTACAATTTTTCGGTATCGATTTTTGTCAAAATTGCGTGTTTTCAAGTTATTCGATATATCTTCATTTTATTATTGCTTTTCATTTGTTTAATAGTAATTTTTGTAAAACATCTGATGTTGATATCATCCTGTCGTAAAGTTATACTTATAACGTTAGTAAATAGGTACAGTATTTAAATTACATAAAATGTGGCCCAGTTTGACTGTTCTTGACATTAACTTAAATACTTATTAAACATTTTATTTTCTCTGCCATGAATAAAGCGTGGATTTGATATCAAATCAAGTGTTAAATAAAGAAACTAATGAGTTTAATGTCTGCAATTATCTGTCTGATTTATATTGTATATCACGAAACAATTGAATAAATAAAATCAGCTTCACGCTGTATCCTGCACCTGCAGGGTAGGCAGAGGAACCTAGTGTGTTAAGACACTCCGTTCCCCACTTTCTGCCGAATTCTGGAGGCATTGCGTGTTGAGTGGCAGAACTCAACGCCGCGGTTGTCCTCGACACCAGAGCGAAGAAATTGAAATATAAATTTAAGTAAATATTTCATCTCCTCGAGTGGGGATCGAACCCACATCCAGTCGGTTTTACAGTTACACCTTGTGCCCCTGCGCCATGACTGGCTTCAACAATTTAATAGAAGCTGGAAAGTTAACATGAAGTAATATTTGCACGTCACGTTATTCATTTTAGCTTAGTTGTAAGTGCAGCTTTAGTTGTAGTAGTTTGATAAGATCAAACATCGACGAGCTCAATCCAATTTTATACGACAAATTTTACTGGCTACAGTCTGATCAGGAGGTCCTGGCGCAGATGTACATTTCCATTTCTTCGCTCTGGTGTCGAGGCAAATCGCGGCGTTGAGTTCCGCCACTTAACACGGAGGAACGGAGTGTCTTAACACTATGTTCCCTCTGCCTACCCTGCTGTGTGCAGGATCTGATCGAATCTGATTTAGTTTTTTTTTACAGTCTGATTTCTGTAGTCTAACTACAACATTTTATATATGCATTTTGATAGCAATACGATGGGCAGCGCTACAGATAAGCCGGTCACGCGCTGCGGCTTGCTCCGAACAATAGGGCTCACGAAAGTATGGAAATCTACATAAATATTTGAATATAAAAGAAGCATGTCGATGTCGGGCTTGTTCAAGATATTTTTCTTTTTTTCAATAGGGAGGGAGCAGCGTGATTTCCCAAACGCAAAAGAAGGTTTTTTTTTAATTTTTATTTCTGAGTTATAATTTTTTTTTCTGCACAGCTTCTAATATAAACATAATTAATAAAACTGGCGGTTATGACTATGTATAGTCGGACCAAATTCGTCATACCAACTTCAAAGTCTATTTTTATTAAAATATTTATACGCCCGTTACACTTATCTAAGGCTCGTAAATTTTGAAACGATCTCTATAAAACAGATCCAATCTAACCACGCTCTCGGACGTATATGGGCTGAGTATGGCCTGTGAAGTTGCCGCCACCCTGAGTGAGCCGCCGCGGGTTCAAGGCTTCATAACCGGACCGTACTCTGGGCAAAAGCGACTGTATTCCAAACATTTCCCATGACAAATACTTGCAATATACCGATTTCACGCATTTGAAAAGCAGATTAAACATTGTTATAAATTCAACGAGCAAATATAGATAAACTATTAAAAAACAACGTGAATCGCCCTCTAAATGACAGTGAACTAATCTTACTCAAATATTAACATTTTTTGCTATATCAATATAGACTTTTAGTATATATAGTACTAGACTGTTAATTACTAGTGTTAAGAAAAATTTTAAATACCACAAATTATGACTTATTTCTTTCTAACAGTGCAATAGGAACTTGAGATTTACATAACTGAAACCTGACTATTCCAATTTCATACTACAATTTCTAGAAATTAGTGCAATTTAGTGCATGCTTGTGAAAGAAAAATGTGATAAACAGCATTTCTGCATTCATTGTGCACTTTGAATTGTTGGCGAAATATTTTGTACTCAGATTTCGGATATTAGTATCACTGAATGAAAGTTAAAATCACAACCATCGGGCTATGTTAAACAACGTTTGCAAAATTTATATACATATTTCATATGTTCTATCCTGCCTTCAATTTTCAAGATTATCAGATCAGAGAAAAGTCTGTAGTTTGCTATTGTGAATTATATTTATTATATTTACAACGCAATTTAAAATTATAAAATAATGAATCAAAACATATAATGTACAAAAGGTTATTTTGCTTACAATTGACCTTAAAAACACCGGTAGTCGTCTCATTACTCGATTTAGCTGAACGACGTAAATGACCAGACAAACTTATGAATCCTTGTATTTTAATTACATATTTAACAAATAACCTTCAGTCTGTCATTAGTTTCAACGTCCCTTGTGATTTAAATCGGTATTTAAAATCCGTTGTCATAATGCCCAGTCAGTTCTTTTGTGTAAGTCAAGGCTGTGACATCTCCAAATTTAATAACCAATTATTATCAATGTTGATTTTCAACCGTAAGTTCTGTTTGCTGGCGCCTAACGCTTTCTAGACATGATAAACTAAATAGGTTAATTTGTCTTAATAGGTAAGGTAATTATCTTAGTTCAGTTGCTTTTGTAATTATTTTTGAGATTTTCCAACATATAGATTTATTTAGTAAAAGTTTTTCATTTCTTTTTCTTTCTATTTCCGTTCCTCACATACCGCCGAATTTAATTGGAATATCTCCAATTGTAGCTAAACTCACCACACACACTGCACTTTGCCCAGTTACCAGAGCAAGGAAAATGAAAATATTAAATATTTAATTTTCTCGAGTGGGAATCAAACCAGTAACCTGTCGATTTTACAGTCCCATGCTTGTGCTCCTGCGCTACGAATAGCCACAATGAATGTATGTTTTTTTATATTTTATAGTTAAAATTATATTTTTGTCAACAGATATTTGAGCCACCATGGCTTACTACCGCTGCGGGCCAACAGCGATCGGAAGCCGTGCTTCCTGGTCGGTGACTATGGAGTCCAAGCTAGACCGCATAAATTACGACAGGATCTTCAACGCTTTCGAAAGGACCAACGCCTTTGAATACGTGAGGAACACTTTTGAAGGAAAGCAGGAGGAAAGGCACGTTGGACACGGCGATATAGTGGTTAATAGAAAGATGTCCAGCAGTTTTGAAAGGGCTGATTGTGCCCTCGCCGCGCAAACACCATGTGATGATGATGAAGACTTCTATAGAGAAAAGATTTTGTACTCGCAGGCGAGGCAACTGTTTCCCTTACAAGAGGATCTTGCTGATTGGATCAATAAGACTATAGGTGAGTTACATTTTTTTTTGGTTACTCTATATTAATTAAAGGAATGATGGTGAAGAGATTGAAATATAATATTTTATTAGTAGATGAATATAAACCAAAATATCCATCTAGTATCAACTTCGATAACTAGTTAGACATTACTTGTGAATTGCGACGGTAAATGCTAAATTAATTAATTAATTTACATACTTTATTTTTTGATAAATGAATATTACATTTAATCCATTAGCATAAAATACATTAAAAGAACAACCCAAATATAGCTAATATATTGTTACTAATTATAGGTGACGAATATAATTGACAATTATAAAGATTCTACTAAGGCTATACTTTCGTTAAGTTAATAAATGAAATGCAATAATTTCTCGCAACTTATTAACGATAGTCATGTCTAAGCAGATATCAAGTCTGATATAGGTCTTGAAATGTTGTTTTCATTCAGAGTCATATAATTTATAAATATAAGCGGCATTTCAAGATCGATCTCAGAGTTGAGAGCGGCTTATAAATACAGGCCTAGGTTAAGTTCTAAAGGTATTGCTATTACATAATGCTCGTTAATGGGCTTAGACGCAGTCACGATGCAATCATTGACGTATCCGTTAGTACTACGATGTGAATAATTATATTGCCTTCACTAAGGTTTCATTAAATTATATATTGCAGCCTTCTCTAGAGCATCGCAAAACAAAGAAGGTACTTAGGAATGTTAAAAATTAATTAGAAATAATGCAAACTGCTAATGGCGTAATTTACCTAATTTAAATAAAAGTCTAAAATTAAAGCAAGTGAATGTTTCGTAGGTTAGGTCTTGTATCTAAATACAATTTTTTTTAACTACAGTGTCTACATTTTTCAAATTACTCCACCAAAAACGTTACAATATGAATAATATTTGAAATAAATAATATTTTTATAACGTTACGTTACGCTATTATAATGAAATAAAAAAAAATTTTGCTAACCATATTATCCTAGCAAGAATAAGCTTATCCAATGTATCTAATAGGGAAAGATGAATAAGGAAATCTAACATACTGATAATTTGTAAGTCTAACGCAAGGCGGGCATTAGTTAGCGGCGTCCTTTGAGAGGTCGTCAACATCGATAATTATACTGTCGTACGATACATCGTACAAGTCTACAATACAAGTCTACTATGTTATTGTAGATTGATTGACTCAGCATATTTCATAATTATAGTGTTTATAGAAAACGTAACAAACGAAGCCGTTATGGCAACCCAATGGAGCAGTGTCTGATAAATGCGATGGTTGTGCGTTCTCGCCCTACTCGCGGATTTTTTAAAATTATTTTAACTTACCTATTAAGTGAGATTAAGCGCGGTTTTAGTTTTGCCATTCAAC
Source organism: Heliconius himera (assembly GCA_021202915.1). Lineage (NCBI taxonomy): Eukaryota > Metazoa > Arthropoda > Insecta > Lepidoptera > Nymphalidae > Heliconius > Heliconius himera. The sequence continues at coordinate 648,779 of JAJHJA010000276.1, read as the reverse complement.
ACGCAATGTCTTGGAATTGGGCGGAATGTGAAGATCTTAGTATTTTAACACTAACTCCTTTGTCTTCTCTGTTGTGCGAGAAAAGTCATGAAGCTGATTGTAATGTAACTTCATTGTCTTGAAATATTAATCTACTATCTTGAAATTGTAGCGTTATTGGTTGATTGATTTGAAGTGATTCAAAACTACAGCACCAGAATTTTTCCGCCTTTGAAATTTAAACATTGTTAAAAATATTACTTATTTGTAAATTTCTGAATAAATTTTCAAAATCTAATCTGTGTTCTTAAATAACGCTGTCCTATGTCACTATTAAAAAATATCTCAAACTACCATACGTGTACCATCGCCAATCTAAAGACACCGTAACAAATGATTTTACGAGTTTCTCTGTCCTGAATAGCGCGGATATGAACTGACTGCCCTCGATCGTGCCTCCTGTGCTAAAGTGCCTTAATGTAGCATTTCCACGTGTTGGTTTTTGCATAGTAAGCTATTTAGTAATATAACTATTGATGATGATAGTGATTTTGAAAGTCTATCTTTTTTGTACTTGCCTTCTGCTCAATATATTTTAATTTGTCTTTTAAATTTTAAAATCAGACTTATAGTGAGTAGTTTTTTAAGGGATAAGGCCCTTATTTATAAACCGCTCTCGAGTCTGAGGTCGATCTTGAGATGCAGTTGTCATCTATAGATGATTATAGATCTATGAATGAAAATGGCATCTCAAGACCGACATCAGGCTTAAGAGCGATATAAGTACGGGGCTAAAATACTGATCTAGTTACCAACTAGTAGTTGGCCGTTAAATTAGTGCAAAAATATTCGATCTGATGAAATATCATAACAAAATTGTAAGTGACAATTATGTTGTCAAGTGCCATTTTGAGGATGCTTGATCTTCGGACAAAGGTTTGGTTTCGGTGTCATAAATGCAGCCACAAAATCGGTGAAACTTAAAGAACAGAATGACTTTAACTATTATTTTATTATACTTTAGACTTTAACTATTATATTATTATTTATATTAAAACTTTTCACTTCCCTAATACCTTCCCCACAAAATTAAAAAAATACGTAGAAATAAAATATTCTTAGTCAACACAAATAGTGTCTAAGTAGAAAAGTTCCGATGTCAGAAATAGCTTGCACAAGTGTTACAATGATTTCTATTTATAAATCGATTGTTAATAATAACAGCACGTGGCGATTATGTCAGTGCGTCCATATAGGGTGTGTTTACTCATCAACAAGTGCTCAGGCAAGTAGTGGAGTGCCCGTGGGTGGGCTAATGAATGGACTACTGCGCGTTATAAATCGTTACCAATTAATTTTGCATATTATCAGACATACATACGTTAAAACGTTTCATTTGTATTATTTACAAAATGATGTTTATCTTTTTTATTACTCTTGAGATTTTATAGTTACTTTCTAATCACGTTTTAATTAAAATAAATAATCCAGTAAAATTACATTTTACACGTTTTTCCCTATAAAGCAGGGCGGGCAGAGGAAACTTAGTGTCAAGACATTCCGTCCCGCAGTTATTTTTCACGCATTGCACGTTTATTGACAGAACCTGAACGCCGCGCTTAATAGGAATCCACAATTTATAAGACAAATTTTATTAACTTAACTTTGTTTACCTAAGTAAGGGTATTTTTACTTGGAATTTGATACACCAAACGAAAGTGTTTTAAATATAAACAGGGACACGGATTCCAATCAAAAATTCGTACCCATAAACATCTTGTGCAGAGGCATGTCCCATACAAATACGCCTCAACATAACAACAATTGAATCTTTATTTAGGTCACTATTAAAGTCGATTAATGAAAAGGACCATATTGGCATTGTTTTTTACAATAACTTATGACTAAAAATTCTTTGTAAACTCGACGGTTATAGTTTCGATTCTCATTCGGGGAATGAATTGTTTTCATTTCCTGACCTAAAGCGCGGCATTGAGTTCCGCTACTCGAAAGGCAATATGTCAAATAAATATTACACAACGTGACATTGGCGAAGTGATATGTGCTCTACTGGCACACTCGGAACGCCATAATCAAAGAACCAAACCAAATAAATATTCAAGTTTGTTAAAAAATAGTTTTAGAATACACTTCAATAATATATACTACATACCTAAATATCAAATGACACTTACCTAATTTGTTTATTTATACACATCCGGTAACCGTACTCCGTCCGTACTACCGATGCACGATGGCCGAAACGTGCTCACGTCCGGCGCAATTAAACGCTCCACCGGCGCGGTGTCTGTCGATCGACGAACATTCCGTTACGGTTGTTACGTTACCTATGATTTAGTATCGCGCTTTACTGTTTGATTGATCTAGAAAAGAAAAGCTTTCTTCGTTTATTATATAGCTTTTGTTCTTACTTTATACTTTTTAAAAACACTAAAAATAATAATATGACTTTTAGTTTTCTTTTTGTTAATTTTAAAATACGTTAGTTTGCATATTTTTTAATAAGTTGCAGAAATTAATTGCTTCTTTACTTAGACTAAATAAGTAATTTAAATATATTGAAAAATCAAGCTTTTATTATACAGAAAAGATTTAATAATGTAATAATTTTATAAAAAAACCGTGCCTTTCCTTTTAAAATTTTAACTTGACTACTCATTCATAAATTTACAAGGTAATTCTCATTTCTGATGACACAGTGGTCTCCAATTTTAATTGTTAAACACATAAACACACCAGTTAAGTCCCAATTGGTCGTGTCGTGGAAGATGAATTGTCTTAGACATACCACTAACTGGTTGTATCAATCTATCTTTGTTATATTACGAGGCAGCTATGACTGAAGCAAAATAAATCGCTCGTTTGTGTGTTCGTAATAACTTCTATTGCTTATGTGTTTCTGACGTAGGCATGTTGATTTTGTTTTCATTTTTTGGAATCTTGATATCTTAATTGTTGTTATAGAGAATGTCTAGAGATTTTTTTAGTTTTACGCTGTTTCCCGCATACATCCATATAGGCAGAGAAAATAAAAATAATGTTAAGATACTCTGTTTTCCACTTACTGCCAAATTTCACATTAAAATTAAAATTTATAAGCGTCTAATCTTTTATTTCTCACGTATATCAAGACTAGATTTTTTTTTACTATTTATGTTAATAACATCAGATAGCAACACCTGCCAGCGACAACATATATCAAGATAATGCACATTCCCCGTAAATGAGTTACGTTGATTGTCTATTGTACGTTGTAAGTAAGTACACGCACTGGGGACGGCAGGCACGAACTTAAAGCGACATAAGTCACGCCCACTGTCGCGATTACAGTGTCGTCGTGATGTCGTAGACACGTGTGTGCGGTTAGGTCGATAATACATGAGATAAATTTAGGTATATTTTTTTATTAGCCGATTTAAAAGAAAGGAGGCTCTGAGGTTGTTTAGAGACACGTGTTTGATATATACACTACTTACTTCTAATGTTGTGTATGTTAATTTTCTTTAGACGCTGCCCCACTGCGCCATGAATGTTACTTTTTTTCACTCTTCATATATCAAAATCCTAAAGAATTATTTGTAAATTTTATGATATTTATATAAAAAAGTGAAGAACGATGTTTCTTAACACTAAATTCTCTCTACCTAGCCTGCTGTTAGCGTGACACAGCGTGAAATTACTGTATGAACCAAGCCTAACTAATATATCTGTTAATTTACTGCATGAAAATCCGCCGCCCACTTCCTAGCTATTAAAGTAAACAACATCGACACGTATTAATCAAACACACAAGGACATTTGATAATAGATAGTATTATAATAATCATATTATTTAATGCACATTTGTCTCTAATAGTATCTGAATGAATGCGAGTTAAATTAGACTTTCATTGAAGGAATTGCTTTAAATGTTTATTTTTCTAAATAAGACCGGGAATAATCTAATATTTTTTTCTAACTTATCGAGCAGAAGTGCGATATAAGAATTGTTATATCTATAGAATGAAACCGTTGTGGTGTTTTGAAACGCAAAAATCACTGGTTTGGTGCCTACTGGGGGAATTATTATACAGTATTTATTTTCAATTAGCTCTGCTAGACCAAGCGCTGTGTTGAGGTACGCAACGTTGTGAAAATTGAATGGAAAAAGGGGAATAGAGTGCTGTGACACTGGGTTCCATCTAGTTGGTGCAAACAAAAAATATGAAAAGAGAAAATAATTTCAAAAATATAACGTTACATAAGTATGTAATGTATTAAATAAGTATTTAATAACAAAATAACCAAAGTGATTACTAAGAGACTATCATTGAACAATCTTCTTCATAACACTGACCTTATTATATTATTAAAAGTAGGCAAAAAATACCTAAATTTATGTTTTTTTCCGACGATAGAGGTCGGTGAAAAAAAACACTGGCCTGTACTAAGTACGCCATAAATTAATGAATATATGTTTCAACAGAGTGTGAAACTTTTTTTTATGTTTGCAATCATCAATCACAATCCAAAGTTTGTGACAAAGATAACTTATGCCGATATACGGGCACTGAGTGCTATTTGACAGAACTCAATCTCCGCGAATGTCTTGTCTAGTAATAATAATCCAAAATTATTGCGGACAAATAGCCTACTAATAATAGTGGTGCAGGGGCATCAGTGTGTGACTGGCGCAAGGCAAGGCGCGGTGTTGAGTTCTGGCCGAACTCAACACACAATGCCTCAAGAAACGAAAACCGGCGGAAAATGGGAATGAAGTGTCTTAACACTAGACTTCCTTGTGTCTAACCTGTTATATGCAGGATACAGTGTAAAACTGAAAAAAATATCACTACTTACCTCCACTATAACGGCGTCACGACGGCGTTTATCCAATAACGTCTAACGCATCATAAGACCATATGAGGAGAACATTGTCCAACAAAGCGTGAAATATTTACACGTAAACCTTTTAAAACACTGTTTTGTATGAAATCTTATATATTATTGTTTAAAATATAGAGAACGTTAGTAAGCTTTACGCACAAATCGCTTTCTTGTCTCCAAAGACCATTTAGGCAGTTAAGGCAATAGTCACGACATTTCATTATACGGCGAGGTCCAATTACCCTCGTGCTATATCCTCAGAACAATCATATATGAACAAACAAATTGCAACCTTAGTACCGAGAGATAGAAGCAAAAATCGCGATATACAAAGTTAATAAGATAATAGATTACGATTTAGCGCATTGTTTGATATTTTCACGCATCGTGGCGACTGTCGGCAAGATGTTGGTATTGAAGATGTTATAGTTTTGATACAAGTTTTTAGCTTCGTGCTGTATTCTGCATATAGGAGAGTAGGAAGGGGGAACAGTAAAGTATAAGTAGTCAAGACCCTCCCCAAATTCGATTTCGTTCAACTTTCATAACATTGCGTGTTGAGTAGCGGAATTTATCATTGCGTTTTTGTCTTTATACCAGAGTGAAAATACCTCATTTTCCCAAATGGGAAAAGAACCCTGACGCTGTGTTGAAGCGCAACGTCAGCTTTAATTCTGCTTTATGTTATAAATATCTTGAACTTTACTTTAGATTCTTTTCTTATTATCGTTATCTAATATTTATTTTATTTTTTGTACACATATTCATTAAATTGAAACTATTGATCTTAATTAAAACTAAAAATAATGGTTATTAATGCAGATTTCGCTGTTTTATTATATAATAATATAATAAAAAATATCTAAAATAGTTGAAATAGTCCACAATATATATTATAGAAACTCTCGGTGTGAAATGGTTCTTCCGAAACCAGCTTCATATAATATAATTAATAATGTAACAACAAGGGCGTTTCTTATTTTAAGTAGGTACTCTGCTTATTACTTCCCTCTTATAATTCGATGAAATAGCAATTCAGCATGATCGTAATAGATCAAGTGCAGCATCGACATCGTCACTTCTGACACGTGCTCTCTAAGACTAAGGGTACAGCTATTCAAGGGAACAACTATTCATCTGAAATTTGCGTTAAGTGTGAACGTAAACTAAACTTTTGTTAAATAATCTCTTTCAGTTTAAGTAGAATTATTATTTATATAAAAGATAAAATAGATCGGGGCTGAATCGGGAATGAATGAAACAAATTTAATTATATATAAAAAGATTCTTTAAGTTATTGGTTAGTTAACAATTTTATTTTATTTATTAAGATTTACAAAAGGTCATCCAATAGAAATCTTACTATAATACCTAATATGTAGTTAAATACAACTTACAACGTCACCTTAAACTATAAACTGTTTTGTATTGGGCGATAGTAATCGGGATGACTTCATTTAATTTAGGATAGACATTTAGGACACCTTTAACAGGCAAATTAGGGGCAAGATGTGTTCGTGTTGAAAGCCACCGCCCACTCGCGGCCTCCAGACGCACTATGGAAAATAAAAATTAACGTATGTCATCAGTCTATATGAGTATCCGCCGTTTTGATCCTATTTGAAACTATGTAGGTATGCTACTTTAGTATTACACAATATGCTGGAAACCTGATGCTGTCCACTTGTGTTCCACTTGACGGTGTTACTGTAATAGTTTATTGCCATGTGCAAGAGGGAAAGAATTAAAGTACCTATAATATATTATTCATTAACCAAGATAAAATATTATGGCACAGTTGGTAACTGCAGACAAGCGCTAATGCAACATGTTGATATTAATTTTTTTTCGATTTATATACTAAGAATGCGGAGTTAACCTTCGATGTTTAGATCTTGACACTTCTAAATCCACGAAAATAAAAATGCAAGAAAAAAATTAGTAATATAAAGAAACTAATTGATAAGTTTCAAGCTTTGATCGACCTAGTTCTTATATATTTGTAAGTAACGCTAACTGTCTTTAAGGAATAAGTATGAATAATCATTAATTTAAATGCTATTTATAACTTATATATATAAGTGTATTTTATTTTTCATGATATATATTTTTTTATTATATCTAATAGTATAACGCTTATTCATAACTAAGAAAGTGTTATGTTAAACTATGCTGCTTTGAGCACATCCTGAATTCTATTCGCGAACTACCGCTAGAAACTGCGGAAGGATCCATGACTCATTGTGTCATATACTTACATATTATAATACCGCATTGATACACCACTTATAAGTATCGGTATTGTGTTCGAGACGTGAATGTACAATCATGTGGGTTAAAGAAGAAGACGCTTCATAAAATAAAAACAACGTTACATTACCCAACATATACTATAAATAAAGTGTAGTTAAAATATTTATATGTAACGCGGCGTTTAGTTTCGCCACTAAAAACGCAAAATATCTTGAAAATTGGGCGGCAAGTGGGTAACAGATTGTCTAAATACTTCAACACTGAGTTTACTCTACCCTGCTACTTGCGGGCTACAGCGAGCAGCTAAAGTAATTGTATACAATTACGTTATTAAAATAAAAACATAAAAACGACTTTAAAACAAATTTAGGAGAAGAAATACTTAACAATTTAAATTAACTAAACGCAGAATCAACATTATATTTTCAATAGTCGGTATAACATTATTAAATATCGTTAGTATTTCAATACTAAAACATTCCGTTATCCACGTTCTATCGTAGCAGACGTTTAACGGCTGTAATTCACTCGACGACAAAGTCAAACCGTTGCAATTTCATACAAATTATAGACTATAGTATAAATCCGCTTCGTCTCGTCGTTTGTGTCGCGTCGCGCTTATATTGTAACAAAATTTGACGCTAAAGTTCCGTTGGTCGGTTCCGTCGATACAATTTGCAATATTATTTATAGCTGGGAAGAACAATTTATTATAGGTTATTATTTCAGTTGACAATAGCGTATCATTATTTTATAAGTTAGTTAAATTTTCCATTTTTTTGTATTTATAAACAGTTATGTATACCTTTAGTGTCGTTATTAAATAAACTGTGAATAAATAATATGTAAAAACAAGTTCTTTCAAAATTAAGTCCTAATATAAGTTTACGAATAAGATGTAAGCTAAAATGGGAAAAAATTGGTACACTCTTTTCAAATATTCTCCCCGTAGCAATGCATAATACGTGAAAGCTAAATATAAAAACATAATTTTTCAAAGCTATCGATAGCTCCGATACTGATAGATTAACCGTTGTCATTGCAACGACGAAATAACGAGAGTGTAGCATGGAATAGGTCACATTAACTTGTAATTATAATACAAAATTTAACATATAAAGAAACTGCGTTCTTCACTTTCCGCTAATTCACACTCACAGCGCGGAACTAAACGCTGCATTTTGTCTACTAGAGCGGAAAAAAATAATAATTTAAATAGGAACGATTTTAATTATTATGGTAATTCGTAAATGGGGATTGAACCCACATCCAAACCCACCGCGCTTACACTCATAATGTGTCCCACTGCGCCACGATGGCCTGTAACCAAAATTTAAATCTGGCATTAAACCAACCCAAAACCAGTTGTGCCATAATGATGATATAACCGAGCTATAATCACCAAAAAGTCAATTTATTTCAAGATCAATGTTACAGTTAACATTATAAATATCGATAAAATTACATATTTTATATTTTATAATTACATTTTTACCGAGAACTTTAAAAGCAATTAATGAGCGAATGTTTATCTTAAATCAATGTGTATTTTGACATTTTGCAATTTCGAGAAAGAACGGCTCCGTCACATCCATTCACTTGATTGCAACCTCGCTGTCCTCTGAATGTTTATTCATGCGGAGGCTTCACGTACTTTTTACTGAAAAAAAATACATTTTGCTGCAACCGGTTATTATTAAAAGTTGCGTTTTACTAGAGGCAGACAGCCGTGTGGAACTGACGTGAAATAATTAGTTATTGCGCTTTGTTCTAACTATACTCGTACATTATTAATAGTGTTTTTTTTTTGCAATATGAGTGGTATTGTATCTGTACAGAATTTATAATTGTGACAATGATTACATTTTGTTAATTTTAGTTATTTACTTACAAACCATCGATAAAAATATAAATAAATCAAATTAATCAGCTTCACGCTTTATCCCACATACAGCAGGGTATGCAGAGGGAACCTAGTGTTAAGTTACTCCGTTCCCAAACTTTCTGCCGAATACTGGAAGCATTGCGTGTTGAGTGGCAGAACTCAACGAAGCGCTTTGCTTCGACTCCAGAGCGAAGAAATGGAAATATAAATTTAAGTAAAAAATATTTCATTTCCTCGAGTGAAGATCGAACTCAAAACCCGTCGGTTTTACAGTCACACTTTGTGCCACTGCGAAACGATGGATACCATCGATGACAAGCTTTAACAACGTTAACACCAATCATTACATAATATAACCAAAATAAATACTTTTTCTAAATTATCGACCATCTTGGCCCTTAAATAAAATAGTAAATTTAAAATAGAATACATTATAATTTTATATATAAAAGCTGCACTTTTTATTTAGCACTTTAAGTGTGCAAGGCTAAAGCGAGGCTGGTCTTGATAATAATTAATAACCGTGTCGATATTCTCACTCTGCTATATCGATATCACAGTGTATCTTATTAAAAGTGATCATTTGTCAATTCCTCTCCATGGTTTATTCATTTAAGTGGACATCTCAAAGTCGGTCAGTTTCTTAATGAAGTAAGGAAATAAATAACATGTAACAACTGGCACTAAATTCCTTTATCTTATCTTTATGCATTTTTATAGTCAAAAGCTAAAATATTTTGTATATATAAATTACGATAATATAGTTAAAATAGCCATCAGCGATTCGATATTTACGTCTTATTAATTATGTGACTCGGTCGACTAAACTTTTTCACTGAGTCTTAACTCAAAATAGCAAAAATAGTTTTGTATTGTATTTGCATTGCATGCATTGGTTTATAAATTCCAGTTGCTGTTGCAGTGTTCGTTCCTTTACATCGTTTTTACTTTGTTTTTCAAAGTGAAAAAGGTAATAAGGTAGGTATATAAAATATTCATAAATAACTGATTGCTATAATGGACATCTCACACCTTTTTTTATAATATTTTTCAAGATTATTATTCATATTAATGTTTCATAGAAATGTGAGCAATTTTGCTATGCGAGTATAATCTGATAAAATTAATTTTATGATCACTATAAATAAGCAATAAACGCCGTCGCACGAGCACTTAATTCAATGTTATTGCACTTATGTAATAAATATGCTGTACCTTGAGACAAGCTTTAAAACTTTACTCTTAAAGCTCATGTACACTGGTGTGGTTTGACGACTATTTATTTCCTTTTAATTTAAATATTATAAACGGATTATTTTTTTGTATTGTTTTTTTTCTGAATTGTGTAAATTTTTTGATGCGAAATAAAAAGTCTCTATGTTATGTTACGTTATTATTAAGACTTATAGAAGATTTATGTAAAAAATAATTGTTGTCTAAAATATAATATCTATATAATAATATCGAATACTATAAATGACTCTACTTAATTATTTGATCGGCTGTTCTAAGCTGTAATGAGCTTTTATTGTTACCTTTATACAGTATGTATAATATTATTTTTAGTTTCACGATTTACCCGGCATATAGAAGGGTAGACAGTGGGAACCTAGTGTTAAAACACTCCGTTCCTCATTTTCATTCATTATTTTTTTCATTTCGTTACCAGAGCAGAGAAATGAAAATATTAATAAATAATAATCAATTCCCCAGAATCGGGATCGAACCCACAACTGACGCGTTTGGGCCACTGTGCCACGACGACCTTAGTATAAAATTCATAAAAATACTACACAAGTGTGTAAAGGTCTTAAGCAATATAAGCAGTGCACTTTTATGCGAAGCGTTGGCCTTGAGCGCCGCCGCCCGCCGCCCGTTAATGCGGTATCGAGCTTCTCATAGGTGATGGTTACTTTTTTAGTTCTCTCATTTTATATGCAGATTTGCGGCTTAACTATTTATATGAGTTTTAGTATATAAAACTATATATTGTCAGTCTTATTTATTACATATACCAGCATAAAATTATTAAGTGCATGTTCTATCTGTCTCCACGTTCGCCGATCTCTCGCCACATTGCATGTTGAGTAGTGAAACTCATCGCCGTGCTTTGTCTGATCACTGCTGTGGTACAACAAGGATATGAAAATATTAAATATTTCATTCCCTGAATGCAAAACGAACCTATAATCGTTGCGCTTACAGTCTCACGCTTGTACCCCTGCACCACGAACGGCCTCAAATATAAAATTTTAAGCATAAAACTCAAATAGGGAAGCTTAAATTCGTTAAATAATACATTCTTTTTTCTTTTAAGATTTTCTAATAATACTTTCTTAGGAAAATAAACAAGCTGTACAGTTTACCTTCTAGAATTGGTTAATTTGAAAGATATTCATATTTATTAGTAGTTGTTGGACTTCTAAAGTGACCCTTCTCACAATTAGAACTGCATTGTATGAAAAACTACTATCAATCTTTCATATAATATTTACGAAGCTCATTTGTCTAAATTACGTGCAATATAATAAAGGCATAGGTTATTGTATAAGACATGCAAGAATAAATCGCTTGCGATCGATCAGATAGGAGTTCATTTTATTTTCGCGATGATATGAGGCTAATGGAGACTGGCGCTGGACGTCGAAGGTATTTCTTCTCTTTGCAATGATAACTGATCTTAGGAATTATGTTGTGGCTTTTTGCCCTTACACTTTAGCTATTGACATTCTTTACAAACTGCTTTTAAATATTTATAGATATTGTCAGTTAAAAATATTACAACTTATATCGACTTTAAGAAGATAATGTACGATTTAGAAAATAAAGGCGAGGATATAAGCAGGGTTAAAACTTAAACCCAGCGAATCAAAGACTTCTCTCTATTGATCTCGCTTATCGAATTCACTCGCATTTTCATAAGGTTATTTTGATTGGCTCATATGTATGTATTTTAAAATTTCAGTTGAAATATATTTCTTTGATTTTATTACATTAACTCTTAACACGATGTAACTCAAAAGAACATAAATAGTAAAACTATTAAAACTATAATTAAACATGTCGCTGTATGGAATGTGCGTTAAGATAGATAGGGATCATACGAGGGGTGGCGTGTTATAATAATACGACGTGCATATTGCTTACAGCACTTTAATGGACCTGACATCGCACATAGCTCGAGCGGAACTTTATATTTTATTTTCAAATTTAACTTTAGATAGAATTTAGTTTCAAGTTTAAGGGTATTCCAAATAAAGAACAATAAGCAAGAGCTTTAAATGGCAGCCGTGTATTTAATCTATTTTTGTTACTGTACATATATATTCTGTTTTTTATACTTAAAAATAAAATAAAATCTTGATGGATAACAAATACAGAATATTGTTCATTCTCGCTAATCTCAGAAATTTCTTAACTGATTTCATTTCAATTTTCACTATTGTATGCAAGCTTTACTTAACATTTTTTTTCAATCGGCTTATTAATTAAAAAAATAATACCATTTAAAAGAATGTTCTTCGATAAAATTGCTATAACTGTTTTTTAAAATTGGCTGAATCTTTACTTGTCGATAAGGATATATACTCGTATATTGTTATTAAAATGATATTATTATAAGAAAATGAAACAAATGCAGATTAGTAAATTATTAGTTATGTAATTAAAGCGGGCGAAGCTGCGTACGGTTCTAGTATTAAATAATCGCGAAAGCTTAATTTAAATGCTTAATATATAGTCAAATGGCCGGACTGTCTAGATAAACTTGAGACCACGGCTACAGCATCCAGTCTATGTATTTAGCCTGAAGACATACATGCACGTCCTACAAGTATAAGTAATTTATTATTCATGAGCGAGCGGCGCCGCGAGGCGAGCCTCTGTATATAATCGCAAGCATATTTAAATTTATACTGCCAATGCAAAAGTGAAGGCAGTATTTTGCATGTTAAAAACTATTTAAAACGTTCTGCACTACATACTAGATCTACATATCAAGATAATTTGCAAAGAATCTTAAAAAGGTATAAAAAGTCTATGACACAGTATTTTTCTTTATACATCGTCGCATTTTATGGGTAGATAAAACACAATAGCTTATTAATAATTACTTTGATTCAAGAGAGAACCTATTACCGTTTTCTGCTTTCGGTCCGAGTTCGAGAAATTACATGTTGAGCGGAGAACTAAACACCGCACTTTGTTTTAACAATGCGGGAAAATGAAAATAATTCATTTCCACGGGTAAAGATCGAATCCACGTTTAAAAGTTAGATAAGAGTTATATTATCTAGAAACTTTCATCTGTCAAAAACATTTGTTAAAATTTATAACAAGAACATCAGTTTACTTTTTTTTATATTTCTGTACAATTCCTATTCCATAAATAATATCTTAATATTATTCACGTTAAGAATAGAAATCAAACTATTCTTATTGTATTTTATTTTTTCTAATTGTACTTTCTATGCATTCCCGTTTTACACCATTATTTCTTTAAAATTTGTAATTCAAAAATAATAAAAAAATCTAAAACGAATTAATTACATAGTTAATTAGGTGTGTTCATAATCTTGTTCGTAGACGTCTATAGGTATACGCTAGCCGACGACGCGTGACGCTACGTAGCGACTAGCGATGATAAACACTTCATACGGTTATCTAACGGCAGCACCACGCTAGCACTGCACTTGCACTGGGTCAAAACAACAAAAAGATGAAAGAAGAAAAGAATGAACTACTTTGCAAATAAGTAAAACTACTTATAAAATTAAGTATCAAAGTAATGAGGTTATTAATTAGATGTTTAATTATGATTAATTAAATAACTTTGTACAAGTCTATGATATTTGCAGATATACAGATGTATATACATACATACCTTTATTGCTACATTAATTTTCGCCACTTAACATGCAATAAGAGGCCAGTGGTGGCGCAGAGTCACAAAATATGACTGTAAATGCGATTAGTTGTGAGTTCGATCCTCACTCGAGGAATTAAAATATTTATTAAAATTTATATATTATTATATTTTTTCGCTCTGGTGTCGTGGCAAAGCGCGGCGTTAACATCCACCACTCAATGCGCGATGCCTCCATAATTCGGCGGAAAGTGGGGAATAGAGTGTCTTAACACTATGTTCTCTCTGCCTACCCTGCTGTGTGCGGGTTATAGCATGAAGCTGATTTATGTATATACACAATATCTCGAAAATTGAACTGAGCGTAGAGAACAGAGTATCTTAGCACTAGATTCTCTCTCCTTGCCCTGCTAAATGTGAAATACAGTGCGAAGCTATAAAACTACAGTAGCTGTAGGTCGAGTGAACATTACTCCACCACCAGCTCTATGAATTCAATCATAATAGTTACAACAACATTATTTATAAATATATATGTATACGAAATAAATATATAATATACATAAATATTAAGGCAAATCGTAGTAAATTGACAAATAAAACTAACGATTTAGCTCTGACCCAATTCTGTTACTATAAATTAAATCATAATCACTCGAGTGACAGGTAGTAGAACAGCACAGAGTGGAGCAACTAGCACACATTTACTATAAACGGGCGATCATAAACATGCATCGTTATGGGGTCCGCATTTGCAATACAATGGATCCGAGTTGCGAGTTGTTCTGACAAATGTAGACTAACGTATAAATTATTTTCTTGTTATTTAGAGTTCGGTAATTTAAGCTTAATATTTTAAACTTATTTTTTTGTTTATAGAAGTTTAAAAATAACTTTAAGGTTAATAACAATTAGGCGCCACGTGTACGTTTTTTTTAGCTTCACGCTGTATCCTGCACATAGTATAGCGTGGCCAGAGGTAACCTAGTGTTATAATGAATCCTAGTGTGCTAATACCTTGAATACATAAGCATTCCATTCCGCCAAATATGTCCTTACTCATTCAGTCGTTATACTACTATATTCTTATACAATAATTGAATTGTCACTTTTTTCATATTGAAATTTGATATCCTTTTATTGATATCGCTAAACTGGTTTTTATGCGATTCGTAAATGTTTTTTTAAAAAGTAAGTCGTTATTAGTTATTACAAACATTCGAATTCAATTGCCATCATATTTCATTTAAATCAATTAAATACTTACCTATTTGATTTAGAAGACATGTCTCGATTTTATAGTTGATATTTAAATCGATATTTTGACCTAATTTACTCAAATAAAATTTACTATCGTAATCAATCTCATCATTTTACAATAGTTATGTGATAGAAATATAGCACTTTATCTTACGTTAAATAGATTTGCAAAAAAGAACGCATAATGGGTAATAAAAAAACAAAAACATTGTCTTATATCTACCCACTCACAGGAAATTGGAAAAAACGCTCACAATCATTACGGAAATTGAACAAAACTTCACAAAAACATAATGAATAAGATTTTTTGCTATCTCCACGCATCTCATGGATTTAGCGCTGTCCGTTAAGTAAATCTGCCTTTTTTATTTTTATGTTTAGCTTATACTTATATGCATGGTAAAAAGAAGAAAACTAGTTTTCCTGAGAGCAGTAGTTTTCCTAGTTGAGACACTTTGTTCCCTATCTTCCCCAAATTATGGACACATTACGTGGCCAGTAGCGTAACACAACCCCGCGCTTCGTCTACCAGAGCGGGAAAATGAAAACCTAAAAAATATCTAACACGACACATCTAATATCTATCACGACGCCATATATATTTTATGTTTATCTGCCTGCAGGTATAACGTACTTGTCCGGTGAAAACTTCCTGGACGAGTTGGACAATGGCGCGGAGCTCTGCCAACTGGCTGCGGTCATCCACGAGCGCGCGCGGGAGGCGCTCGACCAAGGACTCATCGTTGGGGTGAGTAATAACCTGTGGTGAAGATGTTTTTTTAGCTTTATGCTGTATCCCACATATGTTAGGGTAGGCAGAAGGAACAGTTCCCTAATGTTTAAGACAATGTGTGTTGAGTGGCGAAACTCTAGGAGATGAAATATTTATTTAAATGTATATTTTCACATCATCGCTCTTGTGTCGAGGCAAATCGCAGCGTTGAGTTCCGCCACTCAACACGCAATACCTCCAGAAATCGGCGAAAAGTGGGGAACGGTGTCTACACTAGGTTCCCTCTGCCTACCTTGCTGTGTGCGGGATACTGTGTGAAGCTGATTTATTTATATTTAATATTTTAATAATAAGAAGATTATACACTGTAATTTTATCAAAAAACTTGTATAAACTAAACTAAATGTGTTGTTTACATAAAATTTCATATTTTATAAACTACAGCCGGTGCCAGCAATCCGCGGTCGTTGCTGGCAGCGCGCGGCGCGTAGAAGCTTCTTCTCAAGAGACAACGCTGAGAACTTCATCACCTTCTGTCGTGAACTCGGCGTGCATGAGAACTTGCTGTTTGAGAGCGATGACCTGGGTAAGGATAGATTTTACCTGTGGCTCTTCCCACGATCACATCGAAATTATTAACATGTACCTAATAGTATAGATTATTATAGCTTTTCTCGATAAATAGACAATCAAACATAATAATATTTTTTCAATTCGTACTAGCAGTTCCAGAAATTAGCGCGCTCAACCAATTAATAAACTTATTTTATTAATTGGTTGAGCGATGAAGTTGAACTTTACATTGGACCTTACAACACCCTCACACACCTAAATATTGAACTCATGGAATGCTAAGTATTATAGTTTCTTCTCTCAGGAATATAAAAATTAAATAAAAAATACTATTCAATTCTAGTACTCCACAACCAACCGCGCCAAGTAATACTTTGCCTACTGGAGGTGGCGCGTCTTGCAACAAAGTTCAACGTGGAGCCGCCAGGACTTGTTCAGCTCGAAAAGGAGATCGCCATGGAGGAGCGCGACTCCGGCCTCGACTCCGCCATGTCGGGCGCTGCGTGGCAGTTCCGGGATAATTCACCCTCGCCCACCAGGGAGAAGTACGTTTTAAATTTAATATTTTACAACTAGCACACACTATTAAGAGTCTGTTTCTCGCTTTCCGGCCGGATTAAATGGAAGATACTGTACGAGCGAGGAAAGGAATTGAACCGACAATCAGTTTATGTAATAATGAGTAATTTAATGTAATAATGAAAATTAAATAATACATATGTTTTTCAGATCTACAACAGAGCCGATGCCATCTTCGCCAGAACCTACCGATGGTAAGTAACATTTTAAAAACCTAGCTTAATAATAAAAAAATAATAAAATATTTGTAAAATGACACATTGAAGTTACATAGTTGTCTCAATTTCATTTGTACATAACGTGTAGCTGTGCCTAATTTATAATTTTAAACTAAATAGATATATTACATGTAAAAAATCAATGTCAATCAGGAAAGAAAAATACTTATTAAGAAAACGTATAAAAATTTGAACGTACGGACGGACGAACGGACTCGACTCCGAAATTTTATACGTTTTCTTAATAAGTATTTTTCTTTCCTGAGTGTGGAATAACACTTTAAAAATGTTTATAAATATTTAAAAAATTGTATTCTCTCTTGCCAATAATAATGCCGATAATTCTTAGTAATTACCTTTGGGTAGCGGAAATTTGTAAAAATCTCCCTACAGAGATACTAAAAACATAAATAAGTTGTAACAAGCGTATAAAAATTTCGACGTAGTTTGATGAGAATGTATGGCTTAGTGGTCAGAGCGCCTAGTCGGTTTCCAGGAGGCGCGGGTTCGAGGCCCGTTACGTTCAAATTTTTATACGTTTTCTTAATAAGTCTTTTCTTCCCTGAGTGTGGAATAACACTTTAAAAATGTTTAAAAATGTCAATCAGCTTTAATTAGCTTAATCAGCTTTACGCTGTCTCCCGCATACAGCAGGGTAGGTAGAGAAAACTTAATGTAGAGACAGTTCAATTCTGGAGTTATTGCGTGTTGTTATAACGCCGCGCTTTGCCTCGACACCAGAGCGAAGAAATGAAAATATTAATTAAAAATACATTTTTCATTTCCTCTAGTAACGATCGAACCCATCATAAGTCACGTTTACAGTCACACTTTGTGCTGTTGCTGCGCTGACCTCGTATATGTATATACAAAAAATATTGCAATTTATATACTAAAAAGATTTTTAGAACTCGCTCGCTCTATCTAAACACATTTAATAATAAGTAATTTCGCAAACCCCCAGGTCCACAATCATTACCAGATAATGTAGACGCGGAAAGCACCAAGTCAGGCGCTACCGACAGCAGCAGCGACACTGATGTACCACTCAGACCTACAAACGAGCTGGATAAACGAGTAAGTTCCTGAAGTCCCTGAAGTGATATACAAGCTGTATTAAAAACCATGGCAGGCAGAAAAATCTGGTGCTAAAACAAACCCATCTTAATGTACCGCCAATTTTGAGATTTTTTGCTATGGCTGACGATGACCTGTTTCTTTCTGGATCTATTTACACAATACATACATACGGTGTCTCTAGCACCTACTAGCTGTTTTTTGGTTATACAATATACATATTTAATAAGTTAATTTATTATTGTGTTAAAACCATTTGAGAATACGTTATCACCTGTATTCTTCTGTCTCAGGTGCAATTGGTAACGCGTCTTATGGAGCGCGGCTGCAACTGCGGCTCAGGGAAATGTTCGAAGCTGTTGAAGGTGAAGAAGGTCGGCGAGGGACGATACAACATCGCCGGCAGAAACGTGTTCATCAGAGTATGTATTAAGATGTAATATAATATAATTCAATAATAAATGCAATTAAATAATATAATATTAGACTCTAAAAGACAGTAATAATAAATAAAAAATATTTCAATTGCTATTTCAATTTAAGCTTGATATATTTACTATAGTAAAATAAAGCATTCAATTTATTTTTAATTGTTTTTTATTTATCAGTTGCTGAAGGGCCGCCACATGATGGTCCGCGTGGGTGGCGGCTGGGACACACTCGAGCACTTCCTCTCTCGCCACGAACCCTGCCAGGTGCGCCTCGTCACGCAGGGCCGCCGTGACGTGCTGCCCCTGCCGACACCTCCACCCGCACCCCCGGCAATCTCCCCTTCGCACTCACCTACGCCCTCCCCCGCCAGCAGCAAGAACTCCCTAGTAAAGGAGCCTTCACTCCCACGTACCTCCCCTTCCCCCACCAGCAGCAAGAACTCCCTAATAAAGGAGCCTTCCCTCGCACGTACCTCTCCATCACCCGCTAGTAGCAAGAATTCGCTAACAAAGGAACCCTCCCTGTCGCACACATCCCCCTCCCCTGCCAGCAGTAAGAACTCACTAAACAAGGAGTCTTCATTCGGAAACGTCTCCCCTGCCGACAGCAAAGCATCCTCGATCAATGGAAAGACATCCCCCGTAGTTAATAATAAAAAGAACGGAAAATCTTCACCCCTTGATATAAGACGCACCTCCACTCCAAAGCCCGCTGCTATTAGAAACCGGTCCGCCCTAACCCTTCCCTTGAAAGATGAAAAGAAATCCCCAGCACGCGCCAGGAAACAGTCCGCACCTGCCAGCTATAGCACGCCCAACACCCCCACCGGAAGATCGAACCGCACACCTACGGAGCTGCGCAAGTCTCTCACTTCGAACGCCTTAGTCACCACGCCTAAGAAGTCCAGAAGTATGAGCATTGCGAACAAAGACACCAAGTGTTTCGGAGCGGAGAGATCGACCCAGCCCAAGAAGGGCAGGTCGGCCAGTATTGCCAGTACTCCCACTGAGCTCAGTGCGGCCCGCAAGGTGCGCAGCCAGAGCCTGGCGTCGACGCCCGTCAACGAGCCGCGCCGCCCGCTGCTCGCGCACGGCAAGACGCGCAGTATGAGCCTGGCGGGCGCGGGGCCCGTCGCCGGCCTCACGCAGGCCGCCATTGAAGAAAGCATCCGCCTGTCGCTGGAGGCCACCATCGCCGACCATACTTCCCCGAAAAAGCCCTTCTTGCACATCAAAGCCAAATACCGGAGTCCCCCGCCGCGGGAGGTGCCACCCAGATAAGAGCGGCGCGCCCTCACACCTCATTCCATTAGTTTTTAACTTTGACACTAATAAGTAGAACTGAATGTGCGCACCGCGGCTCGAGTTCAATTACTAATTATTAAGTTTTGTGTAAGCGTTATTTAGATCTCCTAAGCAATCTCGTATTTATCTTCGCGCAGACGCCCCGCCGCGTCCGAGGCGACTCCGGGGTGGCTCCGGGGGACTAGTCATAATGAATTTCGTATAATTATTTAATTATTTCTAAAGTAATCCTAAGTATAATTGTGTAATTTAATTATCACTTTCCAATTGCAATAATTGATTAATTTATGTTTTAATTACGAGGTTATTTTTAGTGTGTAAATTATTTTAATGTGTATTTTTACGTTGGTACATCATGAATGCGTGTGTCTCGCGTCAGAGGCGCTCGCTCCTCTGGTGTAGAGTCGTGTTTGTTCTTTCTATTGTGATATTTCCGTTTTCGCGTCATCTATTGTATCGCTTTATGTATTCGCTATGTACTCGTCTGTAGCCAGCTTAAGTATAGTTAGCAAGTAGTTTCGGCGCCTCGCGCGACCTCACGCGGTACAAACTACAGATACTGAATGTCCAGACATCGTCTATTTTCGTACAAGAAAAGGATATAAAATATTTTTGCACTTAGATAAAGCACTAGCTAGACACAAATGTTGTAATTAATAAAGTCGATCTTTAACATTGAACACGCGAAGGTAAAGCACCTCCACTGAAATAGTTAAAATACAGAAGTTGCAGTTGAAACCACCTTGTTCACTATTCTATAGTAATTAGTATATGGAATAATTGATGGTATAATATTGTCTTCCTCCCCATGGACTGCACGTGACGGCGGGCATGACGTGATGTACAAACTGCCGATCTACCATTGCAATATTGTGCCAACAGTTTTAAACATTGTATATGGTTTAAATAAACTTTTTGATATTCATTACATCTGGTTGTTTTAATCATCTGTAAACGTTTTATCATTCTCATCTCAATATCACCTCATTCAGTCATTTAGTTCATTTTGCTACGAAATATAATATTATAATGAAACTTTGAAGCTTGCTTAAAGAGCATTTAGAAATATTCTTTTTGAAGGCATATAACATATTTTTTTAAGAATTTAATTTCATTTATATAGTATTTAATTTTACATAGGTTCTCACTTCAGTTTCTAAAGTTCTAAACAAAGGTTAAAACAAAAACCAAAGGTTCGAATCGAGTCAAGTAACTGAGTGAACTATATAAAAAGCTAAGCTTAGAAACAAGTAATTTTATTAAATTTTCTTGAAATCATTACGTTTTTGTGACCTGGAGTCTATCCTGAAAATATTTCTCAGTAAAGTCACAGTTGTTGGATATTATACCTAAAATCATCAGTCTGAATCAGACGTTTTACATAGGTTCCAAAAGTTCATAATTTTATACATTTAACGAACCAATCCAGCAGTGGACTAGAACAGGCTGATAATGATGATGATGAACGAGCCAAAAAAACTTCCAAGACACTTCACAAGGGACATTTTGTTAGTGTAAATAATGCCATTAAAAAATCTTTTAATAGTATAGAACTAAAAAATTAAAAAAAAATAAGAAATGTATCTATATTATATGTACATACCTATATTTAACTGTAATCAAATAATTATTGAAATTAATAGAGCCTGTAGCCTATGCTTGCACGCAAATTAAGAGTTAACTACAAAAGGCACAAGGAATGCAAATGACACAAATAGTATAAAAATCATTTTAGTAGGTAAGTACGATACGAACAATTCACATTTCCAAAAGGAAGGTTTTTCGAACTTCGTAGAAACTTAGAAACACATTTTAAAATTATTATAAATGGAATGGAATATACACCTGACCTTGGTAAAAAGACAATTTCCATAATTAACTCTCTCTTGCTGGTTTTTTCGAGAAATAGAAAAATTACCCAAATTTTGCACTTAAGCAAAGATCATGTCTTTTTTGCATGAATATAGTTTCTAGTAGCAAGTGAAATCCAAGATCAAAACTCAATTCAAATAATAAGATTTTTTTTTAAATTTTGATTATACCTACTGAATTGATGCATTGAAGAGGAGGAAAAATCATCACCATCGTGGGGGTCTGACGTAATGGATGTGGGTTCAATTCCCATTCTAGGGATTATATTTAAGCTGTTTTTATTTTCCTGATCAGACAAAACCTGGCGTTTAGCTCAGCCAAGGTAACTCAACACTCAGTTGCTCTAAAGCAGTGAAGAACCAAATATTTTAACACTCCACTTTTATCCTGCCATATGCGATAGAAGCAAAAATATAAATAAATTACAAGTATATTCCAGGTTGCTAAGCCCCAATATCGGTTCCACAGTGTCGGAAGGCAAGTGCTCGGGCGGCGGTGCCGCTGACGGTGCCGGTGGCGGTGCCTGTGCGCGCGTCCGTCACGCCGCACAAACGACGCTACACATACTACAACAAGATGTTCAAACCTATCGCTTATATGTTGCCTCAGCCGCTTAGAGTCTCTTTGATTTAATTACGAGGAGTAGAAATTTGTTATTTTGTCAGTCATGTGTGTTATAATCACGAGTTAGGCCAATTTAATTTTAATGTAGTCTTCAGTTATGTTCGATTCGATTTCAGTGAAATGAGTAAAGAATTTGGGACGGCTGCTGTGTTTATTGACGCTAAAATTAAGATATATTGAAAAGATTAAAAAAACGTTGGTTTCCGTTATATACATAGTTATTTTCAAAGCTAAATGATTGTATTTTTTAGCGACACGCTATATCCCGCACATAGCAGGGTAGGCGAAGGAAACACACACACAAAGGAAACCGCACATAGCAGAGTGGCGAAACTTAATGGCGCGCTTTACCTCAACACCAGAGCGAAGAAAAAAAAATATTAAATATTTCATTTTCTCAAGTGGGAACTGAAAGCGCGAAAGGTTGTGACTTCGAAGTCACAACCTTTCGCGCTTTCAGTCACACTTTGTTCCCCTGCACCTCGAATAGCCTCGATATTCATATTGTGCATATAACAAACATTAAGCGTAATTAAAAAAAAATCTGTGTCGCATTAAGTCGTTGGGATTTTTAAGCTGTCGCGGCCCAAAGCCGGACACCGTAATTACTCGTGATTGTGCCACTGTGATTATAAAAATTATAACTAACATTAACTTCCGGTACTGTGTTCTATCGCATCGCTTAGCAATATTTGCACTTCCGTCCAGTTTGCGATAATAAATTATTTTTTATAGAATTGTATTTTATTTTTTTAACCTTAAAAGTGAGAACCTTAATGAAGACGGACACAGCATATTATTAATATAGTTAATAAAGTAGCGGAATTGAAGGAGTAGTGAAGCAAGGGTACGATAATGGGTTCGACTCCTATTGGCTTAAGATCCCATTGCTTAAAACTGTAGCGATCAGTAATTCTAATGAAACTTATATTTAAAAATGATACATGATAGTAGAATAGATTACACTAGGGTTGCCTAAAAGAATCCTGCCGCAATCACCTTTAATTAATGTTTTTCGTAACTCGTTTTTGGAGAAAATTTCACTCATATGTTGTTTATGTGAATCGCACATCATATGAAAGAAAATCGCATGTTTTGGAGAAACAATGGTTGCCAGCTCTGCCGCAAGCCCAGGGTTGCCTGGTTTAAACAGGTCATTGCCATCATTTGAAATATTTCATTCCGATTCCGTTTGACTGAAAACAGACGAAATGCGCGGTTTGCCTCATGTTTTAAAGTAACATATTATATACTAGAAGGTAAATCTTAAAATCAATGTTTATTTTAACTGCTCACCTGTTAAATGATGCTTTTAATCATATTAAGTACATACAGAAAACTATATAAACATGAAATCATTCTTATTTTTCAAGTGAAATAATGAATCCACGATATTAAGTAAAATTTAAAAACATTGCGGATCGCCGCTATGCCTAAAAAATTCGGAGAAAAGTGGGGAACGGAAATGACATAATGAGAATCGGAGTGTATTACATTTATCATACTTTTCATTAGGTTCCCAGGTTACCTCTGCCTACCCTGCTATGGCGACATACAGCGTTTACATACGCTAATAAAAAAATATCGTACAAACAAGACTTTTCTGCTATTTTAGTATAGTATAGTATAGATAATTCTAATATAAATCAGTAATAAATAAAACAACATTTACAATTTCCGATTTATTTAAATTTCTAAAAAAAATAATACAAATAATTCGTAATGCTAACATACAAAATATAATAACTCATCAAGGAATGAATGAATAAATGCATATAGTTAATTTTACACATACCTAATTGGATTTTCCAATACGATATGACTATATAGGAGAGAGCTTTCTTTATTATATTATATAATTAACGCCGCGCTTTGCTTTGTAACCAGAGGAAGGAATAAAAAACATGCCACTGCTCTATGACGGCATTCAATTTCTATTCCTTAGAAATTACAAAAAATATCATAAACAATAAACGAACGCACCCAATTCATACTTAATTTACACAGTACTTATTCAAAACTTTTATTAAAATTTTAATAAAATACAATTTATCTCATAAATAACTTTAAAATTAGGCATTTCTAAAGTGACTCAAGCCTCAAGTTTCTAAGCTTCCTAGAATTTCTTTACATTTCAAGTAATAAAATTCATTTGAGATAAGAAAGTGCTACAAAAATATTTCCGAATATAAAGTTTTAAGGTATAAATTAAATAATACACAAAGCCAAATAAATACTTATAAGCGTATAGTCTATTGAACCAAACCGACGTCACTGGTCCGTTTGGTTCAATAGACTATACAAAACCCAATTTATTCTTTTGTAATACTTGAATATAAGAATCATCAATATATACTTTTAAAACATAAGAGAAATAAAAACGAAATATTAGTTGTATATAAATAAAAAATATGTTAATTTCAAGTAACCTACATAAAATATTATTTTAAGGATTATTTTCCTCAGATTATATTCTCAAAAGGATACCAAATAGGTGGAATTAGAGTAATTGGTTTACTATTTTGATAATTTAGTAAAAGATATTTAAAAAATCCACTAGTTAATGACGCAAACGGAACCTCAAGCATAATTCCACTTTATATATCATCATTATTATATATACCAACATAGCACAATTATTTCGAAACATACAAAGTTGTTACATAAATCTAAAAAAATGATGCGAATTAAAGAATGTCAATTTAAAGCATTTTCATGGTCAATCAAAATCTGATACAAAAAGTATTCTTAGAAACTAAATATACTTAAAAGTAAACATTGTAAACCTATTGTAGGGATATAAATAAATTTTGGTACAAAACTTTATTAGCTATATGGCTATATGGCTAAGTGTGAAACTAAAATCATCTTATATAAGGTGTTTCAGTTATTATTTAAGAATAATATTCAAATTATAATCTTAGAAAATTTATTAAAACTTGGTCATAGCGAGACTCGATCCTGCGAACAAACCTTGGAACTTGGAAACCGTCTAAGCGCTCCGATGAACGCTTGCAATTTTCAAAATTATGCAGGTTTAAGTTTCGCTGCATTCAAGTTTTAAATGTTTCCCAATTTCATTTCCCTTTTCTTAGTATTTTAAAAATATTAAAAAATAATATTCAAAATACTTAAATTGTTCAACTTCGAATAATATTTTGTTTAGAAGAAGATGATAAAATTTTCTGATTAAATATTACAACTAACATTATAGATTGTTATCTACATTTTAATAAATATTCCAGTGGTTGGTTACAAGCAGTTACAAGTATTATCTAAGTGTGTTCGAACCTGTAAAAACTTTCGCAAATTAATAATAGCGTGGCAGATAGGATATACAAAGTGTACATAGCGAGTTCAGACTTATAGGGGTAATGGCAATAATCTCTATTGATATATTTCCTCCAATAATAATACGGGGACATTTTGTTTCAAGTATTAAATAAATTACAACCAAATTTTTTACAATTTGGCACACAAAAAACACTGTCGAATAAATAATTATAATAAAAAAAATTGTATATGCTTCGAATTTTTCATTATTCAAAATATCCCCGTTACAGAATATATAATATAAAAATTATTTAAAAAAAGCAAACGCCTACTTCTTCTTACTCTTACCTAATGTAAGCGTATGGTGAGCCTGGGCACTTTGTTGCTTACGACGGTTGAACTCAACCGTATCATCCTCTATCTTCTTTCTCAGTTCTTCCAGACGTTTCTTCTCATCTGTATGATCACGTTTGAGTTTATCAAACTTAGCGTGTAGTTCTTTCTCGGCTTCCTTTAGTTCCGCTTCTTTTTCTTTGACTCTTTGAACAAACATCTGTCTCATTTCATCATCTTTCTGCTGTAGTTCCAGAAGATGGGCAGTTCGTTTTTGTTCAAAGGTTTGTTGGAATGATACGGGTTTATTGTCTGCGTCAACGTCGGAGAAGCCCATCTGCGCGAGTCGTTTCCTTCTGTATAGTTCGTAATGTTTCGCGTGGGTCTTCTCGCGCATGTCCTCCATGTTAGTGCGTATTAGCATCTCGCGGAGTTTCACGAAATCGCAGTGGGACTCGTTTTCAACTGTAAATACATAATAAGGTAAATGTTATTTTAGTGTGAAATTATTTTTCTTTTTTTTGTTAAAAAATATATATATTTACAACATAAATTCTGTATTAATTTACATTCTGTATTAACATACAATCTGTAGGCACAAAATGACTGATATTTTTTTTACGATTTAGGTATGTATTCCATATATAGACAGAGCTAGTCCAGGGTGAAGACATTTCGTTTGCCACGCACCTTTCTATTTTTGAAACATTGTTGAGTTGGCGAGATTTTGTTGAGTTGGCAGAGGTCAACGCCGCGCTTTGTTTTTTTACCAGAGACAAGGAAATCCTAATAATTTATTTTTCTCATGTCAAATCAGCTCCAGTAAGCATCTATATCAAATTAGTTCTGGTAAGAAAAAACGCGGCGCACCAACACTTAACATGCAATATCTGAAATTCAGGCACTAAAGGGAGAACCGACAAAGCAAATAGTCTCGACACTAGGCTACCCTGCTATACGAAATATAAAAAGTAAAGCTGAAAATTAGTTCAGAAGAACAAAATTCTACTAACCCTGCACAGTGCCCCACGGATACTGTCTAGCTCTGACAGTCTTATTGCCAATTTTGACAAAATCCGTACTGCCGACCACCGCGAACGGAATGTGCGAGTTCATGCCCGAGTTCACTTCGGAGACGGACTCGTCGTCGACGGGAAACTGGTAGATCTCCACACCGTTGGCGGATAACTCTTGCATTATTTTAGACTGAAATAAAAAAAATATAGTTCATTATCACTACACATTGACCACCAAGACTTGACGCTCAGCGGTAAAGAGTTTGACTGTAAAAGGGACTGTTGTGAGTTCGATTTTCATTCCCTAGGTCTGGAAACAAAAGAAACCGCAGTCTTAATACGCCACACCAAAAACAATTGGTTGGTTAAAAAGTTGGTTTCCTCTCTAGCCGGCTAAATACAAGATAATGCTTGCAAACATTGTTCTACCGCGAAAAAAAGAGTTTCTATAAAACCACCACCTAAAAGATACAGATAAAATTTCGTCCAATTTGATGGATATGTTATACAATAAATTTTCCAATAACATTTTGATTCTTAAAAATAAATTTAAAAAAATCAATTTAGCATTTTTATCTATAATCAGCATCATTAAAAAAAACGATTAATATAAAAGTAGAAAAATGACAAAATTACATAATAACTTTAGGTAAGTCGTTCGTCCCTAATCAAAACAAAAAGGCAATGTAAGCATTCATACAATTTACCTTAAATTTTTGCAACTCAGTCTTAGAAATAGTATCAGCTTTGGCAATGATAGGGATGATGTTCACTTTAGTGTCCAACTTCTTCATGCATACCAGATCGATGGACTTAAGGCCGTGTCCTGAAATTATAAAATAAGTATCATAATATAGATAAACATTATGGAATGCATATATTATGGTATTTTTCTTATATCATTAATTTACATTTTTTGTGTCTTATTCCACCAGTATTACGTAGGAAAGAAAAAGTATATTCTAAAAAAAGTATATAACATGGATGTTAAAAAGAGCAAAACTTTTATTTTTTTCTAACCAGATATTTTGTCATATTCGTATTTATGCCCACGAACATCACATTGAGCGATTTGTTAATTTGTAAAAAGGAGTCAAAAACTACAATTTAGTTAACAAATACGTCATTTGAGAAATATATGTGTATATTTCATAATATTAACGAATATTATTTTGAATTGCGTATAGCTATAAATAATAATAATAATAAAATAATTTATATAATAAAATTATAAAATGAAATATAAATTAAATATAAATGTAGTGTAATTAATATATAATGACCTGTATGTTCTTTTGGTTGTGTTTTTGTTGTGTGTAAAATATTGATTGGCTTGTAATTGATATCTCCAATAAAAGACAATTATGATTTTTTTTTATTTTATGAAACACGTTCAGGTAGACATATTCTGAAAATATTTTACTTATGGAATACATACTTTAATTACATTAAAGCATGTATTCCATATTGATCGCATTATACTCTTGTAAGAACAACGCGTGTTTAAGCCATACAAATGATTATGCAAAAGGTCTCGTGCAGAAAATGCAAGCGTGTCGCTCTCAAAGGCACGTCAAACGACAGCAGCCTCGCGCAAACTAAGCCAGCACTAAGAACGAGATTAGCAACGTTTTTATACTGTGTTTCACAAATGTTGTTACGATTTAAGAGGGAGTGACATAAGTTACCAATAATATCATTTTTATTCACGGCTTTATTCAACTAAGACTAAATCTATTAATTTAATATGCGTCAAAACGTGATCGTGGATGAATAAAGTCACAGGATGAAGAATTATGACAGAGATTTAATTTCTTTTATCAAAGCCCTTATTCTTACTGTACTATTGGCCGATTTCAAGTTTATGACCGTAAACAATTATCACCTAGTTTAAAAGTAAATTAAAACTAAATGGCAATGCAATAAAACAATAGACTTAAATTAAAATAAACGTATTAGATAAATCAAAGTCACAGGATGAATAAAATTAATAAATGACGGTACGGATGTTTAACATCCCGCCTCATATAACACAAACAGGTAGTACTTCTATAGAGAAACGCAACGGTTGCAATGCAATGCAATGCGTACGAAAATATTGCATCTATTATATATAAAAACAATACGGAAATATTATGAGAATAAGTTTTAAGTCGTAGGAATTGAATTATAGGGACTTCAAAAATATGGAATATTTCCCAGCATACTTAAGTAAATCATAATTTTTCATGTATGTTTACTATGTATACTAATATAATAAAGTGGAAGAGTTTGTTTGATAGTTAATTTTTCAAGGTAGGCTGTAAGCTAAATATAACTTCGCTTTAAAGGTATCGACGTATCCCACTATGCCTGTCTTAGTTGTTTCAACTTGACCACGCAGGCGGAGCTGCAGATAGAAATTACATTACAATAAAATGCTTTAAAAAGTATCCGTCAGTACGTGTATAAGTGATATGACGTGTTTGTTGGCTATTGGTAAATAACGTTGCTAGTGTATCATTATTATTTAAGGACACTTATAAATAAATAACATAAACAATTAATCATTAGAAAGTATAAATTACATTCCCGGCGCCATTTCTTCGTTATCGTTACTTAAATAGCAACCACTCACAGTGTGTATAAGGAGCGCTCCACATAGCGAAGTAAAAGTATGATACACCGTTATTGAACAATCGTAAAGCTGGCTACACACGTTGAAACGTCATTATTTATGAGTAGGTATACCGAGTTATGAAGATAAAGTGCACTTCTATTGCTATAGCCATAATTACAATGTCAAGATTCAACATATTTTAATGAGAATTGTTTATTTTTTTAGTTTTTTTAAAGTTTATTATAATATAAAAATATTTTTAGGGCGTCGTGGCGCACGGCACAATGGTTTTAACGGTTGTGGGTTCTATTCCCACCGGCCTTGAGGTCCGCCACTCAACACGCAATGTCTTGAATAATTCGGCGCAAAGTCGGGAACGGAGTGTCTTAACACTATGTTCCCTCTTCCTACCCTGCTATGTGTACCTATGCATATTTAATTCATGCACTGCAGACACAGGTATTTTGTAAATACTTAATGTAGGTTTTTAAATTAACATAACTTAGAACTATACTTATATATTATGATCACTAAACTACCTACTAGCCACCTACATTTTTATAGCTTTACGCTGTATCCCGTACGGTCCCGTAAGGTCGGCAGAGGGAACATAATGTTAAGATACTCCGCTTTTCACGTATTATATTATATAATAATATTAAGATATATGTTTATATTTAAATTTGTGAGGTGGGTGTTTGTTCCACTTTTACGTAAAAACTACTAAACGGATTTTGATAACGCTGTTATATAATTTGGCTATAATATAATACTAAGTTTAAGTATTATATATTTTGACTTTATCCACAATATAGGGATAAGAAAGGATTTCGTAGTTAATAACTTTGTTCTTTACTTTCTATGAATTACGTGTCGTGTGTCAGATAGCAGTAACTATTTATATGTCAAACGTAAACATCCCTTGCGACCGGAACCGTTGCGTCATAGTTTAACCTATTCCTGTTTAATATATGTACCTGACGTCAAAAGACCAAGAAATTTTACATTCTTCACAATACTAAAATACACTAAATATCATATTAATATAGAAAAACTAAAGCGCACATTTTACTCTCCAAATCAAAACAATATAATTTATCATATAATCTATATACATATAATAAAATTGAAATTCATCGCTCTTTATACTTACATGGAAAACATAATTATGTGAAAATCTATTATTTATCGATGTCTTGAAACATCACCCTAACACTTTTTTTTGTGCGTTTGTGCACGCTAATCTAATCTAAGCTAAGAAATTTAATTAAGTAACATTATATTTAATTTATAAATAAGTTACAAATTATTACTTTAACCGATTTAAACGTAGATTTCAGTACAGTCAACCTGGGCAACTTTGACAAATACGAGCGATATCTTATACTATATCTTAAAATTTAAAACACATTGTGAGAGTTTATTTGTTTTATTAGTGCTCTCATAATACTTTTCACCCATAGACATTCGTAAAAAAAAAATTGTATTAGGCTTTTATAGAATAGTTAAAACTGTGGTTTCATTTAAAGTGGTGCTGACAAAAACGCTCTGTATATTTGTGTTATCCTTGCGCTGAGTCTGAAGTTTCATTTCGTTTTTAAAATTAACGTTTTTTAAAATAGTCAATAGTATTGTATCATATGGAAAAATTAACGAAACTAGTTACGAGATCCCACTGTCAATGTTACACTATGGAATCAATGTTACCCAGATTGGCTGTATTGTATTTTGACAAACTTCCTCTTTCCACATTGTGTTTATTTTATTAAAAAAAAGCGCTAGTATTTATATATAACAGAAAATCTAATAATTAAAAAAATATATATACATACATACATCATAATATAATCA
Organism: Heliconius himera; assembly: GCA_021202915.1. Taxonomy (NCBI): domain Eukaryota; kingdom Metazoa; phylum Arthropoda; class Insecta; order Lepidoptera; family Nymphalidae; genus Heliconius; species Heliconius himera. The sequence continues at coordinate 617,167 of JAJHJA010000276.1, read as the reverse complement.
GAAATGTAGAGGGGCTTTTTTTATTTCTTTCACCAACAAGTAAAAAAAAAACATTTAAGAAGAAACAAAAGAAATCGAGTCTAAAATCCACCTATGTATATATAATTCCTAGAAGCATATACATGCATACATACATTTGTGTCGCGCGCTTTCTGAATATTTGAACGCACTACCGGCATCGAATTCCAAATCAATAGTATTGATTGGATGTCAAGGACACTCATAAAACATAAGTTCAGTAAAACAATGTCCTAGTAAACTAGAAAATTGATTGGCAAACTGATTTCTATATATATGTTAAAATGAGCACCGTTTTGAGGCTTCTTTTGTTAGATAAAAAAATTAAGCATATTTTACAATCAATCAATCAATCAATCAATCAGCTTCACGCTGTGTCCCGCACACAGCAGGGTAGGCAGAGGATACCTAGTGTAAAACACTCTGTTCCCCACTTTCTACCGAATTCTGGAGGCATTGCGTATTAAGTGGCAGAAATCAACGCCGCGCTTTGCCTCAACATCAGAGCGAACAAATGGAAATATAAATTTAAGTAAATATTTCATCTCCTCGAGTGGGGATCAAACCCACAACCAGTCAGTTTTACAGTCTCACTTTGTGCCGCTGCGCCACATCTGGCCTCATATTTTACAATAATTATATAAATTATTGAAAACCACAGTTCAAATTTATTTTAATAACATTTAAAAGTTTGTATATAGTAGGATCAAGGTTCTAAACCTTGATTATAGACTAAGAAAATAAGAATAATAAAATAAAAATTATATGAATGTTTACATATATGAGGCCAGTCGTGGCGCCAGGGTACAAGTATGTAAATGTGACAGGTGGGTTCGATTCCTACTCTAGGAAATGAAATATTTAACATTTTCATTTCTTCGCTCTGGTGTTAGGGCAAAGCGCAGCATTGAGTTACCGCACTCAACAAAGCCAAATTCGGCACTGGAGTATTATCACAAGTTAATTCCTTTCCAGATATACAGTTAAATTGTGTCTTGTGTTAAAATTATTCATTTGAATTTTGTAGCACTCTACACTCAAACTCTGACTTTGTATTTTCACCAGTTAAAATTTATATGCAGTTTCCCAACTAATATACAATAATAAAAAAAAGTCCACTTACCAGTAGGACAAATGAAGTACAAGCAGACATGCAGACGACTATCATGATATGTAGGCAAGGCTCGCTTTATCTTGAGTTCCTCTTGTAGATAGGCTTCAAACTGAGCATCTATGTAGTCGACAACTGCCTTGAAACTATCTTCTTTGTTGACTTGATCCCCATAACCCACTGTGTCACAGATTGTTAGCTAAAACACAATTAAATATTTGCAACTTAAAAACAATACAGGTAGAACTTATATTACTATGGGAAATAAGTATCCATTAAGATACATATTACACACTTAACAATAAACTGACCAGGAATTTGGCACTAAATCTAAGGTGACACTAGTATATTAATTTTGAATTAGTTTAGGTAGAAAAAGGAGCTTTTACAGTAGAAGTGAGCATTAATGTGCATTTAAAGGTGGCCCTAAAGTCTACCTTGGACACCCACATCAAGTTATTTTACTTTGAGCTCCTTTTCATGTTATGCAATGGGTCTGACACCTTCACCATGAATCCATGGAATGCCGAGTTTATTCTCGCTCATAATAGACATATATTTCAATGTTTTATATAAACATTCCAATTCATTGTGGTGGAAGGGTTATACCATGCATGCACTTATATAATTATAGTAATAATTATACAAAAATACTATAAGTATTACTTACCTTCAATCTAACATTGCTCTCTTGAAGTTCATATGTATGTGCCTTCAATTTAACAGTGGGCAAGTTGTGAGGACTGGGTGTTGATTCAAAGTTTGTGTTAAACAGAGAATCCATAAGTGTTGATTTACCCAAGCCAGTCTCCCCTATTGGAAGGATATAAGATTATCATCTCATTTACTATATATTGTAACACTTTACAATAATATTAAATAAAAAATATTTCCTTATCGGCAATAAACAACTTAGTAACACACACTATATAATAAGAGGAAATTTTATGATAATATTTTAATATTTGTTTAATAGTTATTTTAGACGCGAGTTTAGTAAAATAGCAGTAACTATCGAAATACACAACAATATATCACAACAAAGCCACATCCTATCGCAATAGGTCGAGAGATAATTTTTAATGTAGGCAGGTGATTAATAATGATTCATGCTTACCAATACATAGTATGTTGAATACGAATCCATTTTGCACACTTTTATTCACGAGCTGATCAGGCAGGCTGTCGAAACCGACATGCCCTGACAACTTAAGCGTACGCATCGCGTGCTCGATCTAAATTAAATATTATAAAGTAGTAGTACAATCTGATATTAATAGGAACAACGTTTTCTCGTTTTTCAACAATCGCTATAAGAAATGATTGTTGTTATAAACAAAAATTGTTTGTTTTGTAAATTGTATTGAAAAGAATTTCTAGTGTGGCGTTCCACTTACGCTGAATATTTGAATGATTAAATATAAACAGCAATCTTATGGAGAACGCCCTGACGGTACGTTTTCGATAAATACTATATATAATTATATTAGCATGCAAAAGATTATATACAGTTTTTACTTTTACGAAAGATACGTTTACTAAGTATATTTTAAAGAATTACAATATTTATTTCTGATTAAATATTACCTTAGTCGGCTCAACGTCAATGGCCGCCATGTTTCCTTGACAATCTGTGACTAACACTAAGTGAAGTTGGTTAGTAATAGATGGGAATTGGGTGGGAGTCTTTCATACTTCAAGTAACAGAATAGGAAACATGACAAATAGAAACAACAGATAATATTTTATATTTTTTTTATTTTTTGCTTATAATTACAGTACGGTAAATATCGTATTCTACCATACATTTGTTAAATATCAAATATAGTTAAGTATTATTACACAATACCATACTAAATCTTAACTCCTATTTGATTTTATTTCAAATTGTTGCAACATTTAAAGTTTATCCTATAGGTTTTAATTATTATAATATTATTTCGATTTTTGCAAAAAGATTATTTTTCTTTACTGTATTTTTTTAATAATATAATTTAAAAGTTAATTTATTTATTATATATTTATGTACATACTAATACGTGTACAAGCAACTTAATATCGTAAAGATAGATAATAAATAGTACGGTACATTAATATTTGTAATTGGATGTACGATCGGTACTTATACAATATTACTTTCAAATATTTTTTTCATTTAATTATACCCATAATATATTTAATATATAGTGCAATATTAAAATTGTTAAATTATTGATTAAGGGAGAGGTAACATTGTAGTGTTTTTTTAATTAGGGTAACACCGCTGAATACCAAAATGGCAGAAAGCGACATTGGTGCGTTATCATGTGAGCGGATGAAATGATGTTTTCTTGAATTTTTTCGTCGCGAGTGAATTTTAAAATTGTGTATCAGTGAATTGTGACATAGTGAACCATGGCGGATTTGAAATCACCGCCTTTTAGTGACATTAAAAGACCTGAGGAAGTCGTCAGGATGACGACTAACGATAGTCTAAAATTCGCAGTTCTTATCGGGCTGATAGAAGTCGGACAGGTAACCAACCGGGAGGTGGTGAACACTGTTCTACACCTGGTAAGTACATACGTATGCTTCCCGTATTTATGAAAAATAATACGAATGATAGAGCGCCTCAAATCTAATTGGATTCGACTTAGAAAGGTTATTGCATCTCAAAGATTTGTAGTGTTATGAGTCAATATTGTGATGCTTGTAGTACCTGAAAGACTAAGCTTGTTGATATTTTACTTTCTACATAATACTCATATTATTGTTGGTCAAAAGTTGCATCTATTTTCATTGTTTTTATCGATCGCGTTAGTTCATGAATCGTAGGATCGCACCGACCTCGCGAACACCAGCGGCCGGCGAGTGCTGTTTGTTTTGATGACTCTATTATAATTTGACGGCGTTCTTCAAGTGTAAATAAAATAAACATTGCCTTTACATTATCATTATATCACTGGAAATATTTAGTACCACCATATTTTGCATAATATAATAGTATAGTATAGTAAGCATAATCTGTAAGGAATGTATACTTTTCTAGTAAGAAACGTAATTAACAGATGTTCAGCTATATATTCTTACAACAAACGTCAAAACTAGGTAGGTATAAAAATATTTAGGTTTCTGCACTGTCACAATGCAAAATAATAGATTAAGCGATCGACTAAAAAACTAACATCGAAAATTAATTTAGTTGCACTAGCACTTAACTATAGTGTTGTAAGTGAAGGACATTATAGATAACGATGTCTCTAATTTGATTAAACAATTTTTGCTACGTATTTATTATTTACTAGCTTTTACCTGCAGCTTCGTCTGCGTGATCTGATAGAAATAACTAGGAGGTATTTCTATCAGATCACATGACATATTGTAAGTGCGGGAGGTAATTCTGACCGCAAATACAGTGGATTACATCGAAACGATTAAAGTGATGTAATATAGTCTAGTTTTCTTCAATAAATGTACTAACTAATACAATATGTTTATTTTTCGGTACCAACTCATAGTACCTGAGGTTAGAGTGTTCAACCAAACAAACTCTTCTGTATAGAAGTATAATAGATTGTACTAGCCTTACAAATTTATGCTAATTTATCTCATGATAATGATATTCGTCGGAAAATTTAAAACTATTAAACCATTGTCGTGTGCAAGTCCAATAAGATATTGTTACGTAATGGGTGTACGCTATTGTTGTCGCATCTTGAAGACTTCTCCGCCGTCGTTTTTATTATTGTTTGTAGTTTTATCTTCGGAGAATGAGAAATCAAATGGCTTCAACCTATTTCTGTGAAGCGCTGTGATTCTATACTAGCATTGTAAATGCAAAGTACTCTTATTTTTTTCTGTATTTTGCACGTCTGTAGGTTTATATTCTTTAAATTTATTTCAAAACAGTAAATTCTGTATTTGTTTAATTTCTTATTTTGTTCTGTATTTTTATGTATCTTTTACTTTGTGAAATACTTTTTACTGAAATGACGTAACACCGAACGCCAATCCTTTTTGTGTGGCGGAGGAACCCAAGGGTGTGTTTACATAGGGCAAAAGACCTGGGTTCAAATACCGCTTGCTTAGTACGTTTATAAATAAAATTCAGGTTTGTCAAATGTCAAGAAAGATTCCTGGAAATAATGATACTGAGCTAAGCTTTACACTGTATCCCACATACAGCAGGGTAGGGAGAGGGACCTTACTGCTAAGACGTTCTATTCCCCGGCAGACAGATTTAGAAGAACCGCCCAATTGTCTAGACATTGCGTGGTGAGTGGCAGAAATCAACGCTGCTCTTTGTCTTCTTACCTGATCGAGAAGATGATCGAACATCGAACTCACAATCGTGGCGTTTACAGTCAGATATTGTAGCCTTGCGCTTAGACAGCCTCATGATATTACGAAAGTTTAAAAATGTTGTTATGGAGTGATGAGGAGAAAAATAGGGTAATGTAAATTACCTGTTTTATGTTAATTACTGGGATGTATGGAATACAAAGAACAGGTTTTTGCGTCTAATTTCATTCTCCATATATATTTTGGAATTAAATTGGAAACATTGTTTTGCCAAATACAGTAATAAAATAGAAAATGAAAATAATCTACTATTCCTAGAGTCAATCGACCTCTTTGAGTAAAAATGTTGCCCAATTTTATACGGAGGCGTATTCAATTTTACTTAGCTCGAGTAGTTACCTACAATAATTGAAGTCGACAGTTTTGCCTCGAGTATGTTAAATTGTTTAAGAAGTAAGGTGTGCTCGGTAAACTCTTGTGTTTTGTTAATTAGAGAACTGGGACTTTGAAAGTTTTGTATAAGTAATTTTTCTTTTAGGTACTACATACAGATATTTAAAATAATCTTGATTTAGTGCTGGTTGAAAGGCTATGTGTCATCTGTGAGATTGATGGAGAATTTATTTTATGTTTGAGTAGTTATAAGTGAGCATTAAGTAAGTAAGTGTATACAAAGTATTATACATTTTCTGATCAAAGTTTTACTCTTTTTGTTCTGTATCTTCTATTTTAACATCTTTCAGTAAATAAATTAATTTACGATAAATTAAAGAGATACTTTTATTTCAGCTGCTTATCGGAAAAAATATATATTTCATTATTTTCGTTCAATTTGAGTTCATAACATTACTAAAAAATCATAAATACTAGTTAACGTACTAGGCAGATTGCGACATCGTACATTGGCGACTAAAGGTTTATTTTGCAGTGATGCAATATATGAAGAAAACGTGGGCGTCTTGCCGCATGGAGAAACAAGGAAAGAGACATGGAGTGCCTTCATAAACCTAATAGACCATGTTTGATGCATACACATTTTGTTATGTAACGTAGTTTTGTTTTTTGTTTCAGCTTTACATTGTATCTCGCACATTGCAACGTCATATAGTAAGCAGATGTAATCTGGGAACTTAGTGTTAACACACTCCGCTTCCATTTAGGCACATTCGTTCCCCACTGTGCCGTACGCACATAGACATCATATCCTTTGGGCATTAATGTTTGTAACAAACGTAGCTTAGTCTTTGTGCGAACTATTTAATCGGGAAATTTATAATTATATTTACATGTCGCTGCCAAGACCAGTCCAGGTCAACGGCAATAAAGCTAATTCGAAAAAGAGAGAGCAAAAAAAAATTAACTTCTAAATCAACGCAGTCGAAGGATATGAACATTTATGCATCGTTTTAGCCTAATTTTGCATGAAATTCACCGCGTAATCAAAACCTACAGGGAGTTTTCCGTGGACCCACAGTTATGAAATTTGGCACAAAATAAGATTTTATAAACGAAAATAAAAGAGAAGTAAAAATTTATAGATATTTTTATAGAATAAAAATATTACAAACTTATATTTGTATTTAATTTCATTTCATAAAAAATTAGTGTATACGGCTGCAAATTTATGTTTATTACTTTATTCGCCGCGTCATGCAAACCTATAAGATACTCCCCGTAATTCTACAATCTTGAAATTGGTACGGTACCTTCGGAGGGAGAGTTTGAATCGCGCTTGGCCGGTTTTTCTTAAATACACCATAATAAACATTCGTATAGTTCAAGCGGGCGAAGTCGCGCGGGACCGCTAGTAATAAATATAATTGGAAGGCTTTTTAAAAATATAGTAAATTTGTAAAATAAATTAATATAGTATAACAAAACTATAACTTGGACAGTAAACCCAAATGTTATAAATTTATATAATAATTAGAAAATTTTGGACGGATGTTGATGCTTATGGGTTCCAATCATACTCTCATAAATATTTATTTATATTTATTTTTTGTTGTCTGCCAGTCTCATCATTCATAACTGGCAACTGGCAATGCTGAATGATATGTGAAGAGATGTGTCTTTTTTATTCACAAACCGATTGAAATAAAATAAACAATAAATGTAAAGCACTAAATGGAAGCTTGCCAAAATACAATAGTTACATAACTGCAATTAAATCAGTTAAGGCCATTCTGAGATTAGCGTGAACAAACGCATAGACAAACAGAGAAAAAATTCTAAATAATTGTTTCTGTTTTATTACGGTATTAAATGATACTAATATATATTTTTTTCTTATATATCTCCCATGTACAGACTAATCCGTTACGATTTTATTATAAGTATAGATAATATCTTTATGAGAATATCAAAGTTTCTGTCCTACCTGTATTTAAAGAAATACTGAAACTTTACCCTTCTTTCAATGATATCGTTTTAGATATCTGCAAATGTGTCTAAAGCACACCAACTTGACATCAGTGTCAATAAATAAAAACAATGCTGTCCTAATAAGGCCTTGCTAACAATACTGCGCCGCGACAATCATCATTTACGTCACTCTATGTATGCACCGCGCGCTGGACGACACATGAATATAAAAATATGAAATATACATGACCACCTTAGTACTATAATATTCATGTAGATTGTAGAGGGACGGAACTAATGGCATTTTTACTAGAAAATTAATTTATTTACATATCAAAATATGTAAAAAAAAATATACATTTTTTAAAAATATGTATAAATTTGGTAGTGTGTATAATAAGATCTGTCGGTGATTTTGCAATATATGTGTTTTTGTCATGTTATATTTAGTTACTAAAAGTATAAAAATATTACTTGAATTTCACCGGACGTTCTAATGAATCCATAATATCGTCACTTCGGTTATGAAACTATTAAAGATTCTTATTTATTTAACTGAGTAAGTAATCCGATCTGTCTCTCTGCCTAGAAGAACGGAACGTCAAACGCTACGATCTTTGCATACATCTTGTTTCGTTCTTCATTCTCATCATGACATCTTTGCTAGTATGCCATACTGTGTATCTCATCATTACGGGTTTGTTCAGCTTTAGTGACTCCGCACATCCTACGAAGAGATCGTATCTACATTCTACAGCATTAATCTTTCTTTCATTCTTCTTCTGTAATAACCACGTGTCACTACTGTACGTCAGTACAAGCGCTGCATCATGTTCAAAAGAATAGATATATGTTAGATATATAAAGGCTATGTTTTAGCTAATACCGACGCAGTATTTTAATTTTCATTGACCATACATATAATAAAACTTACTCGGAGCTGGACATGGAAGGTATACGAGAAAAAGCTATTTATTATAAGGGGCATTTATTAATGTAATAGAACACATAACGGTATCTTTTAAAATTTTTGTGTTTGTGTGTGTGCGTTTGTTCACGATAATCTTGGAAACGGCTTATCCGATTTAAATGAAGTTATCACTATTGTATTTTGGCAAACTAAAACAAACACTAAATATAAGGAATATTTAGTGTTTGTTTTATTTCTATCGGTTCATAAATAAGAAATATATGTCAGTATATGTGAATTGCATGCAAAAATATTGCTACAAAATAAGTTTTATTGAATTGGCTGAAAACTTAGCTATCATTGTATGGATGCTATCTTTGATATGACAATGTTATTTAATCCCGAAAGTAATTAGGATGAGAAAACAATTAATAGCGTATTACAAGCGAGAGAAGCCGGCAGCGGTTTGCTAGTAAATAATAAATCTATTTCAGTTTTTTTATTACCTATAAAATACTTTAAAAAGAAAAAAAATCCAAGATCTTTCTGTATTAATTTTTTTATATATATTTGTATATTATAAATAACCACTTAATGCGGCTTTGCGCGCGTGTAGTGCTATTCAGTTCACAGCTACTTGCTATATGCAAGCCTTGGCGGCTTCTTTACTTTTTAATCGCAATGCAAAAGCAAATCTTTGAATTTTCTCAAAGATTCATTAGAGAAGACGTCGTAAAAAAGTCTGGTGATATTATAAACGGTGGATGTATGTAGGTTCAAATTAATGTGTTTAAGGTCAATTTAATTAGACGAATTGTTTTGAAAAAGCCATTCACTGCATTTACTATCATCAGCCTAAAAATTATTTATTATGTTTAAAGTTATTAACTTCAGCTTCTGGAAATTTCATATAATATATTTTGTAACTGCATAATGTACCATCAGGTACGCTAGGTAGTGGGTACTAAGCTACTGCTAATTAATAATCTATACTTATAATAAAATCGTAATGGATCCGCGTAAAAACACAGAGCATTTAAGATATACAAGAAAAAATGTTATTGGTGGAACTTAATTACGCAATAGAAATAAAAACAATGATTTAAAAAAAAATGTCTGCGCATTTGTTCACGCTAATTTTAACTTTTCAGTTTTAACTTATGGGATTGGTTTTATTTGAGTCGATTCATAAATAAAAATGTTTCACTATTTTAAAGAATGTATGTTGTTTGACAAAATTGCTATAAATGTTTTATTGAATTGCTTGGAAGTTTGCTTTTCAATATAGGTATAAATATTGTTTTTTATATGATATTGTTATTCGAAAATTAAAGTAACTACTAACAAATTAATAAATTAATGGTTATGAGGTTAAAGCGGGCGAAACCGCGAACGGGTCGCTAGTTATATATATTCTTATTAAGGGTGTCATAGCGAAATGGGAGAGCGTCTGACTGTAATCACGAAGGTTATGGTTACAACTCCCACTAGGGGAATGATTGTTTTAAAATTATTTTCATTTCTCTGCTCTGGTAGACAACTCGAAAATGGAGTGGAAAGAATTCAAGAAAAGACGTGATTTTTTTATATTCCTTGCTACTCATATAATTACATGAACCTAAATTAAGCAAAGTGTACCACACCTTGTAATCAGTGGGTTTGTTGAAACCCTAACGCAATAAACAACACACAACCCCAAGAAAAATTTATGCACCGTTGCTTTTTCCAAAGGGCAAAGGGTTGCCGTCACTGACATAGAATTATCATTGGGGTGCCTTCGTGATAGTGAAATATGTGTTTAAAACTTTTATTTATGTTAAAATTTTGTGCTATGATATATTTATAAAGGATTTCTCGTTTTTAAGAAATTATTATAACAGTTTTATTAATATTTTAAATATTATATTATTTTAGCTTCATGTTGTATATTATAGCCTGGTAGGCAGAGGAAACCTAGTGTTAAGACACTCCGTTTCCCACATACCGCCGACATATTGCATGTTGAGTGGCGGAACTCAACTATCGCGAATACAGTCATTAGGAAAGTGGTAATATTTTATAAAATAGATTATTCACCATTCTTAATATACGTAAGATGCATAATAATTTTAAAACAGCGCAGCGTCTTGAACTTAATGTCGTAAGTTAATCAAAAATTTGCGATAAATCGCAATAATATAATGTTTTATTGCATAATTAATTATTTTATTTAGATATTGATTAAAATTATATTACGATTTCACAGAAGATATAATCGTTTTTGTGTTACTCTCAAAATATAAAAAAAAAACTGAATCGCTTTAAAGACTCGTTTCGTCGTCATCAACTTTCTGAATGGTCTTGAACACATACTTGACTATAACCTTGACTATGATGCATCGATATGGCTGTCTCATATGAATTATGAGAAATATTATGTAAAAAATATGTTTGAAATACTGAAACATGACGCAGTAGGATTGGTTGACCGATGATTTACCGCCGACTAGCACACTATGTAAGAGAATTAGAAACTGAAGTGAAAAGTACAAAAAATTGGAAACTATGTGGTTATAAAAATAATGCAAAAAGTAGTGAAAGATTAAATAGAAGACGCATATGCACTTTAATTTTATTTATATTTAAATTCGTGTGTAAGCTAACACAATTATTTCTTTACTCCTATCCCTTGATATAATAAATATGTCAACTGACAAACGGAGGCCATCCCAGTGTACACGTGACCACGGGCAACTATAAAGTGTCCGAAACGTCGAATTTCCCAAAATGTATGAAACTAGATTTGTGCGAATATTATTAAATACGGTAATATAAATACATATTCTAAATATATGCGATTCAAGATTTTTATTTAAAAACCAGTAAGGATCATATTTTACTTCAATGTTTTCTTAAATAAATAAAATTATATTGCCTATAAAAGTGGACCTAATTTTAATTGTGATTAAATTTATGTCATTATGATTGCAACGCAGTGTTTCAAAAATTTAACTGTGCGTGGGGATGTAGTGCCTGAATACTAGTTTCTCTCTGCTTACCCTGCTAAACATAAAAAAGCGGCGTGTGAGCTAAACATAAAAAAGTAGTATAAATGAGGCCTACTTTTTAAACACTACTATTTAAAACTGTAAAATAAATTTTACAACTACTGTACAATAACTACTACTATAATATATGAAGTATCTGTAATAGTAATTCATTAGCTAATATAATTTCTCCAACTTGACCACGACCTTGTGCCGCATAGATAACCGGTTTTAGCCGGTTCAACGAGCTTTAATCGATCGCTTTGGCTACAGTATCGCGTCTATGTTGCTTTTCCGTATTGGATTTTTTGTGGCTTCATGCAATTGCGGTTTATTGTTTTCCTCGAAACTCAAATTAACTTTAGATAAAACTTACTTGCCTCAGTAAATTCTTATAGTCTTAATTCTTTTTATCTCCTTCTCCTTCGAAATATGTATGAAAGCTACGGCGCTTTTTACTTCCGCTTTTTTATACTGTGTCTTTAGTGTAAGGTATAGTGTATGGCAAATTTAAAACTCTGGATCAACTTTTTCACTATGGGCTACGAAATTTAAATTTATATTAAATATATTACTTTCAGTACTAGGAAACTTTGTCTTGAATATCCTTTTGTCCAACTATTTAATAACAAAAGTTACTAACAATCTTATATTTTACTTACTTACACTTATAATTCATGTTGATTGTTATACTCTTTTAAAATTATTTCTTAGTTGTATTTCTTTATTAAAGCTTTATTTATTAGTGAGAAATGTATTACTATATTGTTATTTTTTTGTTTAGGTTCTGTATGTTATCGATCGTGTTTACTGCATAACATAGGGTACTAGGTACCTACCTACGTTCAACGAATTACTATTGAATATCAGTTTGTTTAAGTTAAAATTGTATTTAATATTGAAAATATTTTAAAGAAAGTCAGATTTACTTGATTCATCCCATGGGTTGTAGGTTCGAATGTTAATATATTCTGAATATTTTTGTGTAATATTATTTTATATTTTACTTTGCATTCGCCACTCAACATGCAATGCCTCCAGAATTCGGCGGGAATTAGGAAGTGGAATGTCTTAACACTAGGTTCCCTCTGCATACCCTGCTGTGTGCGGGATACAGTGTGAAGCTGATTTATTTTATTTATTACTTCGTTCATTACTTATTATCTTTGACAAATTGCAAAGTAAATGATGGACCTACGTAAAACATTATCTAAAGTAAATTATATAGTAAAGTAAATTATATAATTTAAATATATATTTAATAACTAGATTAAAAAACATATACTGGAGTAATTTATTAGAGCACCTTACAAAGAGTTCCACTATTGAGTTCCTGGCTCTATCATTCAGACTAGCTCGATGATATTGAGAAAATATTATTGCAGTTAACCTTCACTCTTAGCAAAAGAACTTGCCCTCAACTCTACCTCTACCGCCCAATATTAATGATCTATCCATAGATTGTTAATAGAGATTGATAAATCTAGAGATTGGATAGATATATGGAACCATATAATAATCAATAACCAAAATTTAAATATTTATATGGAACCATATATCTATCCAATCTAGAGATTGGATAGATATATGGAACAATCGAAGATTGACGTAGGTGATAGATTATTAATATTGGGCGTACTTCAATAGACCTCATTTGGATAGACGCTTAGCTTGGCGAAAGCACATATGGACCAAAAGAAAATAGCTTGACCACAAAATCTGCAGGATGTATCGGTTGATTGACAGTCTCAGCGCACAACTAATAGCAAACTTGTAATTTACAAAATTAAAATTTAATATTTTACAATTATAAAAATAATTAACAAACAAAATTATAATTAAATATTTGGACTTACGGAATTCAACTATGGGGGACAGCCAGCCACAACAACATTGAAATATTCGAAATATTCCAAAGTAAAACTAAGGTCTATCTAAGCTTCAAATCGCATTATAAAGTAACGAGTATATCAACTCGGACCTCGGCATTCCAACAGTAAAACAAGAAATGAAACATTACAGCAAAAAAGTATCAGATGCGACTGGATAGACATAGGAATGAGTTGGTAGTGCAGCTACAAGGAACAGGCAGCTTGTAATTTTGCAGGCTAAAAAGAAAGGGCCTTCCAGAGCTAGCAGAGATTTTCAGCCAAGGTGTGAGACTTGACTATCATCTTGGATTATTGTTTTATAAACAGATCGCCAAGTAGCAGCCTACATATAAAAAAAATATTATTGCTATCGAACCTACGCACCCCTTTTTTTATAATAAAATAGTTATAAGTAAATCAAATCCGGTTTCTTAAAGTTTATTACATAAATACAAAATGATGTAGTTATAAGTCGACCAAATAAACGAGTTAAAAACGTTTTACTTTATATACAAATACTATACTATATTAAAGATAAAAAATAGACTTCTATTTAAAAAAAACTTGAATAACTTTATTCTACATCCCTAAGACGTTACAAAATCTACTGAGACATACTCAGAAATGGATAAAAATCCTTCTAAGGAGTCAACACTTCTTTTACTATGTTGCATTTATTTTGCTCACTCTGCAAGTTGATACGTAATGAAACTAGAGACGTAAGTATATGGAAGGCATTTGTATATTGAATATTTTTATCATGTTTTGCAACGTGTTTCACACTGATAAGTGTTTTTATCTTTTTCTTTTTTTATTATACCTGTTTGTAGCAATAACAAAATGGGATATTTATACTGTTTTTTTATTATATAGATATATGTATATGATATAAAGGTATAAAATAAAAATACTTTTTATATTTTAAAATAAAATACAATATTTTTTATATTTTAACTTACCTTGGCGGACAAGGAAATAATAAAAAATTGATTTATTTTAGTCGTTTGTAATCAAGGAGTAATCAGCAGTCGCAAGTCATAAATCATGACCTGGCACTTTTACAACTTGCCTAAGAATTGATCATATATACAATTCCAAAAAATGTGTTCAACATTAAAGATCTTTTTTGTTCCCTGGTGTATAAAATAACGTAGGATTCCGTAATCCAACACTCTGCCTGCACTGCTGTATGGATATTGTGTGAAGCAAAAAAAAAGTTCTCTTATAGGTAAGACATTTTTATTAATTTCACATCTTTGCAATATTTTTGCAAAGGTAGATTAGATATAGTTTTTTTACCTATTCAGAGAATACCGCCTGTGGAGAGGCAAAATCCGAAATTCTATGATTTTTAAAAAATTCTACATAATCGTAATTTTCCTGTCCATGTCATAAAATGCTATAATTTTGAGTATTATGTGTTATACGGATAGGATAACGAGAATATAACTAAACGTATGTAAATTACAAATAAAAAAATATGGTAATATACTCATATGTATTCAACTTAAAATATAATAAATACTTTTGTGCGTGAGAATTAATGATAACTTTTCATATTATCATAATCATATAATATGTATTTAATTAAAGTCTTATTTGAAAATAGGAAAACATTTATTTTACGTACTGGCGTACAAACAAACAAAGTAGGTATACACAAGAGTGAATAATTTATGAGCACAAAGCATACGAATGTATCCACCGGCGGCAGCGTCCACTAATCTCGGTCGAGTATGATTTCTGTTTTAAATATTTGCATTAAAGGACTTGGCTCGGTGTTGTTCAATTTTTCCTTAGTTTTATCTCTTTTTATATTTTGTTATTATCATATTGTTCTTGTATTATTTTCTCCGAATATTCTCCATGAAATATTCTATACTTCAATTATTTATTTGTAACTTTAATTATCTGAATAAGTATGTCTGTTCTATTAATGTTTTGAATACGTGTGGGATGGTGGATACGATGTTGTGCTTTTTTAGACAGCCTGGGGAAACATTTATTGTAAACTATAATTAAGAATCGTGGAAACCATTAAGGAACATCTCAATAATCTTTACTTTAGTATTGCTGCAGCTGAACATTTTTTTTTGGTTTAACGCGCTAATCTTAGTTGTAACTGGTTCGAATTGGAGAAATGAATTTTTGTTTGAGAGTTTCCGAGAGCATAACTCTTAATTGTACTTATTTCACCTCTAAAGCTAATGCTATAAATGGTGACATAAACTGCAAGTATGCAAATATTTTTAAAGTTTTATAAATATAAAATTAATTCCATAAGTTGCCGCGCTAAATAATAACAGTTTCATCAACAACGATATTGCAGTTGCGTAACTGCATGGGCAGCGTTTATGCCAACACCAGCTGCGCCCTCATATATTTCTAGTTGGTTCTTATGAAACTTTCTGAATCTAATGAAAAATGAAAAAGTGTTTTATCTTTCTATATAGTGAGAAATTAAATTTGTAAGTAAAGTATTCGATATATATCGTACTAAAGAGATAGTAATTTATGTATGATTACTATTATCCAGACTCTCGATATATATCTAAATAATTACTGGTTTCTTTTAAAATCATAATATAATATTAATAAAATTTCAACAAGCTCATATATTTTCAAAATTTTAGTGTAACATAAGAAAAGTTTTCCATAAATCCTTATTTATAACGTAAATTCAATATTAATAAGTATATTCAATTCCTGCACAATACTGCGGCTCGAAGGAGGCATTAAGCTAGCCAATTTTACTTTATATATGTTTAAAAGTAACTTTCCAGACTGTTCATCTACAGTTCTACAGTTACCGTGAAATATGTTTTAAAACTTTTTATCGGTTTGATTTACTGAAGCTCCTTCGAACAAAAGTGGAATTCGCCGGGAAACTTAAAGAAATATTGACGTTGACCGAAAAAACCAACCGTTGGATATATTGAATCTTGAGTTTGCCGACAAGTGCGGAATACGTAATACTGACTTAGATTCTTGACGCTTAGGGGTGATTGTATGTACCTATAAATTTATATACTTATTCAATACGCTTAGAATTTAGCGCTGCAAACGAAATCTTGATGACAGTACTCGTTTATTATTATAAAATGATAAATGGCCGCAAAGTTGTTCTCTAGAAGATTAATGTTCGAGGAGGTGCTATATATGTAGGATGTAATATTAAGTTACGTTATTTAAATATGCACAAAGCAGGGTAGGCAGAGGAAACTTAGTATTAAGACACTCCGTTCCCATAAAGATACGCCTAAATCTGGAGGCATTCCGTGTTGCGGAACTCAACGACGCTCTTAGCCTTAGCCTGACCAGAACAAGGAAATGAAAATATTAAAAAAGGAATTAAAAATGGAAATATAAAAAAAAAATCTCGAATCCGAAATCGTACCCACACATAAAATATAGCATTGCACGCTTGTGCCCTGCGCCACGACTGGCCTCAGTATATTTAAATGATATTGTCATGTAGTCACGATACGATACGGTACGATTTTAGATAAAAATAGAAAATTAGAGATAATGTTTGTATTTATGTAGTATTAATGATTTATGCCCTCCTCCTTTGGCTCCCAACCAA